>JAUTXW010000916.1:0-447500 GCA_030620095.1 Kuschelorhynchus macadamiae | reverse complement strand
GATGCCTTGAAACGGACTGAGATTAACCTTCGTGACATTTTCGGACCAAAGGACTTGGGACGCCTTTATCAAGCCTTCATTTAAATGTTCGCTTAAAGCAGCTAGGTCAAGTTTGTTACAAGAAGCACAATCGATATAACAAATTGCAATTTTTTGAATGAACTGATTTTTTCAATAACCTGATTTTTCAAATAACTCTAAACATTTAATTATCTGTTAGTGGCTGAGCGAATTCTTGTTCAAGTGCCGTTATCCTAAGAGAAATAATGTCTAAACTAGATAGTTACTTCTATATTTCAAACCATTTGGTCCAAGGAGTGGATAAAGTGTCTTCATAGTTATGTGACCGAAAATTAATGCTATTTTTTTTCTCAATACGCATGATGATCTTTTTAATGTAAATAATAAATATATTCAATTGCAATATATTTAGAGTACATTTCGAAACATCTATCATAATTCAAAAAGGAACTAAAAGCAATTGAAAATTGTACGCGTATATATCTTCTATAGAGAATCTGGAGCAATTTACTTCCATATTTCACTAGGACTTTGATGTAAAAAGCCCTATACCTCGTAGAGCTTTAGATCAAGAAACGGAAACTAACATACTCGGGTTTTATGAAGAATATCAATCAACATCACTATCGGGAAATACCGGTTTTAAAAAAAAAAACAAATAGAAACCCTTAAATTTCGGAAAACCCAGAAACTTACCGACCAGTAGTGCCAGATAAGAGTTCTATTTTGTCGGGACTTGCTAAATAGATGTCGACAAAATCCTGATTTTTTAAAATACATTTCTTGATCTGATGAAAGTTCTTTTACAACCAAACATAGTTGTGGTCGTCAGAACACCCAACACTGGTTTGCAAATAATCCTCATATAATCCAAGAAATAAAAAGTCAAGGATATCAGTCAATTGACGTTTGGAGTGGTGTGATAGACGGGAATATATAAGGTCTTATATTTATTGATCTAAAATTGACTGGAGAATATTATTGGCATTTGTTACAAAATGAGATAGCAGAACAGATTGATAATTTACCGGTCACTATTTCAGCTAGGATAATGTGGCGGCAAGATGGTGCTCCGCCTCATAGCGTAATTCAAGTTAAAAAGTATCCTAATTTGGGATATCCAAATGGCTGGATTGGAAAGGGAGGAGCAATTGCATGGCTCCCAAAGAGTCCGGACTTGACTGTAACGCACTTTTTCTTTTATAGGCACATTAAGAATACAATATATAAAGCACCATGCGATAATGCTGAAGAGCTGAGGCAAAGAATTATAAATACAATAAATGAGTTAAAAGAAAATCCTGAAATGTTAGTGAATGCAACAAATCATACTAGTAGAGTGTATGCAAAATGTGTTGAGAAAAATGGCAGACACGTAGAAACATTTTTAGGATAATTTAATGTTTGTAGTGTTTCTAAATAATGTGTTACTTTGTTAATCGTTAGTCTTTGTTTTATTTTTAAAAAGGAAAAAACTTCCTAAATATCTATGCAAAGTGATTTTTGTTTAATTTCGATAGCCTTAAAAATAGCAAAGTTACATGATCAAAATGTGCCTTTGTTGCATGTTTTGACGCCATTTTCTAGGAAAGAGTTGAAGATAGGTATAGGGTATGCTTTATCAAATATACTTCAAACTTCATGTAGAATCAAAATATCCGAAACTATATAGTGTTTTGTTTTATTTTCATCACAAAAAAAACTTGCTAGATAACTATGCAAAATTATTTTTGTTTCATTTTGATATCTTTAAAAACATGTATGTATGTATATATATATATATATATATATATATATATATATATATATATATATATATATATATATATATATATATATATATATATATATATATATATATATATATATATATATATATATATATATATATATATATATATATATATATATATATATATATATATATATATATATATATATATATATATATAATATATATATATATATATATATATATATATATATATATATATATATATATATATATATATATATATATATATATATATATATATATAATAATATTATAAAATACTGGCTGGCCCGGCAGACCTTATTCTGCCTTTTCCGTTAGATGATGCGTTGAGTTTTCAATGGAAATTCACCACATCATCCAGAAATGTTTTAAAGAAAAACATATTGGTTTTATAGAACAAATACGCAATAAAACAATACAAAAAATAGTATTGAAAGGTCTCGGTAACCAGAAGATCATTTTAAAAAAATCATGTAAATTAGTGCAGTACAGCTCTCTCACGAACTTTCTGAAAAAGCTGGCTTAGTGTTTTAAATATATATATATATATAACTACGCCAGTGGTCATCTATATTAAGGAAAATGTCTCGCTATTTTCTTTAATGTCCCACTTTTTTTAAAGCAAATCACGCCAACGATCAAGACTTGGCAACCCTAATATACTCTGATTTGTGTTATGTAACCTCACGTATAAAGTTTAACAAAAGAGAAAAGCTCGGATCAGAAAACTTTGTTCGGTGGCTACAGTGCCGTACCTACTAAACAGGTAATTCTAGTGAAGTGCAATGTTTTTTAGCTTAAGTGTTTCGATTATTTATTTTGATGATTCATACAGGATAAAAACAACCTGTACCTTTATTGACGGACTAGATGGTTTAAAAAATCGATTAGCCGTTTGGTTTTTTGTTTGAACTATAGAAGTGCAGCCTTAAAGGTATCTAAAAGACTTTAGATATTGTCTACGTTATCCTCCAGTTTAACTATATTGTCAGCATATCTAACGTTGTTTACGCTGTTATGCTTAAAATATTATCTAAGAGGTAGAGGGAATGGATCAAACTGGCTTACCTCAATATTTAATATATTTCTTCTGCTAAGTAGGATTCAATGAGATATTTTATAAAGGATCTATCGAATATGGCTATAAAAACAATATGTATTAAGCGGGAAGCGGGGTATGTGACGAAAAAAATTAAGCTATAATGCAGAAAATTTTCTGTTAAAAATTTGTTTTGTCATTTAACTCGTTTATTAAGTAGTTTACAAGGAATTTGAATAGAACCTTTTCGAAAGAAAAAATTAATATAATTATAATAAAATAAATTTAGTAAAACATTCATATACCGCTAAAAGTGCAGTAAAAATATTTGAACGTAGAGTATTCTCGGCCTCCTTGATGTGCTGCCTGTTAAATTTTTACCGTTTTAAGCAGCTTAGAATATATTATCAATCGCTTAAATATTTAAGTTATTTGAAAATATTCCAAAATTATTATGGAAAAGTTGTTTTATACATCCTAAATTTAAAACCGATTATGTCAGTTGCACATTTTGTATAAAAATAAAATAATATTGTAATTGTTAAGTCATCAAGTATTACATCATGGTTTAAATAAATATTTCATTTTTACATTTCTCACGAACAATCTCTTTTTTGCTTAATACTCGACCTGGTCAATACATGACCCGAACGGATAACATTCCCTTCTACTATGTACATATATTTTTAAAAATGTTAACACATGATTTATTTACGAACTTGATTCTTGTAGGCTTTCCTGGCGAAAAATATTACAATTGTCAGCCTTTTTACCCAGTCCTATTACTACCCTTAATTTATAATAGCCTCAAGCAAATGACCTTAATGGGGTTAAAGGGTTAAGCCACAACTTATTTGGCCTTCTTAGATTTAAGGTAAAAACAAACTCATCAGGCTCTCCCATCAGGTGATTAATTAAAACCCCCTTCGGAAAATATTTATTGCTGAAACTGGAAAATAGCTGAATAAGAAAACGCCGGGAAAGAGATTTAATCTTGTTATTTTAGTATATTGTAACTAAAAACAAGAATGATTTTGAACAATTAAAAATAAAGGGACAATTTCTTTACTTATAATGAGTGCTTCTACAGAGTAAACAACCATTAATTACTGTTATTTATAAATATACCATCCTTATTTTGATTTAAGGTATAAGACTTACCTTGAAACAGAAAATGACACGGTCTTTGCCTAAGGTTTTATTAAATAATATGAATGGCAAAAAAGGAGAAAATTCAGTACACCGTATTTTATATTAATCTTATTTTACAATAGCTTTATTTTTGAAATGTGTCTAACTATAACATTACTGAAAGTACGTAACACATATTTTACTATTCAATGTCAATGCGATTTAAAAAATTGTCCATTACCTCGTAACAAAGCTTTCTTTTCATCAAAGGAAGCAAAATATATACTTATTGAGTTACGTATATTTTCTTTTTTTTTGGTTTGGTGCAATTTATGAAAATTTAAGTATAATTTAAATTGTCATAACTTATAAACAAAATGGTTTATTTTCAAACGGTTTCCTACATCTTGTAGGCCCATATTTTGTCCACATTTTTTTATGAATCCGAGTTTTAAGAGATATTTTGATCTCGTATGTACGAGGGATAGAAGAAAAGTAGAATTTTATATACGAACTTTGCAAAGTAAGATTCTGCAATTCTGAAATAATTTAGATTTTAGGTGTATCTGCTTAATGAATGGGTTATTGGAAAAACTAATTTCTCAGATTTTGAGTATCTGATTTTTTTTGAGAATTAATTGTTTTCTTAAAAATATGCATTTCCCCAACATTTTCGTGCGTACGTCAAATGCCCCTTTTGAAATGACCAACTTTTTAACTAATTTGGCTTCCTTATTGACAGAGCTTGAACAATTAATTGCAATTTTGTTTTTCTATTTGTCAGTTTTACTTCAGGGGCGTACTAATTAACTTTCTATATCTTATCAAATCTTTTTAATTTTTTTAATTATAGTTAATCTTCTGAACGTAATAGAAGTTTTTACATTTCTATATTATTTTTGAGAAGAGTGGTTTTGAAGTTCTAGAGGTATTTGGTTTTGTACAAATTTTAGCCATGGGTATAGTAATTAATATATTAATATATATATATATATATATATATATATATATATATATATATATATATATATATATATATATATATATATATATATATATATATATATATATATATATATTCTATAAAATTATATTCAAATATTTTTCGAAGACGTATTTAGCTAAATTATTGATATTAGTCATAGTATAGCGGGTAAAAAATTTGAATAAGGAATATTTACAAATGTATGAGGTATCTCAACAAAACCTATTTGTGTCGCCGGCCGTTTATCTCAGGAAAAAAGAACTTCTTCTTTCCTATTCTTGTAAGATTAATTATCTTCTGAAATTATGGATATAAATTAATGTACACACTGTATATATTCTACATCTATACGGCCCAATAAGAAAAAATATTTTTAAATATACTGGAAGCTCCAAATATGCGGGACAGTCAAAAATTACTTTTTTGTACTAAAACCTTGTATAGTATTCGGTTTATAAACTATTGTATAAACTATTCTTTTTAAATACGGACTTGGAATATATTAGATGTTTCTGACCTCCTAAAGCCAATTATGTCTGTCAGTTAACGTTTTGAACATATTTTTTCCAAATATAAGATGCTTCCAAAAAAGTATTAAAAAGTATAATTCCATACTTTAAAACTACTGTTTGAGGTCTAAAATCGAAACGTGGGATGCAAAATTTAAGAGTGCTGTCTTGTAGGGCACAGAATTTTCCACGAAAGCATTAAACTCAATTTGCTGCAACCTCTCTAATAAAGTCAATAAAGCTTTAAAGAATCTTTACCCGGAACTTCCCTCGTTATGATATTTTTCTTTAATTAGGAATAGTGAAGTATGCCCCAATTTCATTCCGCACATAGTCATTTAGTAATACGTATATACTGTCTTTTCAAATATTCTTTTAAAACGCCAGATTGTTGCACCATATTAGATTCGTACCAGTATTTTAACAGTTTCTACCTATGCCACAATTAATTTAAAATAAATTGAATAAGTACTTTTAATACTAAGTTTTTTAGATCGCCATTTTTTCCGACATGCTGAATTCGTGCCAGTTTATCCCTATTTCATATTTAATTTTTTTTCAATATTTCATGTAAGTTAAATAAGATTTTTTACGTTAATGTTTTTAACATCTTATTATTACCATCTTGAATTCGTACCACAATTTCCAATCAATCATTTTATATTTATGCCACACTTAATGCTTGCACAAAATTTGATATTAATCTAAAAAGTAGTTTTTAGATAGATATATTTGAAACCTTTTATTAGGCCGCCATTTTGTCTTGCTATCTTGGATTCGCACCAAAATATTACTAATTCATTCCTATGTAAAACTTGATTTTTAAGCAAAATGTGAGGTAAATTGGATAATTAATTTTTTAGTAATAATTCTTTTAACATTTCACTAAGCCACCATTTTGTTCAACGATATAGGATTTTAACCAACATATTACTAGGGGTTATCACCATATGACCTTCAATTTTTAAGCCAAATTTTAAGTATTTTATTTTAAGTTATTGGGGTAAGTAGTTTTTTAGTTAGTTTTTAGTTTTTGCATCTAAGAACACTAAAACGTGAAGATATATAAAACCTGCGAGGGTGACTTTTTCACAATACAAAAATTTAATTTAGTCGCCATTTTGTTCCAATATCTTGAATTCGTACCATAATTTTAGCAGTTCATCTCTATATCACAATTAATTCTTGCACAGAATTAGAGTAAGACTATTAATTAGCTTTTTCAAAATGAAAATTTAAATATTTTAATAAGCCGCCATTTTGTTTCGCCATCTTGGATTCGTACCAAGATCTTATCAGAGGTTTCCTATGTAATATTTGATTTTTGTGCAACATTTTAGATAAATTGGATAAATAGTTTTTGAGTAATTTTTTTTTTAAATGTTTCACCAGGTCGGATTTGTTTCGCCATATTAGATTTTTGCCAAAATATTACGAGGTCATCCCCATGTGACCCTTAATTTTTGACCAAAGTCAATCGGGCAAATAGTTTTTAGGTATGCCGCAAACACACAGGCAATCCAGACTAACAGACCGACAGATACGAAAACCATAATTTTCGGCATCTAGAGACCTTGGAATGTACAGATCTGAAAAATCTCGGAAAATACTAACATGAATTGAACCATGTCCTGTAAGATATTGAGTTATTTTACCAGGACAAAATTTGATTATTTCCGAAATTTTCAAAAACTAAGCCAAATGTTGACCTCGGTATTCACTTAAAAAGTTTAAAATGTAGACCAGATCTTATTACCATGGCGATTGTGTCATTTAGAAAAAAATATTTGTTCAACTGCTACTAATGTGTTTTAATCCTGCAAAACTTTATATAACGTATGTCAAGTTAGACCTGTTCTAAATTTAAACCTCTTTAGTGAATACGAGTGTCAAAATTTCTCGACTAGTTAATTTTAAAAGGGTTTCAATTTTTCCCTATCTTTTATCACAGTAAATATATCTAAAATCTACAGTGTTATTACTGTTCCTGAGATCCATATCGTGAACGTCGAATTAGAAGGACCTATAAAAAGTTTATACTAATTATGTATTTTTTGGACACTCGATGTACTAAGGACTAGAAATAAAGATAAGATATACCTACCAAAAAACTGTCCATTGTTTCGAAGAAGAGAAGCGAACTAATATGAGAAAATAAAAAAAAATGAGAGGACTTTTTTAAGTTGTCTTTATCGAGGCCAAAACAATTAAAAAGTTAGTCGTGCCAAAAAGAGTTTTTTACGTACAGAGGAAAATTTTGAAAAAAAATTTTAGGAAATAAAATTAAGTCTCAAAAAATAAGGTCAGATATGAAAAGTGTAAGAAATTACTTTTCCTAATAATCCATTGATTAAGCAGGTGTTCTTAAAATCAGAAGTATTTCACTTGAAACTTCTCGCTCTTGGCAAAGGTCGAGTAAAAAAATCACTTTTTTTCTACCCTCGTTTAGATCAGATCAAAGGAACTTCTAAAACTCAGATCCCAAAAAAATGTTAACAAAACAAACATAGGCCTACCAGATGTAAAATACCGTTTGAAAATAAACCATTTTGTTTACAAGTTACGAACATTTAAATTATCACCTAAACTGCGCAGTAGAAAAGTTGCATTAAGATGGAAGGTATTCAGAGCTTCCCTTACAAAGAAATATTCCTTTAATGGACAGGAAAATAAGTATTAAACAGCATAACATAGTGACTGTTTGAAAGTCTACTATCCATTTATTTTCAAATATTTCTGTTTAATACTTTAAGAGTATCAGGCTCTTATTCAGAGATTTTTCACTTTCAACATTACACAGGCGTATAAAAGAAAATATTGTCAAATATGTGTATGTGTATGTGTTATAGATCTGTTCTGTTGTAATTTTCATACTGAAGGCTTTCAAGTCTTACGCTGTTATAACCTACCAGTTTTTGAATTTAAATTCTCAATTCTGCTGCTGCACTCACAGAAACTTCAGTAGTCTAGTGGACGACCAGATGTACAGACAAATATAAAATATGGCGGTTGCCCTTGAAAAACTCCTCGTCATTTAATAATAAAATTGTTGTGTTTTGTGAAAAAAGGTTTAAATAAAATATACCTAAATTGTATTACAGAATATCGAAGAGCCTACAGTTTTTCATTAAGCAAAAAGACTAACTTTTTGAAGCACAAAAAAATATAAAACATGCAAAATATTGACTTTCAGATAATATTAACAAAGCAACAAAAATACTACACAAGACGCTCAAAAATTTACGATTTTTTGATTTACTCTTATATTTATTGAGAGATGATATAGCTTATTTGTCCCTAACGCCATATAAAAAAAGTTAATCGATCGAACGAAGCATGCGCAAGAAGAGAAATAACATTTACATATTTGATAAATTATTTTGCAATTTGTAAACAAAATATTCCTTCCTGTTTTATGTTATTTTAAAATGAAGCTGTTTTTTTTTCTCTGATTGTTATTCTAGATTGGAATGTTTAGTGAGATATTTATTCTTTAGGTACATTCTAATATCTGTTTAATTATTTATGGACTGAAAACTGTAAGTAAAGTTGAAATAACAGTGTTGTTTGGAAATTTGTTATGTATATTTTTCAAGTACCCACACAGTAGAAAATAAGTTTTTAATCCATGAATGTTAAAAATCACTTTTCTCCATGCTGGCATTGTCGATTATACAGGAGATATTTTTTTAGTTCAGGAATTTTGTTATAATTCTCCGATTATTTTAGTTTAAGTCTATTTTTTTTAATATACCTTCACAGCTGCCGGCATCGTCCTTAAAATTGGTTTATATATATATATATATATATATATATATATATATATATATATATATACTTATGGAATTTTCTTGGGTATTTGGTTCACTGAATTAATTGGCAAGTTTTAGAGATCGGCAAATATTTATTTCATAGCGAGAGTTCAAAACGTTTCAACCATATTTTGGTCTTCATCAGTTGTCTGTAATGAGATATATAGATAAGTCACGGCACAGAAAATTACAATAATAAAAATATTTTTTTTTTTACCAAAATCAAAAAGAGGAATTTTTTTCGGCTTACCTAGAAATTAAAACATTATCCGAGATTTAAATGTCGGCATTTTAACATATTTCCATACACCACAGTTCGTTACAATTAATGCTCAAATGAAAATAATACATATATGTCACATAGCACAGAACATTTAAACGTATTACATCGTAAGCAAGTATACGAACAGTTAAAATGGTACTAAATTTATATTGGAGTAAGAAGCGATTCGTACTGATTTTATTTGTTTTAATGCTTTTTTTTTCCGTTTGAACCTCGAAAGAAAGGAAGTATGTGAACGAAAATTTGATTTTTTTTTTGGTTATTTTGATAATTATGTTACACAATTAAGTTGTTATATATTTTACTTAAATTTTTAATGTCAGTTTTATCGTTGATACTATTTTTGTTTTTTTTAATATATATCATTTCCAAGAACTCCCTTTTCTGTTGGTTTTTTTCAGTTTTAAGTATCGTAGTCTCTTGAAAATTAAATGTATGTGATAATTGCTGTTCGTAATTAGTTAAGGCTGTTTTATTTTTTTTTTATCGTATTTGTGTCCATTTAATCTATTTTGTAAATATTGGGAGGTTTGACCAATGTAGACGCTAGGGCAGTTGTTACATGGAATTTCGTATATTGTATGAGATTTTTTATTTTTATTGGTTTTACATTTTAGTGAGCTGAAATTTTGTTGTAATAGATTATGACCTTTGTGATAAACTGATATATCATATTTATTAAAATTTTTTTGTAGATTTTCAGATAGGCCATTTATATACGAGAGTGACAAGTAATTGTTTTTATTTCTGTTTTTTTTTGTGGTGGCAGGGGATTGTTTATGAGATTTTGCAGTCGTGACTTAAAGATAGAAGTAATGAGTTTAGATGAGTAACTAATATATTTATATACATATATATATATATATATATATATATATATATATATATAAATAATATATAAGCATACTAAACTGGATCATTGTGTCTGCTGTTATGCAGGAACATGTTCCAAACAAGGATCATTTTCTGGTTATGACGTTGGTGTACGTGGAATGAAAACATATCATATATATAATTATATATATATATATATATATATATATATATATATATATATATAATTGGACGCCATTTTGTTCTATCATTTAATTCCTACCCACATTTTACCAGTTTTTATCTATGCGACTTGATTTTTGGGCATTATTTAAAATAAATTCAATAAGTAGTTTTTACTTTGACACATACCGCCATTTCCTTACGTCACGATAAATTCGTACCTACAAAATTTAAACGTATAAAAATTGAATTTATTTACGCTGATTTTTTAAAAAAATATTTTGTCGCCATTTTGCTGTCTGAAATACGCACCACAACATTATACTAGTTAATCTCTATATAACACTTAATGCTGGCACAAAATTTAAAATTGATCTAATGAGTAGTTTTTTCATGCCGATTTTTTAGATATTTTATTAGACCGCTGTTTCCAGTTCAGTCCTATGTAACACTTAATTTATGTGCAAAATTTAATAAAATTATATAATTAGTTATATTAATAACATTTTTTTAACGTTTCACTAGGCCGCCATCTTGTTCCGGTTTTATGGATTTTTACCAAAATATAACCAGGTCATATGACCTTTAATATTTGAATAAAATTTAAAGTCAATCTGGTGATTAGTTTTTAAGTTATGCCGCGAACTGACAGACAGGCAGCCAAACCGACAGACACACCGACGGAATTGATAAAACATTTTTTTGCATCTAGGGATACTAAAACCTAAGAATATGTAAAACCTGAGGGGGCGATTTTTTCAAGGTAACAAAAATTTTATTTGGCCGCCATCTTGAATTAATACCACAGTTTTACTAGTTCTCTAAACCACAATTAGTTATGGCACACAATTTGAAATCAGTCCATTGAATAGTTTGTTCAGATCGAATTTTTAAATATTTTATTAAGCCGCCATTTTGTTCCGCCTTCTTGAATTCATACCAAAACCAGTTATTTTCTTCATAGTGCTTAATTTTTGTGCTAAATTTGAGATAAATTGGGTAAGTTCTTTTTTAGTAATAATTTTTTTTAACATTCCACTATGCCGCCATTTTGGTTTGCCATGTTTTGGATTTTCACCAAAATCTTACCAAGTGATCCCTATATGACCTTTAATTTATGCGGTTAACAGACAGACCGACGGAATTGAGAAAACATGTTTTTCATTTAGGGAAACTGAAACGTAAAGATCTGAAAAAATCTGGGAGGGTAGTTTTTTCACGATTACACTATTTCCCTTTTACGAGGAAAGTAAAAAAGTTATTCTGTAAAAACCAAAAAACAAGATGGCGGTCAATTTGTTTCATATTTTTCATTGTGGGATCGAATGGGACCTTTAGTATGTTAATCTTACCAAGTGATCCCTATATGACCTTTAATTTACGCCGTTAACAGACAGACCGACGGAATTGAGAAAACATGTTTTTCGGCATTTAGGGAAACTGAAAGGTATAGATCTGAAAAAATCTGGGAGGGTAGTTTTTTCACGATTACACTATTTCTCTTTTACGAGGAAAGTAAAAAAGTTATTCTGTAAAAACCAAAAAATAAGATGGCGGTCAATTTGTTTCAAATTTTTCATTGTGGGATCGAATGGGACTTTTAGTATGTTAATCGGGAGGTTCTTCCCTACACATTAAAAGAAAAAGTAGCTTGCCTCTAATTGGTTCTACCACAAGATGCAGATTACCTGTACTAATTTATTCCAATATGGTTTTAACAACATCTAGAGCTAATAAGAAAGAGGCTAATGGACTTAAAACCACTATTTTAACATCGCGTCTATACACTAGTATTGGTAAACAGCTACGTACCTTTTAAGTTCTATTCTGATTAATTTGACCGATTTTTTATAATATACAAATACTAAAAGTTATAAAAATAGGCTAACCTCTCGACTAAAATAATAACTTAGTTTATAAATTTAATCAATCAAATCGCAGTTAAAAACAAATTAGTTCGGAAACAGGACAATCAATTTATATTTAACATGATTCACTAATTTAACTTGTTTATGCCGCTATACGTAAAACTTTAATATAGAGTTCAATATCAAGCCAATTTATTTCAACATTTCATACATTTATTCGAAATTTCCGTTTGAGTAAAACATAATTATTTACCCCAAACCGAATAAATATTTTTCGTGAAGAGGAGGAAAAGTGCCAATTCCAAAGTTATTAAATTTTGGTGAAAGCAGTAACTATGTACATTAAAATAAAAATAATTAAACAAGCAGCCAATTTGCAATATTTAAATATTTGAAATACAAACAAATTTCATATATCTTGCCAGCTTGTTGTTGAAATATTGACTCAATTTTGTTACGGGCATAAATTGCAATAAATAACCCTGATATTTGTGTATAATTCCAGTTTTAATTAAACGCCATTTTTATTTGATTAATAATAGTAGCAAAATTCCGGATAAGTATTATTTTTATAGAATAATAAAAGGCTGGATGTTGTTATAAATTTAAAATATAAAATGCTATTTATTTGTTTTATAGTGTATTAAATTGGATAACCCAGAAATGTTTAGAATTAGCAAAAAATAACTGCTAAAAACATAAAAACATATTTTATTAAATTAAATATTAACTGACGCCTGCACAAAAAAAATTTATTGTGAAATTTTTCTCATTTGTAGACATTTTAACTACAAATTGTGGATCATACAGGGACAATTACAATGTTACTAAATTCTAATACATAGTTTCAATTTCTGTGTCCTTACGGGAGTAATATATTTTAACCAATTATTGAAATTAAACTTGACTTGGTGACTTAATTTTTAAAATCTACTTAATGATTCCATCTGTCACCAAATTCAATTTTTTACCACCTAAAGTGTAAATTCTCATAGTTGATTGTAGTTTGTCACAGGATACTAATTTTGTATATGAATTGTAGAATTTTTGAAGACAATTTAGTGTTACATTAATACCCAAAATGTCAGTTTCTTCTTATTATAATCAATTTTTTCGCAAAACAAATTTAGCTACAAAATATTTAAAATATTTTAAAAAATATGAATGGAAAATTCATTAAAACAAAGCCAAAAAAAATAAATTTCTTTACCCGGTACTTCCCTCGTCATGATTCTTCCCTTTCATTTGGAATAGTAAAGTGTAACCCAATTTAGTTCGGCATATAGTCATTCAGTATACTGTCTTAAAATATTTTTATTGGGCGCCATTTTGTTGCACCATATCGGAATCGTACCAACATTTTACCAGCTTCTACCAGTGCCACGCTTATTTTTTTGGGCATGATTTAAAGTAAATTGAATTTTTCCACACTGATTTTTTATGACCGCCATTTTGTACAGTCATTTTGAATCCCAGTTAATTTCTGTATCATATTCAATTTTGCTGCAGTACTTAGTCAACTGAATAAGAAGACTTTTCACATTGATTTATTTAGACTATTTAGTTGGCCGCCATTTTGTTGCTGCGTCTTGAATTCGCACCACAATTTTACCAGTTTATCTCTATATTACACATAATAGAAGACCAAAATTTAAAATGTATCTAATAAGCAGTTTTTAAGGCTCTTTTTTTTAAATAATTTTTTAGACCGCCATTTTGTTATTTTATATTTATATTATAAATTTATACCAAATTATTAAAAATTGATTCCTTGGTTTTTGTGCAAAATTTGATATACATTGGATACTTTGTTTTTTAGTAATAATTTTTTAACATTTCACTAGGCCAACATTTTGTTCCGTTATATTGGATTTTTACCAAAATAATACCAGGTCATCTTCACAAAACCCTTAATTTCTCATCAAAAGTCGGTCTGGAAACTGGTTTTTAACAGCGCCGCGAACTGACAGATAGACAGACAAACTGACATACACAAAAATGGAATTGAGAAAACCATTTTTTGACATTTAGGGACGCTAAAACGTGAAAATATGTAAAACCTACAATTTGTTTCACAATTACAAACGTTTCAGGCCGCCATTTTATTCCACCATCTTGAATTCATACCACAATTTTACCAGTTCATTTCTACGTAATACTTGATTTTTGTGCAAAATTTGCGGTACATTTTTATCAAAATATTACCAGGTCATTCCCATATGACTTAATTTTTGAACAGACGGAACTGAAAAAATATTTTTTCCGGTATCTAGGGACGCTAAAACATGAAGATATGTACAACCTGGGAGAGTGATTTTTTTCACAATAATATACATTCTATTTGGCCGCCAGTTAGTACCACAATTTTACTAGTTCATCTTTGTATCACAATTACTTATAGCACACAATTTTAAATCTGTCCATTAAGTAGTTATCTCAGGCTGAATTTTTAAAATATTTTATTAAGCCGTCATTTTGTTCCTCCATCTCGGATTCGTACCTGCATGTTGATTCCTACATAATTTTTGATTTTTATGCAAAAACTGAGATATATTGGATAAGTAGTTTTTTAGTAATAATTTTTTTTTTACATTTCACTGGGCCGCTATTTTGTTTTGCTATTTTGGATTTTTACCAAAATATTACCCGGTCATCCCCATATGACCTTTAGTTTTTGACCAAAATATGAAATCAATCGAGCGAGTAGTTTTTTAGCAATGCCGCGAACAGACAGACCGACGGATTTGAGAAAACATGTTTTTCGGCATTTTGGAACTCTAAAACGTCAAGATCTGAAAAAATTCAGAGGGTGATGTTTTCACGATTACAATACTTTTTTTTACGAGGGAAGTAAAAAGATATAGCTATTAGATATAAAACACATTAACGAATACATATTCAACATCTACAGTGTATCCAAAAGAAGGCTACCTATAAAAGCTTTTTATTACTATTTGTTTTTACTCGTTTATGAAAATGTTTCGGTACTTTTTGATGAAGATCGATGTTTTGCACTGTAACGAAGTATGTTTGCTATTTATTCTTCACTTACCTAACTTAATGAATATGTTGATTCCCTTTCTTTTAACTGTAACTTCATTCTTCTTCACCGCCACACGTTTACCACGTATAACAAGTCAAGTTCGCCAAACAATGAATGTTTTTATAAATAAAGCAATTTTGAAGAATAAACTTTTTAAATGTACCTTACGTCTTTTGAAACCTTCCACGCAAATATTCTTAGACTGAGAAATTTACCACACGTTATATGTTTCTTGAAATTCTGTTGCAAACATAGAGTCGTATTTTTTCCCAAAGTTTGATAAGTTATATCTGCCCTAAAAATTGCTTTATGGGTCATTGTTGCACTTTGTGCCTTTTGGACGTTACCACGTCTGAAATAAAGTATTTTTCACCAGCAGATAAACATTACAGTAAACATAAATTGGATTTTGTTGAACATTTTATTTTGTGCTAATTCAAATCCAGGATATTCGATGTACAAATTAAAATTGTTTGTAAACAGTATAGCACAAAAACGAGCATTAAAAATTAAAAATTCCATTAATATTTGGTTGGGTCACCTTTCTATGAAGATACACCATCAAGATATTAACGTTATTTTTTTTTAATTTCAATACTAATTTGTGTTTTTTAAATAATTGGTGTATTGAAAATCCTGGATTTGAATTAGTACAAACAAATTTTAACAAAATCCAATTTATGTTTACTTTCTGGTTTATCCAAAATCACTGTGATACAGATTGTAGTACCTACATTATTAAAAAAAACAATTTCTTTAACACGTTCGAAAGACACAAGTTACAACAATAAACTAAAAATAAATTTGCAAGGAAGACTTCAAATTACATAAGCAGGTATATATCAGCCTTATTTACTTTCTGAGAAGTTTTATATAGAAAAGACATATTTTATTTTATTGTCTGTTTTATTGATTTATCGATAGTTATCGATGAATGCCCATAGGTAATTTTGGTACTGATGCGTAGCCAAGAACAATCGATAGTAATGTATAAAATGATTGCATATTTACCATATGTGCAAGCAAATTCTGCACCATATGAAAAGCAAGGATCTTTTTTTGGTCTTCAATCATTTTGCCGCAAATAAATCGATAGGCAGAAATACCTCGAGAAATACCTATCGATAGGTAAGACTACCTATCGAGTTTCGATATCTGATTTGCTATCGTCTATCGATAGGTAAAAACTAATATCGCCCATCCCTAATGAAAAAAGCAAGTTTTGTTTTTCATGAATAACAAACTGATTTAAAGCTATTAACCCCGTATTACTGCAGCACCTACATAGAAAGTATATACAAGATTTTCTGATAAATGTAAAAATGAGCTACGCAAGTTGCATTGGCTTTTTGATTACCAAATAAAATAAGTAAGTAAGACCTTCTATTATAAAAAACGTCCAATCTAAATGACTGAATATTTAAAAAAAAATTGGTAAATTTCATTTACCCGGAACTTCCCTCGTTATGAATCTTCTTTTCTTAGGAATAGTGAACTGTGACTTCATTAAGTTCCGCACATAGTCATTTGATAAGACATACGCATCACATTTAACTTTTGTAAAAAGTCAATTAAATAAGAAAAGCTTTTAATGTTGATTTTTTAAACATTTTATTTGGTCGCCACTTTGAATGCGCATCAAAATTTTCTAGTTTATCTCTATATCACACTTAATGTTTGCATAAAATTTGAAATTAATCTAATAAAAAGGTTTTCATGCTGATTTTATAACTATTTATTAAGTCACCATCTTGGACTCATACCAAAATGTTACCAGTTCATTTTTATGTAATTTTTGATTTTCGTGCAAATTTGAGGTACTTTGAATAATTAGTTTTTAGTGATAATTTGTTACCATTTTGCCAGGCCCTCATTTTGTTCTGCCAAATTGGATATTTACCAAGATATTAACAGGTCATCCCCATAAGATCATTAATGTTTGACCAAAATATAAAGTCAATCGGGTAAGTAGTTATGTAGCTATGTAACAAATTGGCAGACAGAACATTTTATTTGGCTGCTGTTTTGTTCCGCCGTCTTGAATGTGTACCACAATTTTACCAGTTCTTCTCTATATCACACTTAATTCTTGCACAAAATTTGAAATTAGTCTAATAAATAGTTTTTCCATGTTGATTTTTTAAATGTTTTATTAAGCCGCCATTTTGTTTCGCCATCTTGGATTTGTATTGAAATTTAACCAGTATATACAATGATGATTTCTACGTAATACTTGATTTTTGAGCAAAATTTCATGGATAAGTAATTTTTAATTACAATTTTTTTAACCTTCCCTTTTTTTTCTAAGATTAACGTGACGATTCACGAAAACCAAAACATTCACGAATATAAATATAAATATAATATAAATAAAATAGATTAATGTTGCTTTTCTCGCCTTCGCAAAAACAAAGAATTGTACATAGAATAATAATTTGCTCAAAAGACCAAAAACGATCGTTCAGCCGATGTATGTTAAAAAAGAAAATCACGTTGAATATCTGAAAAATAATCCCACGTTTAGATAAATACCTTGCAATTCCTTCACTCTCAACCATCTCAATAAAGTTCTGGGTGTTTTTAGAACTACATTTACAACTAATTTATATATTATTCCCTTTTCACTATCATTGCTGCAGATTTTTCTTTAATTTCACTAACACTAATGTCACCTAAGTGGAACAAAATATGAAAATTTTCTAGGGTGTCCATGTAAGCTTGATACCGACATCTCCAAAATAAGTTGTCTATTATTACGTAAAATATAGACGCTTGAAAACTGCTTCCTTGGTTAAAACAAATGTGGCCTTTAGCGCGATTTTCCCTAATTTTAAATATCCGTACTTGCTTTCTTTTGGGCTCGTAATATTTGAGGCCACACAACTCAATAGCCTTTTTACATAGTCATCAATATTTCCACGAACCTATCGAAAATGAAACGCCAAAGATTTGCTCCCTTGGGTTGCTGGACTTAATTACAGGTCCGAGTGCAGGGGGTGCATTTATTGAGAATAAAATATTAACTCAGGTTTGTATTTGTATTTTAAAATCTCACTGCATGTCAGAAAAAATCTGCACTTCTATCCAATGCTTTAGAGTGTTCATAGCTATAATTTAAGGACAAAAACTAATTAATTTCCTAAATTAAATAGACTGGAGAGATATCAGAGCGGCCCAGGCAGTTCTGCTATATGCTTTCGTTTAATAAACTTCCAGGTAACATTACAGAACTGCCTTTTCTTCAGTTTAGAGGTACAGTAAATGGACAGGAATTCAGTGGGTCAAAAACGTTAATTTTCAAGCGTCATTTTCTCGAAAACAGATGAATTTAGGTATAGGAAATAAATATCAAAAATAATGATCATGAGAATATAAAAAACAATAATTATATTAGGGCATTTCATTTAGGAAACGGTGAAAACTGAAAACAAATTCAAGAGAGAGAGAGGGGTATGCTAACCTATAATCCTAATTAATAGGAAGAAAACATGAAAGAATTCTGTTTTGTAAAAAATACATAACTTAGCCTAAAAGTTTTTAATTATACAGGTTTTTGAATTTTTTCATTGCTACAATTCGGTGTTAAATTCAGGGCATAAAATATTTTTACATAATTTAATCTTCGAACGTAGACTTACAATAACTGCTAATTAGCAGTTCCGTATTGGCTCTGCTTATTAGATTATTTTTTAACTCGAAATCGAAATTATGGATCAGGCCATTTTTTTCAAAATTCTAGCTTTTTGAGGGCTCTTTTGAACTAGTAAAAGTTTACATTGCTAGCACTCTGTGACTGCAAACCAGTTTTAAACCACTGTTAGATATCCTAAACAAAAATATACCTAATGAGTTTTTGTTGAATACGATAATTTCTGAGATAAATGAATTAAGAACCATAGTTCATTTTTTCTTACACTAAGATTATTATAGAATATTATTTCAAAAGAAAAATCTAAAAATTATGAATGCGAACCGAGATCAAAATTATAATAATTCCAATAATAATTAGATAATCAGTTTTTACTTACAAACTGAGCATATAAGCAGCTTGCCAGTAAAACAGCGGTAGCAACTGAAGCTTTCTCCCGGGATATACTCTCAGATAATTTAAAAGTTCTTCTCTTTACGTATAACAAACATAATTATCAATATAAAGAATAAGGAGATTATGAATTTGCCTTTAATTCAAAAAATCACCTCAGAAGGAAATCCGATTTTGACAGGGAGGGATATTTAAAATTCTCAAGAAATAGAAATCTAAAAAAAACACTGCTTAAAAATAGGCGTCTGAAGATTTCCAGTGATACTAAATATATAGCTCCATAAAAGGCAGTATCATAATTTCTAAAGTTTTTATTTGCGAGAAAGTACTAAAAAGTAAGACGAATAAATTTATGATTATTTACTACATAAAAAGTAAGGTTGTCATATTTGTATAGGATATCAGGATATATTAGACATGCGTTTTCGTGAGGTTTGACCCACCAGGATCCCTTTTTTTTTTGTCACTTAATTAGTGTTGACAGGTTTGGAACCCCACCCGAACTGAATTTCTGGCTACGTACTTGATATGCGATGAGAATAATTCAATTAAAAGCGATTAACGCAAGCTACTATAAGAACGACAAATTCTAGAACAGACATTGATTTGGAAAGCAATAATGAAAAATATAAGAAACAGCATAGTTTTGAGACTTTCCTTAGTTGCTACTGAATACAGTCAGTAGTTATTAGATAAAACAAAAACCCCCCACGTCAGAAGATGACAAGGTTTCGCTGAAACGTTTGGTTTTAACTGGCGCATAGATAAGATTCACTTCGGTCTTCAAAATATTTGATAAGTGAAGAGTGTCAAATTTGGACAGGTTGGCAGTTTTTTTAAATGGAACACCCGGTATATTACCTCGATATATATATATATATATATATATATATATATATATATATATATATATATATATATATATATATATATATATATATATATATATATATATATATATATATATATATATATATATATATATATATATATATATATATATATATATATATATATATATATATATATATATATATATATATATATATATATATATATACAGCGTGTCCTGAAAAGTTCTTAACAAATGGAAAACTTTTTTTTGATTTTATGAAAAATATTACTTTTCATAAAAATTTCTGCTTCCTTCGAAAATATTATAAAACTTAAAAAATATTGTTTATGGATTATTTTTGAAATTCCCATTCATTTTCGAGCAAGTTTGATCCCTTGGTAATTTTGTGTTGGACGCACGGTTTTCGTTTTAAAAAATAAAAACCGTTTCTCTGCATGGCCCAAACAATCCTGGTCATAAGACGGATATCACCATGCATGCAGAGGAATATTATTGTATTAAACTCGAGAAATCAAATCTTGTCGAAAATAAATACTAAAAGTTTTCAAAAACAAACAAATGAATCAATAAAAATGCTTTATTTTAGAAAAATCAGTGGCGTGAAAGTAATTACTATGTCCATTCTTATTAAAATCAGAAATCGCTTTATCTTAGTGAGAGATATTTGTAGATAATAGTATGTAGTCTTCAGCCACCAATCTAGGACCACCATGTCAATGTTTTTCAGAAGTCTGTTCCTTCATAAATGCTTTTTATAAATTTTATTAAAATAATATGACATTCTTCAACAATAACAAGTTATTTACAAAACTATATTAATTCAACTAGGTACATAATTCATAATTTCAACAAAAATAATTAGGTTTTAACAAATTGACAGCACACTTTGTGAAACAAAATAGAAGAAAAAAATTAGATAAGTTGTTGAAAATGCCCACCACCTAGGAGAATACACGCTTCAGCCCTTTTCCTCATGTTGTCGCAAACTCTTTGAAGGATACCCTCGGTGTTTCTGATAATATCGCAAGAATCTCTTATACGATCCTTCAGTTCCTCTACAGTGTTTACTGGGGTGCGGTAAACTAAAGATTTAAGATGTCCCCATAGAAAAAAATCCAAACTATTTAGGTCTGGGGACCTAGGTGGCCATGGTTGGGGTCCGCCACGACCTACCCATCTGTTGTTAAATGTGCGGTTCAAAGATTCTCTGGCTTCAATACTAAAGTGAGCAGGCGCGCCATCGTGCATGAACCACATTCTGTTTCTAATCAGAATTGGTATATCTTCTAACAATATCGGCAAATCGTTCTGAAGAAACCGGCTATAATTATGGCCATTTAGTCTTCCTGGGACGAAAAAAGGTCCAATTAGGTGATTTTCGATAATGCCAGCCCAAACATTTAAAGAGAATTGCTCTTGATGATGATGTTCTACAATGGCATGGAGGTTCTCGTCGGACCAGATATGATTATTGTGGAAGTTTCTGATAGCGTTCCTGGAGAATCCTTCATCTGTGAACATTATTTCGCGATCAAATAAGGAATTACGCGCAATTTTTTCCAAAAACCATTCACAAAAATTAACTCGGAAAGGAAGCTCTCGGGGAAGTAAGGCTTGCACTCGTTGAATGCGATATGGGTATAAAAAAATCATGTAGAATTCTCCAAACTAGGATGTGCGAAATATTTAGGTTAATTCCAATTTTCCTAGTACTCAGTTCAGGATTTTCATTTATGGAATTTAATACTGCCTCTTCAATTTCTGGAGTTCTTAACAGTCCGATTGGTGTTGTCATATTAGCGATATTGTTAAAACTCTGCAGAGAAACGGTTTTTATTTTTTAAAACGAAAACCGTGCGTTCAACTGAAAATTACCAAGAGATCAAACTTGCTCATGAATGAATGAGAGTTTCAAAAATAATTTTTATTTAAAAAAAAAATCAGTGGCTTACCATCAATGTCTGGGAAAATATGCAGGTCGGATTCCGTACGGACGCCACTGATAGAAATAAAAAAAAAACGTTCTACATCAAAAAATTCCACTAGATGCATAGTACCTCTATACCAAATTTCATTACAATATCTAGAGTGGTATTCGAGATATTATCGAAAAATTATGAAATTATTGAAAGTTTAACACCCTGTATCTCAAAATTTACACCGTTTAGGACATATATTTATATGAAGTTTTCTTCTTAAAGTGGTCCCAAAAATCACCTCCTTAAATATTGACACTCAATTAAGAAACACCCTGTATTCCGAGGTGTGAATGCAATGTACGGGGTATAGTTTTATTTAACAATATCGTGTAAAAAAGATCAACTAATAATAAAAAATTAACAAATTATGCTTCTACGTAAGCGCCATCCCATTCCATAAAAATTATGGTTCTTCTACTGAACTCTGCTATTGCCCTTTTACCATCGCTGGCGTAATTTCTTGTACAAACTGCCTGATTGTTTGCAGGTGATCGACGTTTTGGAATGGCCTGTGAAGATAAACCTTTTCTTTTAACATTCCCCAAAAGAAAAGGTCCAACGGGGTTAGATCAGGAGACCTGGCTGGCCATGGGGTTGCAGAATACCTATTGAAAAAGTCCTTTGTAAAAAATTGGAAACTATCTGTGTAGTATGACATGGTGCTCCTTCGTGTAGGTACCTAAGTGTACGCCTGATATTTAATGCCAATTCTTCAAAAAATTCAAACAATTGAGTATTTAAAAAATTCAAGTTCGGCTTCTCAACTTTTCACAAAAGAAATACGGCCCTACTATATGATTATCCAAAATACCGCACCAAACATTTGTTTTAAATGAGTATTAATTGCGACACCCTATGAGACAATTGGGATTTTCTTCACACCACCAACGGCAGTCCTGTGAGCATACGACTTCGTTTGACGTAAATGTCGCCTCATCGGTAAAGAACCATACACTGAACAGGAAACGAACTTCAAAATTTCTAGGTAAAAGTGTATGGATATGTCTAGGTTTGTAAGGATAGAATCTGTTTGCTCGTAAAATCGTACTGACAGTTGACTTTGTTACGTTACCCGGAAGTAATTTTGAAATTTTCCTCATCGAGACTTTAGGATTTTCAACGACCGCTTGTATTTTCCTCGGTAGTAGACACCAGACCTGGTGTTTTCTTTTAAACGTATTATCAACAGACCCAGTGGATTTAAACTTGGTCATGACGTTTGCAACAGTAACACAGCTTATTTGTTTATTTGGATGACTATTATTAAAAATGTCAGCCGATTCACGACATGTTTTATAATGATCTCCAACAATTAACACAATTTCAATTTTTTCCCGTTTTGTTAATTTAACTGCCATGATGAAAATAACAGAAAAATATTCAGTGTATAAAATAATCAAACACTTCAATTAGAAAGTTTCCATTCTTTTTATTTTTTTTATAAAAATAGTCCCAAAAATCACACGACATCCTGTTAAAAGTTGTTTGCATTATCTCTTTAAATAACAGAGTTATAGCTCCTCAAAGTTTGAAATTTGCCTTCAAGGTCCGTTACGAGCGCGTGACGTCACTATTCATTTCCATAGCGCGGTAGTCTGCGGCACCCGTCCATTAGACTGGGAGACGAGACTCTTGCCACTCTAATATTCGTGATAGTGGTTGTGTTTTGAATATTATTATTATATCAACTATTAAATCATAAAAATGCCTATAATAATCAGTTGTTATAAATATTTTATAGTTCCTAAATGTGCTACTAGTACTTTAAAATCTCCAAATAAATATTTTTTTCCAAGGTTGGAAAGTTACGATATAAATGGTGTAATGTAGCAAAACGAAATGACAAAATGTCAGTTTCTTCAAAGAACTCATTACATTGTTGCGAAGAAAATTTTGACGTAAGTGCTTAAAACATATTTTTTTTTCCGATTTTGATCAAATCTGTCCAATAATATCAGCCATAATATTAAATACTAAATTTATTAAATCTTTTTAATTTAAATCTTTTAATATTTTTAACCCCCGACAAAAGAGGGGCGTTATATGATTGACACTAGCGTCCGCACCCTGCGAAGGTGTCTGTATTATAAATTTTATATATAGTTCCCCAAATAAGAGATATCTATAATTTTGGTTACATTTACATATTAAATTTGGTTTTGGTAAGTTGTTGTGGGCACCTCCACAAAGGTTTTTATATTAAAAATTTTATATATATGCATGCATGCACATTTGCTCAAGTACAACCCGATGATCTCGGAGATGACAGCGAATCAGACACAAGTTTTTCTATGTCTGATAGTTTCAGTTTAGATGACGACAGTAAAAGAAAATAAAAAAAAATCAGAGCACAAAAAAATAACTCTCAACTATAGTTAGGACTATCGGGGAAATATATTTTCTTGACTATCTTTTGGTTCAAAATGTTCACCAACCACAGATACATACTTTGATAGCACTTAAAAAAATTTAATTGAACGATTCTTTTACACATCTCGCCATAGATTTTTTTACAAACAAAGGTACTATCAACAAGAGTTTCGCTACAACTATTAAGCATATTGCTCATTTTATGAAAGAACATATATATTTTCCGGAACCAAGCAAGGTTTTGAGAAGCTAGCTATCGCTTTTCGCAAACGTTTTGGCAAAAGACAGTCCATAATAAATTGCTTTAAAATACGTATCGAAAAGCCCAGCGACGCCCTTTACTAGTCGGTAAAGTGGTCCGAATATAAATGTATGCCTTGAAATATTTAATTTCAATAACACCTGATGGCTTTATAAATTTTATTTCGGAAGGATATGGTGGAAGAGTAAACGATACCACGTTATTTGAAGATTGTGGCATTCTACAGTACCTGTCAGAGTAAGCGGTATGATAGACTGAGGATTCAAGAATGTTAAACTTTACTAGAATCCCGAAGATGCTCACTCTTAAGACCTGCAAGTGTGCACGCCAGTGCTACTAGTACTAAATCTAAAGTAACGGAAATCAAAAGAAAGCTGCGATTCGGATACACGTAGAGAGTGTTATATGTAGAATTAGAGATTTTAAAACATTACCGCCCCATGCTTGTGGACTTGTTAATCTACAAAGCGTGTTAATAAAGCAATAAAAGAATATAACTTACGGTTTTATTAAATTAAAAGAAAAACAGGTTTTAAAGTTTGCCTTATCAATTAAATCCATTCAAAATACATATAAACATCAATGTTTTTGGTATCTTCAAAATCTCCATGTGCTAGACATAAAATACCCTTCTTATCTGCAAAGAACATTTGTAACTGTAACTGCGACATATACTTCTGCGTTAATATGTTATAGCACACTTAATTTTTAAATTTTTTGTTTTCTATAATAGAATCGTGAGAAAATCTATCTGGAGAAGTGCCGATGACGGGGAAATTTGCAGTTAAAATAACACTACAAGTTTGGATTTGTATATTCTCAATTCTTTGTAGAACATACCGCACATATACTTTTTCGAGAGTTTTACCTAGAAAAACAGAACTATTCTTTAAAATTTGTGTAACGAGTAAGCAGAATTTACTAACTTAAAATATATAATGTTTTACCTCTTTTTATTGGTAATGTGTCTTTGAACCAGTAGACTCCCAGTATCTGTTCTACTAACCTACCTAAAATTTTGCAGAAAGCAAGTAATAATTCTGGATTATTGGCCGCCACATGTTCCTTTTTAAAATTGCGTATTAAACTATGTAATGATAAATTTTTTATTGAATCTTTTTGAGATTGACCGCATCAGTTGAGAATTAATATTTAACTCTACGGATTTTCCTACATCTTGTTTTAAAAATGTAGAGTTTCCTTGGTTCTCAGGTAAAGTGAAGCTATATGTTACTTTATCAGTACTATTAGGTGACATATCCGTTCCTTTAATACATTTTAAGTTGCTACCAACTGTAGATAGTTTTGCTTTGGCTCAGTGGCACTTTGTTGATGTTGAGGAAGGCTACCCACTTCTCCTGTGCAACCAAAAAATTAAAGCGACCCCATGTTTGCAACTACCTTCACGAGCATTTCTTCATTACCTTCGAATATACAAAGATACGGTGTTTTCTTTGCTTTATGTTCTGGAGTTATGCTTACCTTGACCATGCGTATATTCGCTTCTCTCTTAATTTGTACATATCCTATAGCTTCGTCTGCATATTTCTTGCAGACCTATAATAGTTGAACTATAAATATTTAGGGCAACCCATTTAAAATAAGACAGTTGAAAGTAAAAAAAATTAAAAATACAAATTAATCCAAGAAACTTTTGTATTTAAAGTTTTTTCTAAAAACACTCCGTTTCTGAGATAAGGTAGTGGGCTACCATGTACATATCTAGCATTCATAGAATAGCAAACAATATCACTTATTTTGCAAATATTAGGTAATATACACTATATATTCACTTTGAAAGTTTTGCTCCACGAATTTCGGTGCTGGTAAAAGAAGGATTTTTGCAAAAAAAAATCCATAATCATTTCCATATGCACCCTGGGCCGGTTTCTTGAATCGCCACGACTAAATCCTTTATCCATATTATTCATCACAAACAATAGCAGTATTATTAAACTCTTATTACCTTTGACTTTGTGCGAAAACCCAATTAATAAGGAATAAATAAGCATCGAGCACGGAATACCTCGTTGCCGCCGGATAGTCCCGGTTCTGAATAGTCACGTCACAACGCGTATTGAGTGTTGTTAAATTATGTTGTACTTTCGAAAGTTGGAAACTTCCTAATATCTACTGTCATCCAGAAGGCAGCTCGGGGGTGAAAAAGTAAGTGAAGTGCAAATGAAGCACGAGTTTCCACCAACGAGTTTCTGTAATTGTCGGTATACACCTCGTAGATGAAGATGTAAGAGCATACGTTCGTTTGGCTGAGTGATGAAAAAATGAGGGAATACCACTAAGGCTTGCAAAAAAATTCGACTTTTAGAAATATTTTTAAACTTTGCTGCATCAGGACAAATACACCCTGCGGCGCTTTTTCTTTTTTGTTTTGAGGGCCATTTAGATGGCCAGACATCACACTTGCGCCATCGTAACATTGCTCTATTAATTTATGTTTATAGTCAAATTGGTCCAAAATTTGATCCAATAGAGAATATAAATTCTCCGACGTTCTATCGGAGCTGACATTATAAAATACTCAGAATCTCTCGACTACTGAACCTTCTGGAGGTTTGCGTAATATCAGTGATGTCGTTCACTTGCGCAGAAAAAAACTGTGTGTTCATTATTTAATTTTTTGCATGATCATTTAAATAATCAGAAATGTATTCAATTAAATTCGATTAATAATTATTTATTTCGTTTTGAATAGTTTTCGAGTCACCAGTAAAAACATTTTTAACTTTTTTGTGATGACCTTTTAGTTCTTGGGAACTTCTCGATATTAATAAGCCTAAAAGCTTTTTAAAATTCCCCCTATTTATTGACTCCCTGCTCTCATCATGGCCGCGAAAGACTAACTCTTGTTTTGCAAGGTACAAAACTGCGTCAATTACCAAGCACATAAATAGTCTATTTAATCGGACGTTTTTTATATTGTTTAGCATTTTCTTTTAGAATGTCAGCTATAGTGCTTTGATTTTCTACGAATGTTTTTAGCATTAATTCGCATTTTAAATGCTCCGCCGAGTCTTCATGTTTATGTAAAGACCTTCATATATTTAACATACCTGCAAATCCTTCCTTATTCCACACTGAATATTTATTGGAAACTAGTAAACAAGGCCAGCAAAACAATTTTTGTAATATTTGACTACTACATAACCATTTGTACGCCGAAAACCAGGATGACGATTAAAACTCTGATCTTGTTCCTTCCATCGATTAAATGGAGTTTCCAATAAAATGCAAACCACATCCGTGATCTGATCCATCAATAATGTAAATTAATAAACCCGACACCAAATAAAGTTGTAACAACACCATAAATAAATATAACACAAAACAGTCAAGTAAACTGCAAAGGAACTAACCGGTTGCAGCGAAATCCACAAAAAAAAACATCCCAAACTGAACGACACGTGGGTGTAGTGTACTGCGTTAGCAATTCACCGAGAATGTTGTATGGCGCTGGTCAACAATAATCTTCCATGCGGTCGACGTCATCGAGAACGCGTTGTCATGGCAACGTAGTAGGAGAACCGTGAACTAAACATAGCACCTCCAGCAAACTCGAAGCGGTTTGCGCCACTGTTATAGTTGTTATAATAAAGTTCGATTGAAAGTTTTAAAAAGACATGCCCCCAACGGTGAAGTAAAATATTTATTCGAAATGTACAGTTTATTTTTTGCCAATTAGGTGAATAAATGAATGTAAAAACTTAAATTTTAAGAGATATATAATAAATTAAGTTAGATGTTTGCTTGTTTATTTTTTCTGGTGAAGTAGCACTTCACCTACTTCACCTGAATAGCCGCCACTGCTGTCAGTACAGCATACAGTAAATATATATATATATATATATATATATATATATATATATATATATTTAATAAAATAAAATAGCTAAAACACGTAGTATAATATGGACGACACCAGTTTAATTTTTAATTTTTAATAATTTTCTGATTTGCTGTAATTTTGAAATACCCTGTATATAACTAAAATTTTTTTGCTTTATATGTTTTTTTATTTGCTGTTAATAGGATTCTGAAAAGAAACATCACAATAGCTTACTTAAAATTTTCATTTTATAGTTATTTTTCCTTGGAAACCCGTAAAAATATAGTTAAATTGTGCATTTAAACACCCTGTATTACAAAAACTCAACGGTAAAACTTTGTTTAATTTTACAGAATAACTACTAGTGTAGAGCACTATAATATATAAAAAAATTACGCCCTTCACTTGATTACAATTATCTCCATTTCCTGATCCTGGCAGAAGTGTAATCGTTCCCTGTTATTTCGATCTGTGAGCTCTTGCACAGGTAGAAACTTTCGTGGCTTATATTTATAATGTTGTAGAACCGAGTAAGTTCATGTCGCTTAAGTGTTTTTATTTCATTCAACAGTTTAACGATGTTTGATACTGTCATACAACCCGGTGTTTGTGTATCTGGAAACTTTCTATGATATTCGCTACGAGCTCTCGATGCATTTTTTCCATGTAAATAAAATAGTTCTATCATATCGAGTTATTCTCGTTCGGAATAACCCATCTTACAAACTCTAAGATAGAAAAAATACTTGTGAACACATTCCTCTGACAAGTAAACGTCAAAATGTTATCGTTTCCTTGATCACGGCTGACTTAATCTCAGCGTAAATTAACTTAAGCATTCTTTAAATATTTAAAGTGTCAG
This sequence comes from Kuschelorhynchus macadamiae, assembly GCA_030620095.1. Taxonomy (NCBI): domain Eukaryota; kingdom Metazoa; phylum Arthropoda; class Insecta; order Coleoptera; family Curculionidae; genus Kuschelorhynchus; species Kuschelorhynchus macadamiae. The sequence goes on along the minus strand of JAUTXW010000916.1, from coordinate 417,821 downwards.
CCTGTCAAAATTTGACATTTCCAAAAATATGTTTGCATTTATGATAACAAATTCTGATGACTCATAAAAACTTAGCAACTTTTTCTATTTACGAAATTACGGTTATCTATTCGAATAAATTGTCTAGTTAGGTGCCAAAATATACGAGAAAACTCTGTACAGACGCAGATTTTAAATTAATATACAGTGTCGTTTACTTAGATGCGGGCCATCTCTGTGCAAAAAAAAACATATTTTTTTTTATTGTGATAACAAAGCAAAAATATTATACACTTTTGTTAAAAAAACAAGATAATTAGTTATTACTTCCCTCGTAAGATTTTTTCAGATATTTACGTTTAAGGGTCCCTAGATGCCGGAAAACATGTTTCCTCAATTCCGTCTGTCTGTAGGTATGTCTGTCCGTCAATCTGTCTGTTCGCGGCATAGCTAAAAAACTGCTTATCCGATTTCTTCATAGTCTAAAAATAAAGGCCATGTATGTGAAAAACAGGCTATATATATATATATATATATATATATATATATATATATATATATATATATATATATATATATATATATATATATATATATATATATATATATATATATATATATATATATATATATATATATATATATATATATATATATATATATATATATATATATATATATATATATATATATATATATATATATATATATATATATATATATATATATATATATATATATATATATATATATATATATATATATATATATATATATATATATATATATATATATATATATATATAGCCTATATATATATATATATATAGTATTTTTCTTTAGCTCCGAGTTTCTCGTAAAGTGATTTTACCGATTTTTATATATCAAATTTTGTCTTATAATTATAAAAAAAATTGACTTATTTTAAACACGCTTTAAAATTGGAACAAGTATTCTATAATTATTTATTTATTGTCTACAAAATTACAAATTACTAAAAACTTAAGCAAAAAAATTTTGTCAAATCTAATAAAAAAATTTTTAAATTAAAATTTACTGGCTAATATCCAGGAGCCAGTGGCAAAAGCTCTGAGAATCGGTATAAGGAATGTATTTTCTTCCGAAGAAGATTAAGAAATATACATGAAAAATCCAAAGGCAAAAGACTTATTGGCAATGGCAATTTATGATTTATAAACGTCAAAGACTAATATAATCCTTCAGAAACTTAATATTATAGACTAAAAAATATCATCATCACTTAAAAAGTCCTCATCTTCTGAGTCGTCCTCAAATGGCGCAATGATCATTGGTGCTATTTCGACATTTAGAACTCGTTCTCGATTCCACCAATCCCATATTAGTTTCTCCGTATGTTCCACAGATTTCTTCCAGTACTCCGGCGTAATATAATTTAATGAATCTTGCCAAACAATTTGCATTTCATCTGATGTAAGACCACCGTTCACGTGTTTTCCGTAATATGATTTTGCCCCAGCCCATATTAATTCTATTGCGTTAAACTGGCGATGGTATGGCGGCAGTCGTAAGACCTCATGTCCATTTTCCTTCCCGTAATATTTCATCTACGGCACCTGGGAGAAATCCTGTTGAAGAACCTGCATGCAAAATGATAAACCGTTTTCCCGTCCCTAATTTCTATTTTAATAAGTAAGAATTAAATGTTGTTCTAATTTGAGATTCGCACTATAGGTCTGTTTTGGATTTTTTTTCCAGCAAATTGTCATGAAGTACCTATAAATTCCTCTCATATGTTCCTTAAAATTGGAGTTATATTTTAACAAAATTAATGTTACTCGAACTGTTTTCGATGAAACTATTTACGAAATAAATTGTTGGGCAATTTTGTAACGAATTTTATGATATCACTAAAAAATAATTTGCTAGTTTTTCTTTGTTCAAAATATTTATTTCCGTAAAACAGATTTTGACATAAAATTTATTCCGTCCCACTCAAAAGATTTTTTTTTCTCTCTCGGAGGAAACTCTGCTGTACCACTACATCTATAAAATTGCTCTAAATATTTATCGTCACTTCTAAAATAGAAATACTGAAAACGAAAAAGTGTATGTAATGTCAAACAACCTGCAGCGAAAGGATCGTGCAGTCAGTATCAGAATGGAAAAGTGTAGGGAATGAAATGTTATTGCTATTGAAACCTGTCGCTTTCTCTTTGTTTATTACTTTTTTAGGTGTACACATTCGCGCTGCTATTCGCGAAAACAATAGGTTTTGAGTAGACGCCAAAACGGCAGAATTCACTGTACCAAACTATTGAGAAATTGTAGGAAAAACGTTATTTTTTTTTCTTGTATGTAAGATATTATTCAAGACGTTTTTGCACGATATTGTTAAGGTGCTTAAGAAAATCATATTTTTTTCTGGATTTATAGTAAAAAGGTATAGCGACGTAATTTATTTAAAAACGATATAACAAAATTATACTATTATTTTCCAGATATTGTTTTAAAAATTGAGTTTATTCCTTCATACACGGAACAGACAATTGAAATTTTCTAATAAATAATAAAATAATGTTTGGCATGGACAGAAATAAACAGTTCAATAGACGAAAAGTAAAAACAAGAAGCAGCATTTGACCTGTTCAATTATCCCTTTTCTTATGTTGTGGGTTTCTCTTAGATCTGTTTTTTTTGTTCCCACTTAATTAACGGTAATCTGCCAGTCAGTGGCATGTTGTCGGTTTAAGTGTATGTAGTTATTGCCACGTTGCATGTCTTTTGGCAGTCTGTATGTAGCGTACTTATTGAACGCACGTGTGTAACTTTCAGTGAGTTATTGTTCATTAATTAGGCCTTACGGAAATAGTCAGCAATTAATTAATACGAAACTCCCAATATTCATTTTTAAGTCGTTATGTAGAGTTACGTTCCCAGTATAATCTCAGACATTTGCTAGGAGCCATAAGAACGTGTTTTGTAAACGTTAAAGTTTATTTAGTTGGTTCCTGTGACATGTGGTCCAAGCTGGAAAAGCATACGTTAAAACTAATCTTATAAAAGCTTCATAAATGGTGGTTTTACCTCAAGTTTTAATTTATTTTTCCAGTTAAATTAGTTACATTATAAATCGCTGGACATCAGACATACATGCAACTTTTCGGCTAAAATTCAAATTTTGATATTTCAATAAAAATTAAGATATTTAGGTGAGAATTATCTAACCTTGCATACAGTTTATTTGTGTAGGGTTTTCACTAATTTGTAATTTTTCAACGTGACTATTGGACATGGAGGCTAGTAAAAAAAATCTGTTTTGTGTATTTTTTACTATAAATTAACTTTTGTGTCGAGATGTTAGAAGTAATTTTTATATAAATAAAAGTAATATCGACCTTTTTGCCGAAACAATTCGTAACCTTTGAAATTTCTTTTTTAAATTCTCAAATAACCTTTTGACTTTACTTTATTCGAGGCCTCTCTTCACAATTCGCCACCTCCATATAGTTTATCTTTAAGAGGTAGACAAAATTATGGAATAAAAAAGTTGTAGTCTTAATTTCATAATTTATAAAATAATAGGAGATATGAATAATGTGTAACAGACCCAATATTTTTTTTAAACTTATTGGGTTATATTATATGTCCATCAAATGTGTTACGTCTTGCTAATTATAAATATGGGAGGCAATACTATTAAGTTAAAAAAAACCCTAGAAATTTGACATAAGAGGCAATGTGTAAGAAAGAGAGATAGGGCTAATAATAATATATCTTATAATTTTTATGTTTAACATTTATTTTGTACCTCTTAAAATTAAACTGGATGTAGTAAAATATGAAAAAAATTAAATCAAATAGTCACTTTAGTATTTAAAATTGAAGGAACATTCAAAAGCTAAAAACCGCATCGGCGAAAAGGTATATTATTTGAATTTATAGAGTCGACAGATTCTAATGTTTTAGTGATTGAGGTATCATGCAAGTCAGTTACACGCCTCCATGTAAATCAACATATTTAAAGGCATAATTGAACTAAGAAAGAATTATTTCATGCATACAGAAGCCGAGAAAAACAACATGGTGAGAATTACATGCGTACATGAGAGGAAAGATTCGGAAATTTCCCTCTAATATATATCCCTCTTATTCGAATTTTTTTTTGTGCGCTTTTTCGTAATACCTTAAACTGATGAAAAAAATATGTTTCTAGAATAATAAGGTTTTAAAGTTTTATTAAGTTATTTAGTAGAAACGTAAAAATGTAAAGTTTTAATTTTTTTTACACTTATGCTGGCAGTATTTATACAAAATACACAACAAGTTTTCTGTTTGCGACATCCAGTGTATAGTTTTCAACACTGTCCTTAAAACTGGGGCAAATCTAATGTAACTAAGTTAACTTTTTTTAAAGTTATACCAATTTGTGTATTAATGTATACATGAAACAAATTTCACAAAACATTTATATTTTTCTGTATCAGTCTATAATAAGTTTCGTAAATGAAATTAGAGAAAGGTAACTGAAATTAATTTTATTGAGGTGTCGGTTCTAATGAGGGATTTAAATTGCTTTTTAGCTAGCCAAGGTTTCGGTAATCTTTGCTACATTTTTCAGGACTACATTATGAAAAGAGGGAATGTTTTTTAGCTTTAATGCACATTATTTATACAAGAAAAAGTTGTACTCACTGCTATGCAAGTAAATTGCGATAACTTCTTGCTAAAAACAAGCACATTTTACGTTCTTACTTACTCTGACATACTGGCTCACACGGATACTATATTTATTAATTGAAACCGAGGCAAATAGATTTTTATTTATTTTTTTTTGACCCTATATCAAGAATGTTGTAGTCTGTTTTCCAGCCTAATTAAGACTTAAATACATCCATGATTTTCTGTTGCTTTACTGTTATTAATAATGAGCAATAGAAAAATTAATGTTAATAATATTCTTTCTTCTAAATACGAGAATATATATATATAAGAAAGTTATATCCCGATTGTCGCCGTTGCGTAAATAGATATAGGTCCTTCTCTATAACTACTTCCCAGGTCTGTCGTGGTAAAACAAAATACACAAAAAGGCAAAATTAAAAAGTTGTATACACTTTAAGGTAATAATAATTTAGTGCATAGACAACCAATTATTTGGTAAACTTTATTAAAATCTTATAAATTGTAATTTATTTTAATTTTTTAAGTTTTTAATGTATTTTTTATTATTATTTATTTTTCATAACATTTGTTTATGTAATCTACAAAAAAAATGGTTTTGTCCTTTATTATTTTCCTCCATAAATAGAAGGTTCTATTCCAGGAAATGTAATTTTCCGAATATTTCACTGATACACAAATTTTCCCATAAGAGAAGTGATATTATCGAAAAATTGCAGCGGAGACACCACGTTGTATATGCAACGTGGTATTTCCACTTTTTTAAACAATAATATTATTTGACAACACAAAGCCTGTTTTGTTTGCATTCTAAATAAAGGACGCAGAAGTACGTAGCGACCAATGATTTTTAGATTTGTCAAAAATTATCAATATGAATCGATTTGGTGAAATTCAAGAAGCCAAAAGCGATGAAAATATAGTGAGAAGTGAACTAAAAAACACCATAAAATCCAAGAACAGCATTTGGAGGCAGTTTATGTTATTTTCTCTCAATCTCTCTCACTCAGTTCTAAAAAACTGGGCCTACAATATGCGGAAGAGAAACGCCGAAGTTATTTGGGATGTTACGGCAAAATTGCCGACTGAAAGAAGAAATATACAAGGTATCAACGACAAACGTAAAAAATTGGCGTTTTTTTTACCTATAACGAATTGAAAAAACGCATCAAACCTGACGACGAAGGTTTACAAAAAAAATCTTTTTCGTTATCTTATGAACTACCTTGGAAAGGAGGAGAATGCACAAGAGCAGAAACAACTTTTTTCAATGACGAAACCGACAACTTCGGGGGAAAAACAGGTAGAATCGAATATAGCTGCATCTTTTTAAAAACAACGCAAGGAGGTGATCGAAAACTTTCTGATTCAAAATAATTGGTAAAAAACGAAAGAAATACCAGTTTTTGTCTAGTAAGAATGTACCTGAAATTCCAAGATAAAAGAAAAAAGTCATTATTCCGATTACAAACAGCCCATAGGAGTAAACGAGATCTCAACATAGGCGAAAAAGCAAGCACAACATTCCACACTACATACAAAATCACGAACCATTGACTTAGAGCAAGGGTCCCCCATTCTAATTTCTTGCGGCTCCCAGAGGCTGAAAGAAAAGATTGTATCGCGTCACGCCCGCGAATGACACTCCAAGGACGCTAACGCCACCTAGTTAGAAGAGATCTACGCTGTGGACTCGCGATCACGACTACCCACAAGGCCACTAGATAGCGTTGCATGTCTATTGAATCTTTCTAATGATTTTAGAAATTATCACTACTAGAGGGGCCTACTAGTCCAGTCTCCTAGCTGCTAGAAACTTAGAGAAATTCAAAGTTTAAGCGCTCGGCCTATATAAAGCCGGCATCACACGGCAGCGGCCACGTCGCCAGTTCACTTTGAGCATTCAGACAGTGCGGATTGATTCGGTTCACCCGGCTCCGTACTGAAAGTTTACAAGAAGTGACTTTTTTCCAAACTTGGAAAAGTGTTAAGTGCGATTTATTCCTCACAGGAATAAATATTCGAGAAGTCGTGCTGTGCAAGTGCAGTGCAACATGAAACCAGAAGTGAGTGTGTCCACTAGAAGTGCCAGCTCTAGTGGAGCAGTTAAAACCAAAACTGAGAGGATTGCCAAACTCAAAGAGGAAAACACCCGCCTCCTACTAAGGTACCAGGCCTTAGAAAAGGAAAATAAAGAGATGACGGCCAGGCTGGTCCGTCTAGAAACTCTCTTTATTAACCAAACAAGTGCGGATACAAAGCGGGTTCAGGAAGTGAACACCGACACGCCCGCTGTACAGCAGAAAATAAAGAGGAAAAGGGCAAAATCCCCACCCTCAGAGGACGCCATACAAATGGAAGAAGAAACACCTGAGGAAACAAAACCGGAAGAAGCAGAGAACGCCAAGACTTCTCCGGCAAAAACCAAAATCCCGCCAATAGTAATAGATGACGGGGGCGATTGGACAGTAGTGCGAAAAAATATCAAAAGTGCAAACATCGCCTTCTCAAAGGCAAAAGCTGCAGGGAGTAGATTACAGATTTACCCCGAAACGGCCAAAGACCACCGGGCCTTAACTAAACATCTGAAGGAAGCCAACAAACCGTATCATACGTACCAACTTCCCGAGGACAGGAAAGTCCATGCTGTTATCCGAGGACTACACATGGACACCCCCCTAAGAGAAATCGTTGAAGAACTCAGCGAAATCGGACTCAAAGAAATTGAGGTAACACGTATGACCTCCAGGGTGACCAAGAAGCCAATGCCTCTGTTTCTCGTCAAGGCAGCAGACAAGAGGATAATGGAGATTAAAGTTCTCCTAGATAGACAGATTAAAGTTGAGCCGAAGAAAAAAGACCAGACGGTCAAGCAGTGCTTCAAATGCCAGCAATTTGGGCACACCCAGTCTTTATGCACACATCCGGACAGATGTGTTAAATGCGCTGGTCAACACAGGGCCAGTGCTTGCAAACTGCCAGCAAATGAAGACGGCACTAAAAATGCCACCTGTGCTAATTGCGGCCAAAGTGGGCACCCTGCCAGCTACAGGGGATGCCCCAGGTTCCCCAGTCCCAGAAAGACACCTGTCGCCCCATGGGCAAACTTCAAGCCAGGGCCAAAACCACCCAAAGAAGAGGACAAAACAACTAAGGACAAGGCCCCAACACAAGCAAAGCCAAATACAGCTAAGGGCGAGACTTCCAGTCCCCCCTTGGATTTACAAGCTGCCATCCTGCAGGCAGTTACAGGAATGATGCCATCAATTGTGGAGAATATAATCCCAACAATAACAAAAGCTGTGGAGGAACAGCTTCGCAGACTCAAATAAACAATGCCAGTACACCAAAACGAAAGCCTAAGACTCATTTCCTGGAATACCTGCGGTCTAAGGGCCAGGAAAACAGACGTCATAGAACTCCTGGAAGAACATCGCCCAGACGTTCTAGCAATACAGGAGACTAAACTGAAATCAGAAACAAGGATGACCTTCCCAGGATATCACATCTACAGATACGACCCTCCCGGACCCCAAGCCACGAGAGGAGTCGCAATCCTGGTCAGAAGAGGCGTTCCACATTCCTTCCTGGGGGTTGAGGATGTGGAGCTAGACGCCATCTCCATAGAGGTCAACACTCGTAGAGGCCCGATCAAAATCACCTCTGCGTATCGCTCCCCAACACAGGAGCTGTTGGATGAGGACATCGAACACCTAGCAAGAGGACGAGGAGCCAAAATCATCATTGGCGACTTCAATTGCAAATCCGAAGAATGGCATTGCACCCATTCCAACCCAAATGGTCGCAAACTAACCAGACTATGCGAGGACCACAGACTCGCCATAATAGGACCAGAACAACCAACATACCTCCCCCGTGGAAACGGGAGACCAAACGTGTTGGACATTGCGCTCCTGAAAAACATCAGGGAAGAGCTAGACATCAACACTCTGAACGAGGGAACATCCGACCACAACCCGGTACTCCTGCAACTAGGAGTAAACCTCAACAGAGTAAATCACAACACCAAGAAGACGACCGACTGGAAGGCCTATCAAAGACAGCTGAAAGCCGCAATCGAAATCCCTGAGATCCGCGCTCCTCAGGGACTAGATGAGGCCGTAAGACGTCTAGAGACAGCCATCCTGAATGCCTTCCACGAAAACACAGTAGTGGAAGACATAAGCAGGCATCGACAAACCGAGGAGCTTCCTGAAAATCTCAGAGACGAGATTAGGACCAACAGACGTCTCCGCAGGATCTACGCTAGATCCCACGGGGACGAGGACAGGATTGCTCTAAACCGACACTCTCAAAACTTGAGAAGTCAGTTACAAGAGCACCGAAACAACAAGTGGCGGGAAAAACTGAGATCCTTAGATACGTATCACCAAACAGCCTGGCAGATGCAACGAGCTCTTCGAATGGACAAACGTCCTATCCCTCCTCTCCAAGGTGTAAATGGCCCAATCTACACCGACGAAGACAAAGCCGAAGCCTTAGCGGATGCCATAGTCCAACAAGGTCAGCTTAACCAACATCCAGAGGAGGACGAAGACCACACCGAAGAGGTCCACGACTCAGTTAGAGACCTGGATGCCTGGATTTTACCCCAACAAAATCCACATCCTGTCTCACCCGGGGAAGTTCGAGACATCATCAGGAAACTGAAGGTCAAGAAAGCCCCTGGAGCCGACGGCATCACCAACAAAATGCTGAAAAACTTCCCCAGGAAAGGATACAGTGCGATGGCCAACATCATAAACTCCATCATAAGAACATGCCACTTCCCCAGCACATGGAAAAAGGCAGAAGTCATCGTCATTGAAAAACCAGGAAAAGACAGGACAGTACCACACAACTACAGGCCCATCAGCCTACTCCCTGCTTTAAGCAAAGTAGCTGAAAGAGCTATAGCCAGAAGACTAAAAGACGAATCCCAAGAACTAGATGCCATCCCAGATGAACAATTCGGCTTCAGGGCAGGGCACTCATCCGAGCAGCAGGTACTCAGAACCACAGAGTATATCACCAGAGGATTCAACAACAGAGAGGCCACAGGAGCAGTTTTCCTGGACACCGAAAGAGCTTTCGACAGAATGTGGCACCAAGGCCTGATCCACAAAATGTCGGTGGCTGGATACGAGAGAAGAAATATAAAGCTTATCAGAAGCTACCTAAATGACAGATCATTCACAGTCAAGGTGAATGACTCTCATTCAGCTCCAAGAGGACTAATAGCTGGAGTACCACAAGGGTCAGTGCTGGGACCCATTCTTTACTCCATCTTCTCTCACGATATCCCAATCGGTGAAGAGGGCTTAACAGCACTCTACGCGGACGACACAGCCATCCTACACCAAAGCAGAAGCACCCGGATAATGGGCAGACGACTGCAAGAGGACATTGATAACCTTCATGACTGGTGTGTCAAATGGAAGGTTAAAATCAACCCCCAGAAGTCCCAAGCAATCCTATTCCAACGACGGAGACTGGTTCCAACAGCTAGAATCCGAATTGGAGACGTCGAGATCCCTTGGACAAACGAGGCCAAGTACCTAGGGATGACCATGGACAGAAGCTTGACATGGTGCAACCATATCAACGCAGCGAGGAGAAAAACTAGACAAGCAATGGGTAAACTCTATCCACTGCTCTGTCGAAAAAGTGAAATGGGATTGAGGACCAAACTGCTATTGATCCAAACAGTAGCTAGGAGCCAACTCACCTACGGCTCCACATCCTTCGGATATGCTTCTAAGACCAACCTTATGAAGCTAAAGAGGACAGAAAACAAACTCATTAGGATGGCAGCAGACGCCCCATGGTTTATCAGGAACGAGGACCTGCAGCATGATCTTCAATGGACACCCATTGAGGAATTCATGCGGCAAAAGGCTACCCGAGCCTTCAGGGCAGCAGAAAATCACCCCAACGAAAACTTACGGGACCTGGTAGACTACGATCCGCTAGCTCCAAGACGCAACAATTGGACAAGGCACAGGAGACCTAGACACGGGCTCCTGCGCTAATATACTCTAGGATGGAAGTGGGCAAGTCGAAATTTCTGAGTCTCCGTGCTCCTCAGGAACTAGATTCTGCTCACCGAAACCCCAAGAGTATCAACAAGAGGCCACCAAACTCCAAGAAGAGGATTCCCAGGTACCTCAGCTGGCTCCGGCGTGAGTTGCAGCTGAACCTGAGGTAAAAGAAGAGGATCCCAGGTACCTCAACTGGCTCCGGCGTGAGCTGCAGTTGAACCTGAGGTAAAAGAACACCCCACCTCAGCCTCAACACTGCCGGATCACGGAACAGCAGTGTCGCTGAGGGCACAGAAGAGGACCAAAGACACGAAGACCACCAGGTACACTGACGGAGGGACACTGGCAGCGGCAGACTGGACCACGGGACAGTAGGACGAAGGCAGCGGCAATCCGGACAGAAGAAAGGAGGACAGCAGAGAAATATCCCACCTGGTAAGACGACATTTTCATTACTAATAATTTCTTTTATTTCAGATGACTACAAGTAACGAGAGGTGGCAAAAACATCCTGCCAAGAGAGGCCCTCCCCCCCTACGACAGCGAAGACCATGTCCTTCATAGGAGTTTCTCCCGAAAGGACGGCACCAACCCCATCGAAGGATCCTTGGCTAGCCCAATGATGGTCCATCTGATGGGGGCCCGTTGGGGTTTAGTGGGTATTGTTGACCCCGACAGGTGAAAACCTGTCAGAGCAACGAGTCCCACACTGTCTTCCCTTCTTCCGGAAGGGAATTCGTGCGTAAAAGCATTCCCCATCGACACAAAAAAAAAAAAAAAAAAAAAAAAAAAGCAGCGGCCAGTTCTAATTCCAAAAGCGAACGAAGCGATACAAACGAAAGAGTGCTAACTCGCAGTGAAGTTGCTACCTGTGCGATAAGCAATTATAGTGTGTTTTGACGCGTGTAAGGCGGATACTGTATTGTGGCGTGCAGTCGCGCGCATGTTTAGTTTTGTCGTGGACGTGGACTACCTTGACATTGAAAATCGTTTCTACTTCGGGTAAGAAACGAAAAACTAGTGAAGAAAGGTGCATATTTCAAGAAAAGAGTTCGTTAGTGTTAACAAAAAACCCGTCTGTTTGGTGGTTCAAAAATCCCTTTCAGCCTTGAAAGAATACAACTTAAAAAGACATTACGATACAAAGCATGCCACAAAGTTTGAAACATTCAAAGGACAATTACGGCAAGATAAAGTGAGAGCTCCAAAAAGTCAGCTTCAACAAGAGACAGATAGTTTTCAAAAGCAGAACATCGAAAATTAAGCAAGCATGAAGGTTAGCTACGTTATATCCAAAAAAATAGCTTTTAAATCAAAACCTTTCACTGATGGTTAATTTATCAAGGAATGTATGGAGGCTGCCGCTGAAGTATTTTGCCCGTCTCGAAAACAACTTTTTCTAAAGTTAGTTAGTCCGGTGTTATTGTCCCCAGAAGAATCGAAGAGCTAGCGGCAGACATTGAAAAATCACTAAAAGAATCGAAGTTCGTATACTATTCTGTTGCGCTCGACGAAAGCACAAATTTAGCCGATACCGCTCAATTAGCTATATTTATTCGGGGCATTGATAATAATTTTAAAATCACTGAAGAGATGGCTGCCCTTTTTCCGATTAAAGGAACTACAAAAAGATGTGATATTTATAAGTGTTTGATGACAGTGCTGAGACGATATAATTTTGAATTAACAAACCTTTCTGCAGTTGTAACAGACGGTGCCCATCGATGTTAGGAAAATATGAAGGGCTCGAGGGTTTGATGAAAAAACAGCAGAAAGAACTCCCTTTGATGCATTACCATTGTATCGTTCATCAACAAATCTTTGTGCAAAATCTACAAATATTGATGAGATGATGAAAGTGGTCGTAAAAACTGTGAACTTCATTAAATCACGCGGCCTCAACCACAGAGAATTTCAAAATTTTTTACACGAAATTAATGCCGAGTATGGTGATGTGACATATTTTTCTGATGTTCGTTGGCTGAGCAGAGGAGAAATGCTAAAAAGCGTTTTTGAACCCAAGAAGGAAATTGCATCTTTCATGGAAACCAAAAGGAAACTAGTTCCTCAACTTAGTGACCCCGACTGGCTGCGCGACTTTCCATTTCTCACAGACATCACGCTGCACCTCAATGACTTGAACACCAAACCACAAGGAAAAGAAAATCTCATCAACAACCTACTTGACTCTGTGAAGTCATTTGAGTTTAAACTGAATTTATGGAAAAATCAGTTGTTGAAAAAAGAGTTCACGCACTTTCCTAAACTGAAAAGTTGCGAATGTACACGTGTGGATAAATATGTCGCAGCACTAGATTTACTTAAAAAAGAGTTCCAATCAAGGTTTTCTGACTGCAAAGATAATGAAAATTACATCAATCTCTTTACACGACCATTCAGTGTATCCGTTGAAGACATGCCAGAAAATTGTCAGATGGAGCTTATCGATTTAATAAGTTCGACATGAGTCTTCTTGATTTTTATTCAGCATATGTCGATCAAAACTCGTTTCCTGAAATCCGAAAACATGCCCAGAAAATGATGTCTCTGTTCACGAGCACATGTGTGCCAGCATCTGTTTTCTCGTATGAAGAATATAAAGTCTAAAATAAGACCAAGAGTTACAAACGCACCTCTGGAAGGAAGTTTGCAGGTTGCAATTAGAAAAATAAAACCATATATCGACACACTTGTCAAAAATTAACAATATTAAAAATCACATTGATTGGTTGAACTTTTTAACCAATAAAGATTGTGACACTTTGAAATTATATGTTTTTTATTTTATTGATATGGTGGTAAAGTGACGTGGACCATTATGGCTCTTCGGATGATGTGAAATCGATTTTCGGCCCTTGAACTAGAAAAGGTTGACGAACCTTTTCTAGAACATCAAAGAATAATCGAACAAATGAGGGAACACGGAAAAGGACCGCCTCAATAGCAGACTCCTCCAGCTCCTATGACAAGCAGCACCAACAGCGATCCTATCGCAACAGCAATGTGGTCGAAAAACAAAAATGTGGTTAACAATTACCAAAATTGCAATTTTTATTATTTAATCGATAATAATAGCTAACATTTTAATAATAGTATTTTGGTTCATAATATGTGTTCGTTCCCATTTTTATATAAATAATGTAATTATATTCGGTTTAAAATAATAAATAAATAATTGTCATAGAACATGGTTTTTGGGATTGGACCGTGTCAAATTGAAATTACTATCCAACTTTTTGCCTTCGATTGCACTCAGGCATCTTTGGGAATCTTTACTCCACGAGATCTGAACACACATTCAGTGTTCAGATCTCCTGTAGTAGATCCCTGAAGATGCCTCGTGCAATCGAAGGCGAAACTTCGGATAGTAATTCCAATTTGACACAGTCTAGTTCTAAGAACCATGATTTCTTAATAAATGTCAATTTGTTAAGTTGATATGTAATTATTTGATTTATGGTTAATAAACTTTTTGTTTTTGATTCGTGAAATATTCTCCCGAAATATATAAAAATGAATGCGTGTTTTTTCTCACTTACTCCCAAATATTTAAACATTTTATTAGGTTGCCGTTTTGTTTTGCTATATAGGATTCGCACTAAAGATTTACCAGACTATTCCTGTTTAACACTTTTTCAAGTCAGTTACATAAACAGCTTTTGGTACTGAATTTTTTAGCATTACGTTAAGGCGCTATTTTGTTCCGCCATCATAATAGATCTACATACAAAATTTACCAGTTTATCTGTACATGGCACTTTATTTTTATGCAAATTTTCAAGTCCAATCAAGTAATTTCTTAATATGGATTTTTTGTTTACATTTTGTGACGCCAGCGATTTGTTTCGCCATATTCTATATTTGCCAAAATGTAACCATTCCATTCCACGGATTTCTCTTACGAGGAAAGTAAAAAATGTTCACAATATGAAAGGAAAAAACTAAAAGATTTAAGATAGACAGTTTGAAATAACTGTTTACTCGAGACCATCTTCTTTGAGTTATGCCCGTATGTCGCAAATTGTTCGTTTGTCGTAAATATAAAGTGCGTTTTGCACACACTTGACCTTGCGACCTTCCTTGGCACGTTGGCGAGTATACAATATGAAATATGCGCGATGTCGCATGCAAAATAATAAATCGCTTAAATTACGATTTGTCCATGGAAGTGCGATCCTATCGTAAATCCCTAACAAGGCGTAGGTTTACACCTCATCACATAAAAGGAAAAAACATTTTTGTATATATTTATTTGTCCACGGCTTCACCCTTTTAATGGGAAACATGTTTTTATAGGTATTGATTTACGACGTTTTTAGAAATCTCGCTTTGGCTGTCACTTAATAAGCAAACGACTATTTTGTAGAATGTACAGTTAACAAATTAAAATTTGGGAGGAAAGTAATATAACATTTTTTTTAAATATTGACCAGTTTTAATAAATTAGGCTTTAAGTGCCATACATGATGTGTGCGATTTATAGTTTTAATACTATTTCTTTAAAAATTTTAAATTATTCAGGTTATATTTTTGTTAAAATTATAATCCTATATCTAGACAGTAATGAATCGACGAAACAATAAAATCTAAGCATGCCTAAAAAATAGATGCACATAAAACTTTTTAAAAAGTGAAGTATGTTTTAATATTTTCTAATGGCACCAACAATTTTAATAACGTTATTCAGTTTGAGGCCAATAAAGCCTAATTACACTCTGGTATGGTTTAATCACCCACTTTCCGAACTTTTTCCCATAGCTCCTGAATATTTTAGGGATCAAAATTAATATTTTTAATATTCTGGTTATGCTAGCACTGGCCAATTTTTGACGGCTTTTGGCACTCTAGTAAATTTTAGAGTGCTAATCAAAGTATATTTTGTAGACGACGTTTGGTAATTTGTTAATAAGTTATTCTTCTTCAAAATGTATCACTTAGTCTACGTTTTTACAATTTCATTCTTGTTTTCACAAGCACTTTGGCAACTTTATAAGAAATCATTCACAAACAACTCAAGAATAAAATGTTGCCTTAAGAACCTCATCATATTCCTGATCAAGAAACCAACATCTTCTGGCGTTTTATAAAAAAGGATAAATTTAATCAAAATTATATATTATTTTCTTTTTTTCTACATTTTTTGTTGAAAAACCATTAAAAGTGTAAGTAGCAAAAGTAAAGGAGCATGTACTGGACAGTTCTCCTCTTCTTACATGGGATTGTGTCATGGAAATCTATTATTAAGTCTGTAACTAAATAGACCTGGAATGTGTGTGCATATTTTGCACTCATTCAACCTCAGTCATTAATAGAGAATTTAAATTTTGTAATTTGTTCCATATTTTGAATATATTTTTCCCCAAAATGATAATTAGATAGTAGGTTTAACACGAATGCATCCTTTATAATATAATTGAAATACTGCTATTGAATTTCTAAATTCTTAACGATCCTCTTGATGTTGGTTTAGAGTTAGAGTTAGTGTATTATTGAGGGTAGGATCCAGAAAAATGAAACAAAACTCTTTTTTAAATTGTCGGCGTTTCGCAACTTTCTTGTTGCATCTTCAGGACAGTAAAATTCCAGAAAAGGAAAACATATTTATGGTTTAAAACATCAGTAAACAATTAAAATATTTTTTGAAAGTTTTATAATTTTAAAAAAATCAACATGTACAGAAATTGTTACAGAAAGGACCCCATAAAAATGTGGTCGGTTTTATGAAAATGCAATCAACCTATCGAAGAGTTGCAACACAAGTTGCGATTTAAATATATGTATAACAAATAATTTCGTGTTAATAAATTGTGTTGTAACTCTCCTATGGGTTGATTGCATTTTGGTAAAACCGCCCTTATTTTTATCGGATCCTTTCTGTAACAATTTCTGTAAATCTTGTTTTTTTTTAAATTTAACTCTTAAAACTGTTAATTGTTTAGTTTTAACTGATGCTTTAAGCCATGAAAATATATTTTTCTTTTCTGGTGTTTTAGTATCCTGGGGATGCAACAATAAAGTCGCGAAACGTCGACAATTTAAAAAAGACTTAATCTAATATAACTGCTATTAAACACCAATCTAACATAACTGTTATTAAACATTCTAACACATGATAAATCCATTCCCCTTCGGCAACCGCTGGTAAAGAAAACGGTGCGATTATTTATTAATACTATTTCTTTCATATGTAGATGTTGAACACATCCAGAAAAATATGTTTTTGCTTTTACATCAGCGGTACTAGTAAAGGTATTGTCTTTCATAAATGTTATTAGGCCTTGATCTTCCCATGGCGATAATGAGTTTGACAGACCAAAGCCTGTATTGTTATATATACTTAGTAGGTTGTAAAGTTATAAACTCTTATTTACAACATATTACTGCTTTCGCTTACTTTCTGGCAAAGAGACAGGCAACCATGTAATTATTTGAAAAACAACAGTCAGTCGACTTAATAAATACTTCACTTTTTTCATAGTATTGCGACAAGCTATGTCTTTAAAAAATAAAAATATGAAAATTCGACTTACATTAAGGAGAAAAATGCTCCAAATTTAAATTTCTTATTTGTTGACACCAATGGGTAAGAAAAATTAAGAAATTAAAAAAAAATAAAATCGACTTCAAAAAAGCACTGAAACATGCAAAATAAGATTTTAAACGACTAAAGTTTAACTTATTAAGACGATGCATTTAATATTAGTGGCTTGACTTTAGAATTGATACTTTTTAAGGACATAATATGATCTAATACCCCCAAGATATGTATACAAGTATGTAATCTAAGACAAAGTACTCTTTAAAACTAAGTTCCAATATACTTATAATCAATCCTATAATATTTATATCTAACTTTTTATAGCGTAAAAAAGACGTTTTAATTTAGATATATGCCTATATAAAATACACCAAAGGCTACCGAACTGGTGATTATTTTGACATCAATGTCCGTTTTTTATTTTTTTATGTTTCCCAGCCGAAATTTATGTCTGGGTATTTCTTCGCTCGAATGCCTTTTCAAACGGTCTGTCCACTGTGAAAATAACTTTAACAGATATTTATATTTAGTTTTTTATGATGTTGCTTTTTGTTAATAAAGTTAAGGACGCAGGTGTGACAAGACAAGTTATTACAGACGCTTTCAAGCCAATCGACAATGTAGTGATAGGGGGAGTGAGAAAAAGATGTACACCTGTTTAGAGATACATTTTTTATCCCTCGAGCATGCACATGTTCTCTAAATAATTTTTTGTTTGGTTTAAGAACCCTGCATTCAAGTAGCATTACAGACTTGACATTTTGATTTTTAAGAAAAAAGAACTAGTTTTAAAGTATGTTTTGTAAAATCACTTTTAGTTACCAATTTGCTTAACTCCAATGCTAAAGATTTTTAGTATAATGTTTCTTGATAATAATATAAATAATAGTAATAATGATAATAATAATAATAGAAATGAGAGAGAAAAGCGACAACGTAATCTTTTCTGGGAACATTTTCATATAAAAAAAACTACTTTTGAAAATGAAGATTAAAATAAGCCTCGGTAAAATGGTGCTGCCTGCCTAAGTTATTACTGGAGTAATAACGGTTACAGTCTGAAAAGATCTCCATCGTCTTCAAAAAATCATCACGGTCTCCATTAAATGAAGATGCTAAGCAAGACATTCGAAAGCGCTCTAAAATAAACGGCTTTTAATAAAAGAGACCATCTTTTGTATATACCACATGGTGACAAATTTTGACTAAAGAGCAACTGGTTATAGACAATGGCTGCATGCTGATTTTTGAAGGGAATAGCCACAACTTCAATTAAGCCCACAGGCATAAGTATATTTAATGCTTTGTTATAATGAAAAACAACATGATTTCAGAAACTCTGCCCAACCCCATAGAGCAGGAAGTCAACAAGGCCTAAACAACATCAAAAAGTCGAAAAATTAAACAACGTCAAAAAGGAAACCTAGTTACTGATCAAGAGTATAAAAATGAGGTAAATAATGAACAACTGCCCAACGGGAAACCACTAAATGAGAAAACTGCTGATAGAGATGACTGA
Source organism: Kuschelorhynchus macadamiae (assembly GCA_030620095.1). Lineage (NCBI taxonomy): Eukaryota > Metazoa > Arthropoda > Insecta > Coleoptera > Curculionidae > Kuschelorhynchus > Kuschelorhynchus macadamiae. The sequence continues at coordinate 399,082 of JAUTXW010000916.1, read as the reverse complement.
CATAGTATGACGGAACCAATCTACTGTCCCGACAACTACTGACAACAAAGGGATCTTGACAGTGAATGTACAGAACATTGTCTCCCTAGATAGTCTTCTCCTTATACGTTCCTATGCAGCGTTGGCAACAATTAAAATTTTAGAAGTTAAGATTATCACAAACCAATCAAATTCAGAAAGAAATATCCATTCTCCGAAAATAAGACTGCAACAAACTACAGAATCAGAATACACTGACAGATGCCAGTAAGATTCAGAGATGAACAGGGGAAGTAACGGGTCAGTTTCGTTAATACTCGCGGCAAGTATTACTGATGTAAACGCCGCAAAAGTATCCCGACGTCATAAAATAAAAATTGTTTTTGTTTTCAGGAAGTCTGAAAACATACAAGACTAGCAATATCCCTAAACAGAAAAACAAGTTTTTACGCGTAAAGAAAAAAATCTTCTCTAGGAAAATAAATCCCCGAAAATATTGTACTTATTTTCTATGGAATATTCTAACAAAAAAAATGGAATTTTGGGAAAACCAACTATTAATACCTTTCAGCCCTAACAGAGGTTGAATAGAGAAAGAGCAAAGAGCGCTAAGTTTGCCAGGACTATGACCTGTTGCAACACTAGACCTTAATGATACAGGAAATGTCAGCTATTATAAAAAGTACCTAGTCTAGACCATATTTAAAATTACTGGATTAAATAACTCTGCTGCATGCACCACTAATTAGCATTGTGGAAGCAATACACCTTCTGCGAAAAAATCAGCAAAATACCCATGATCAAACCAAGAATATACCAATCAACAGCCATCCAACACTTTACAAGGTAATAACAACCTGCCTTATTAGACCAGTCTATATACATTGACATAATAATATAATTTATATGAAACAAAAAGTACGTGCTAAAGGTTTTATAACATGCAAGAATCAATTCGGTAATATATAACCAGGCTAGCACTAAAAAAGTAACCTTTATTCAGCCTACGTTGAATAAAAAAATGTAGAAAATCAGAGCAATGTGATGTTTATATCATATAGCGTCAACCTGCACATCCAAAATACAAGTTTAAATGACCAACACTGTCCCCATTTGGAGAGAGTTATTCCAAAGCGATTTACTCAGTTCGATATATACATAGACAATCTTGTGAAAGTGCATTACAACTGTGTTATACAACTGGAAATATTCCCCGGAAGTTAAATTAATAATTGGTGATATTTTCCTGGATTTTAAAAGGACGTTTGAGACAAAAAACAGGCATATGCTACTTTGAAACTTCAGAAGTATGGGTTTGGTACTACTATTATTGAATGGATGAAAACATTTTACAAGTTCGCGATCGGTTTGTGAAATTCAATGGTTTCCAATCTTCAAAAAAAAACAAGTTTTGGGGTACCTCAAGGCACAGTCTTGGGGCCAAAATTATTTCACCTTTATATAAATCATATTGTTTTAAATATAGAATTGTAATATTTAATTATTCGCAGATCATACAATAATATATGTTGTGGGGGAGAATGTAAACAAAATTGTAAACACCTCGAATTCAGAACTTTATTTAACTTCTAAATGGTTATCTAAACATGATATGTATGTCAATATAAGTAAAACTAAATGTATGTTTATAGGGGAGATATCTATGAGCATGTAGATGTTCTATTGAACAGCACAAAAACTGAACAAGCTAATGAGACTAAATATTTCGGAGTTATCATTGACGATCATTTGTCTTTCTCAAAGCGTGCTATTTATATATAAAAAAAACTAATTTATTAGATAGAATAAAAAAACACCTTACAGAGGCTTCCAGATTATAGATTTATAATACAATTATATTACCTCATTTTAATTTCTGTGCACCTGACTATGTTTTCTAAAATGGAATTGGAGTTTTTGCAAAAGAGGCCAAATAGGGCTGTGCGCAATATACTTAAGGGTACTAATAGAAAATATACGCCCGATAAAATAAAATTACTTAGTGTTAAGCCGGTAATAACTTTAAATACTTTAATATTTAGATATGAGCTAAAAAATAAATTAGTTCCTGAACAATTGTACAGGGTGTTTCACCATATTTAGTATCTACTACCTTTATTATAAGAGAAAAAAATGTTAAATACAAATGTTGTAGGGATTGTCCCAAACCTTCAGGAAATAATTTTTATTGAAATAAATGAACATCGCAAAGCTACCAAAAAAAATAAACTTGGTATTTTTTTAAATGGGACACCGTATATATTACATTATATTTCGATAGAGATTATTTTTCTGATTTTAAAAAAGTATAATATGTCTATGTTTGGATCAGTAGTTTTTGAGATATTTACGTTTTAAAATCCCGATAATATCAGATTTGGATTTACGAAATTACAGTTGCCATGGACAAAAAACAAAACAAAGCGAAAAATTCAATCGTCAAGGTTTGAATTTATATAATAGGTACCTTACCCGAATGTATAAAACAAATGCCAAATTTAGATAAATTTAAATGTGAATGTTGAAAATATGTTATATGGAATATAAATATACTTTAGGGATATTAAATGAAAGATTAAGGCATGTGTGTTAAATTTATTAATTTGTTTGTGAAGCTATATTGTAGTTGAGCTGAAACTTGTTAGCTATGAGCTATTAAATAAAAATATAATATATTATTATATAGTATTTCCTCTCAATGGACTCGTTATTGAGATGCCTTAATTCCGCCACAAATAAGTTCACAGTTAAAAACAATACCATTACAAGATTCTGTTATAGTATATGTTTGAATTGAATCTGAATGCAACGACCAGAAATCAAATAGATCAAAATGATGACGATATTTAAGGACTGACATTGAAATGCAGGAAAAATACAGCTGGGTACAAACGATATATACAATGGCCAAATCTTTGATAGTGTAGACCCTAAGGAGACTTGCAATTAATAAAACCCAAACTATTAATTCTGCACTAATCAATAAAATAAAGCTATAGTGAAGCAACTCTCAATTACGAGCCTTTACCACTAAAACTCTAAATATATTTTCATGTCCTGCATTATCGTATTACTTTGATGTTAAAGGATGGACTAAGATAGATTTAGATAATCTTCAGCGCAAGATAAAGACATTATTAATAAGGCGTAATAATCAATGTTAAATGCAGTAAAGAACGCTACCGCATGTCATGATTGGAATATAATTGACCAACATAATCAAGCAATTAGAATTTTCAGGGAGGCTCAGAGCTCAGTACTACACAAAGCAGACTATAAATTAAAGACGTCAATACCTCTATGCCTGAGGGAGCAAGATCTGCCCAGCCGATATAAGACCCTATACAGGTGTAATCACGGGTACGTTATACGAACGGGATCACCGAGGAACATGTCGACAGAACTGGTTAAGACTACTGGCTGACTCGAGATATATGTTAGCATATTCGGGAATTATCTGCCCCAAATTCACTTTTCCCCAAATTGTTCATCTCCCTATGAAATTTTGCCCATAGTGTTGTGGTCAATAATGTCTCGACGTCAGAAAAATATTATACCCTGTCTTAAAATATGTAACTGCTTAAACCAGTTTGGCGAGTTTCTTTATATTATTACCATTACAAATTGCTTTATAGTAGATACATATTACTAAAAAGAGATATTTCTCTGTCCAGCACTTACTGCTTTCCTTTGATTGTAAACTGCACTTAACTAGCACTTCACCACCAGCGGTGGTAGCTTTTTCTATCCAAACCATCCATAATTTTCACAATTAATTAGGCAGTATTGCCGCCCACTACAATAGCAACGCAAACATAAAATAAGATTATAATAATAAATTTTACGCTAAATACTCAAAATTTCTTATTTGTTAAGACCATCGCGCACAACTGCAAATGGTATTATTGTTAATATGTCTACTATTTTTACTAACTACTATGTTCTATACTAATTCTAGGTTACCTAGAGGCTCTTTTTTAAATTATGCAAAGGCGTACTGTCGCTCCGAGGGAAGTAACCTCAATCCAAATTCAATTTGGACATTCTGGAATTCTAACAACAGCACGCTCTCCCATATTTAAAGATTTTGTATGCAAACATTGAAATGCACCATAATTGATAGTTATTAGAGAGCTGAACAACATGTTTGCATTTTACAGTGAACACGTTTTGAAAATAACCTCCAATCTGAGAAACTCGTCAAATGATCACCTTTAGATACTGAACACGGCAAAAATACCTAATACTACACTCTCGGTTCCATGTTGTAGCACACGGTGCTGTAAGCCATACTGAAGAAAATAATTGTTTTTAGATGATAATGAAGCAATCTGAAAATGAAACGTAAAGAACGACAGCTGAAATGGAAACTGAATCTGATAACATTTGTTTTATATAATAGCTTTTATTTAGGGTGAAGTGTGGCTAGACCTTGGACTGATACAAATTTTTGTTTATATTTTTAATAGTGTGTACAAGAATAATTAACATAAAAGTTTTTATCGTAGTCGCAAGGATTTGCTATAAAAATTAATAAACGGTGTATAAAGAAATTAGTATCGACTTTATTAATTTTGTATATTTTTTGATGAACTGATTGGAAAAGCATATACCATACTGTATTTGTTTTATAGGTACAGTATAAACCAAATAAAAAATTTGGAAAACACAGTTCTGTCGTATAGTAAATTTAACAAAATCCTGCAAAAATACAAACATATTAAACAGTTTGATGAATCATAACTCGAAACAATCATATAAAAATATACCAGAAAGAAAACAGATTGGATGGATTTAAATAAATTTAATCCCTGTATACCACAAAATATTAATTCTCTTTTCGTTTGGTTATCATTAATTGGCAATTTTTATCGTTATTTGGTTAACAAAAATAAAATAATTTGTTGCACTACTTCCTTAAAACTTGTAATATTTCAGATACTTTCATAATTTAGAAATTTTCTCATTCAAGTCATGGAAAAGAAAAAGGGGTAAGTACCCCCAACTAGCAACCTCGGATAATATTTTGTTTATCTTTGATTTACACTTTGTAAGAATTATTTTGTTGTTTAACTAAAATCAGTGAATGTATTTACTATAAAATAAATTAAAAAAATGGGTAAATTTCTTTTAACCCGCAACTTCGCTCTATTAGCAATAGAGAAGTGTGGCTCAATTTAATTCGGCAAATTAGTCATTTAACACATATTTTTTTATTGGTCGCCATTTTGTTCCACAATTTTGGATTCCTACCAAAATTTTACAAGCTTCTACTTATATCACACTTGATATTTGGGCATAGTTTAATATAAATTGAATAGTAGTTTTTACAGTGACACATCATCATTTTGTTCCGTGATGTTGAATTCGTACCAGTTTTTATCTTTATCACATTTAATTTTTGTGCAAAACTTAAAGACGATCCAATGAGAAGATTTTTTACGTTGATTTTTTAAATCATTTTATTTGACCGCCATTTTTTTTTCGCCATCTTGTATTCGTACCACAGATTTACTAGTTTATTTATATACTTCACTAGTCTTTTCAGGCTGATTTTTTAAATATTTTATTAGGCCGCCATTTTATTTTGCTATCTTCAATTCATACCAAAATGTTACCAGTTTTCACCTATATTACATTTGATTTTTGTGCAAATTGGATAACCTACTAGTTTTTTCACTAATAATTTTTTAACGTTTTACTAGGCCGCGATCTTGTTGGGACATATTGGATTTTTACCAAAATATTACCAGCTCATCCGCATATGACCATTCATTTTTGACCAAAATTTGAAGTCAATTGTGTAAGTAGTTTCTAAGCTGTGCCGCGAACTGACAGACAGTCAGACAAAAAACCGACGCCGACGGAATATATAAAACATAATATTTGGCATTTAGGGATGCTAAACAAGAGTGATTTCTTTCATTATTTCAAACATTTTATTTCGCCGCCCTTATCTTCCGCCATCTTGCATTTCTACCACAATGATATCAGTTCATCTTTCTAACACACTTAATTATTGCACAAAATTTGAAATCAATCCATTAACTAGTTTTTTCAGGCAGAATTTTTAAAAATTTGATTAAGCCGCCATTTTGTTTCACCATCTTGGATTTGTACCAAAATTTTACCAAGTAATTCCTACATAGCACTTGATTTGTACGCAAAATTTGAAGTTCTTTAGTAATAGTTTTTTAACATTTTATTAATCCGCCATTTTGCTTCACCATGTTGTATTTTTACCAACATGTTACCAGGTCATCCTCATATGATCCTTAATTTTTGACCAACATTTTTTTTTCGGGGAAGCTGTTTTTTAGCTATACCGCGAACAGGGACCCTGAAACGTAAAGATCTGAAAAAAATCTCGTAGGGTGATTTTTTCACGATTACAATATTTCCCTTTTACGAGCGAAGTAGAAAACTAAAAAACATGCGTTTTTCAAGTTGGTTCTTATTTTTTGTTATATACGATTATATATTTTTTAAAATATAAATATATAATACAAACCCATACGGATGTAAATTTTTGTAAAATAAGCACAAACGAGAGTCACACTGACTCTTGGCATTTGATTACCACCTAAAGTTGTGCAAACATCTGAAAAGACTGCAACACATGAAAACATTATTTCTAGTATTTTACAAAAATAAGAAAATATATTTTTTTATAGATTGTTTAATATATTTTTTAAATGCAATTTCATCAAATAGTTGGTAAACACGGAAAATCTACAGATTTCTTAGGACAAATAGATCGATACTTTTGAAAAAGCAATTTTTTTGATGTTATCTACAGATGTTTCTGTTTCTACTATGTCCTGGACTTTAAATACGTTAGCTTGACATATGTCCATATGCCTGAACATGCAATGACCATCGGTGTGTTCTTCAACCAGTATTATAACTTTTACAACATATTGACGTATGGTCAATTCAAAGGTACAATGGGGATAGCGAATATAGGAGACAGGGGACTTTTTAAAAATACAACAATTTGGGTTCGTGGAGTATGTTTGACTTCCGTCTGTCTTCCTTAGAAAAATATATGAATGATACAAATTATACCCAAAAGTGCGGACCTTTTTTTTTGTTCCCAGTTCAGTTTTTCTGACTAACTACCCTACCCCTCCACAGTATTTTCTCTTCTTTCTCTATATCACATAAAATTGTTCTGCAAATTTTGAAGACAACTGAATAAGTTTTCTTTACGCTGATATTTTAAACAATTTATTTTTATCTATACTTGATACAAAACATGATGAGTAGTACTTATATTTTAATGAAAATATATCTGTGACTTGTAAAAGAGGATAGAAAATCTGCGATAATGCAAATAGTGTGCCCTTCTAAATATTCTTATTTGCAAAATACGGTGAAATAAAACTAAGTTGTTCTTTTGTTTGTAATAATAGTAACCATGGTCAAAGAACGTAGAGCAGAAATTAATTTAGCTCATAAATATTTCGCCACTTCATATGAAGGGCCGCATTACCCATTAGGACCGTGAGTCCCGGGCCTATGACACATCGAAAAAAGGGCCCGTCGCTACAACAAAAATCGTTTATGTAATTGTCCTTGTTTAATTTTATCAGCAAAGTAGGTAATTTTTATATACTATTAAATTAAAGAAGAGGATGAGTTTCTGCTATATGGAAAAGAGGACTTTTTTTTATCGTTAATTTTTCTTAGAAGTGTACATTATTTACATTATCCCAGATTTTCTATCCTCTCTCACGAGACACTGATATATATTTGACAGGTATAAATATTTCATATTATCATGTAATGCAACATCACAAAAAATAATACTTTTTTTTAATTAACATTATTAACGAGTTTAGATAAAAATTGTTATAAATGAGTGGTTCAGCAACAAAAAAACGTTTTAATGTAATAAAACTTCTAATTTAATTTACAATAGAAAATTATGTGCTTTATTACGATCGTAAAAAACAAAAAAACGTCCCTAACGCTTACTTGCATCCACGATTATTCTTTAAGAGTCTGATTTAACTCCAAACACCTTTGCATATTCTAAAAACCCTTTTATGAAGAAAACATTTCAGTACGTATCTATTCACAGTACAATTTAGGTAAAAACGAGTTAAACCAATTTTCCAATAAAAAATACCAGAGGGAGCACACCGTAACAACGGAAACTAAAAATCAAATAGAGAGCAGGCCACGTAATGTTAATAACATTATGTTGGATCCCTCTGCCCCGGGGGTTGCGAATTTTCATCGACCTCAACTCTGTATAAACCCATTGTTTTATGGCACAAAAGGGGATTTTGGCAGGTTCAGATGGAGTTTTGGATTGGCATTAACTTTCGGAATATGAATCTTGATTGTTCCATATTTATCGAATAAATACATTTGCTTTATATCTAACACTTGATACTGGTTAATAAATGTAGCCATCTTATAGCACAATGCCAAATTTATAAATTTATTTTTATAAAAATTCACCATATTATATTACAGAAATACTTCGTTTTAATATATCCGTTTCTAAAAACATATCACATATTAACTTTCGGTGTTACCAAAGACTCCTTTGTAAAAGATAAAACTCTCTTGAATGAAGTGAACATCTGTATTTCAGCGACACTGAATATTTTTCAATTAGGATCCAGTAGGCAACAAGTTATAGTTGGAAAAGAAAATAGTTGTTATATTTTACACCAATAATATGTATGTTTACATAAAGCCACATTATTTGTTTTTCTATTTGTTTTAATTTGCTAGTTTTCAGTTCTTTTCCCCCCTTCCTTCCTCAATACCACCTCCCTCACTACGTCCCTGTAGAAATGTTTGATTAAAAAAAAAACTTCGCCTCGAATGACAGCTTTTAAAATTGGAATGTAGGCCCATGTTAATCTTTTGGTAGGAATTTCTGACTCTGTCAAGAAAAAGTTTAACGGCATAACGAAAGTTTTAAGAAAAAGGTCAAAAAGCGTTTTTATTAACTTTATAATTTTAAACATTAAAATAAAAATAGTGAATTAATTCTACATATGTCAATTCAAAATACAAGAGTTCTAACCACAACTTGTTAAGTTCTGGACGAGCGTTTCTCTAACCAAGTTAGCATCAGCAGATGATATAAACTAAAGTAACTTATCCTAACCGAGACTATTTATATGTAAATGTGGTCACACTTGGCTGCACCCGACTGCACCATTGTCAAGTAGGAAATAGAGGGGACTATAGGGAATAGGCCCTCTATCTTTATTTAGTGCTTTCTTACCACATTTAACTATTTCTATACTCTCAAATGCATCCAATAATCTATTATTAGATAAATTTTTAATTAACATAAGATTATTTATTCCTATTTGGTGATTGTTTTCCAAAGCATAAAATATATTTAGACGCAAACATACAAGAACAAAATCCAACAATGAACAAGAAAATACAAAAAAATGTTATTCATAAAATTCCGTGTGGATGCAGTAAAATTTACATAGGTCAAACTTCCAGGCCGTTTGCTAAAAGAATTAAATAACAAGAAATAAACAATTTCAAACACCAAGACGTACTAGATAACGATCATTAAATTAATTGGGATGCTTCTAGTATATCGGCAAAAGAATCATGTTCCGAAAAACGTAAAATAAAAGAAAGTTTCTTAATATTGTTAAATAAAAATAATTGTGTAGCAACTTGTTCAGTTAATTTTAAAACAATAAAAATAACACTTACAATTTATCATTCTGTCAGAGATTTGCCATTCCGGTTAAATTTCCGTTATAAAACATAAATGATATGTTCTTAGTTTGCGTTTTCTAGTTTACCGAAGTCGGGGGTAGACTTTTCCCAGATACATCTAAAAAAGTTGATAATTTTTGAGAGAAATAAGTGGCCTAAAGACTTATTTTCGATGACCTGGTAACATTTTGGTAAAAATTCAGTAAAGCGTAAGTAACAAAATTTTTCTCATAAATCAAGGGCTAAGCAGAGATCAACTGGCAAAATTATGGTACAAATCCAAGGTAGCAACCAAATGAACGGCAGCTTAATAAAATATTTAAAAAATCAACCTGAAAAAACTACTTATTAGATTGACTTTAAATTTTGTGGAAGAATTAAGTATGATAATAGAGATGAATTGGTGAAATTGTGGTACGAATTCAATTTGTTACATAGCTAAAAAGTACCTATCCGATTGACTTGTTATTTTCGCCAAAATTTATGGGCATGACCTGGTTATATTTTGGTAAGTGTCCAATATGGCGGTGCAAAATGGCGGCCTGGTGAAATGGTAAAAAAGTTATTACTAAAACGCAAATCATCCAATTTCCCCTAAAGTAGGAATAAAACTGTCTGAAAAAAATACTGCATTAAGCAAGCCTTAATATGATATAGAAATATATTAGTAAAATTGGGATACTAATTTATACTGGCTGCCAAATAAAATATTTTAAAAAAATTCAATTGAATTCAAATTTTGACCAAAAATTAAATGAGATATAGGAATAAACTGACAGAAATTTGACATGACTGAACAAAATTGAGGTCTTAAAAATAAGTGTAAAAACTAGTTGTCGAGTTAAAGTTAAATTAATATATGCCCAAAAATGAAGTATGGCATAGGTACGAATACAATATGGACAGTATATGTACATGTGTTACTAAATGACTATGGGCGGAACAAAATTGGGTCATACTTCATTATTCCTTTAATATGAAAAATTCATATCGAGGAATGTTTTGGCTAAAGAAGTTTACCGATTTTTCTGTTTGTTAGAATAAAATCTTCATCATACTGCTTAGTAACGGTAAGAATATCCTCGACAACAACTAGTATTTACACTTTCGTAGAAAGATCAAAATACTAAGCCTATAAAAGGCAATAACTTAACTACCTATGTCTATCGCTTTTGAGAAACTTACATCGTATCGAAAGTAAAAGAAAGACAATCTCTATTTTGACACACTCTTTCTTCATATGTTTATAGAGTTCCAGCCTTGATTTATATTAAGATGGTAAAAGTAAATTAAGAAATCATGGATTAGACCCTCTCAAAATAGAATCACTTTCCGGCGTTCTTCTTCTTCAGGGATCTTTAGTTCACGAGATCGGAACACTGAATGAGCTCGGAGAGACCCAGGCCGGCTATTTATAGTCGACCTGTGCCTACCGAACCATAACTCGGAGTAACAATCAGTTTCCACGTATGATATAGACTGAAGCCCGTACCTCTATTAAAATTGTTAGGATGCTTATACATTTTAATAGATTTCCTAATTTTCCGTTTATAAAATCCCGAAACCGATGCAAGAACTTTGGTTTCTTTTACATTTATGTTGTGTCCAGTGGAATGCTGGTGTACACATTCAGCAGATTGTACAATTTGTTTCTTTCTGATACATCGTTCATGTTCCTTAAGCCTAGTCGATACGAATCGTCCAGTTTCTCCAATATAGACATCACCACAGGAACAAGGATATGCATATACCCCTTCCGTTTGGAAAGGAATAATTTCCTTTGGCGATCGCCCTTTCGGGTCTCTCCGAGCTCATTGAGTGTTCCGATCTCGTAACGGTATACGTTATAATAAATGCTATAGGTACCTTCTGGGAAGGGAGGGAGTTTCAAAAATCTCGTAGTCTAGCAGCGCCATTTTAATCACCATATTTCATTTTTAACCAAAACACACAGATAAGACATTTTATGAAACCATTTACCAAGTTTCTTGGTAATAACTTAAAAGAAATTGAAATGAACTACAATGTGTTTTTAGCATGGATCGCTAACCTTTTCATTGTCTCGAACCATTTTAATAATGTTATGTTCTAAAAGACAATGAGCTAATTAAGTTTTTTGGCTAAAAATTCATTACATATGTGGAAACATTTTTTACTGTATTAGATCACAATATCGCACCATAGTTCTTTACCGCCACTCGAATTCAATTGTCCATATGCTCGTGTCTAACTCAATTGCGACAATTAAAACTTCTATACGTAAAAAAAGGTCACATTAATGTTGCATTTGATACCAAAGGTTTTAGAGCTAAATCATTTTCAAGTTTCTACTAATGTTACATTGTTATCTTTAGAAAAGTGTTGTATGTACTGCACATTGCTCAATATTAATTCTATTTAAACTACATACATAGTTATATATAATAAAATGTTCTCAAGTTTATAAACTATAAAATAAAATTATTACATTCAAACCTTTGCCATTTGTAGTTATTTATTAAATAAATATAAAATTTTTGTGTCCTGCAAGATTTGTGTTTTGAACCACTGGGCACTAAACTACACTGTTCGCAAGGTAAATTATGATCGGCCAATACGTCACGTAAGCCAGTTAGAATTTAATTTAATTTATTATTTCATACGTTTTATATCTAGTGTTTATTATAGCAAAAAGAGTTTTTTATATCTTATTGCAATATGTATGTTTTACCCCATGTCATGTTGTTAAACGTATTAAAAATTAACAAAGTTGTGTGTGATAACCTGTTTTAAATTCCTGCAGTGTGCGGTACGGCAAATATGATTATTTAACAAAATAGTTCTTTTTTGATCACTTAACCTCTTAAATATAAAAAATGTATTAATTGTGTGAAACAATAGTTGAAAAAACGGGAAATATCACAGTATTTTCAGTTCTTGCATCACTTTCTTTACCACCCGTTATAATATGCATAAGCTCAATATATAAATTAAAATAGCTTAGTGATTTTAATACCGATAATGGAATTTTAGGATATTAAAAAGCTGATCAAAATCGGTGGACTCGTTTTCTTAATTATTGTATATAAAAGTGATAAAAGGGTGTAAAACTACAGTCTACTAGAAGAACTAATAAAAATATTTTCTGATTTTAAAATCGGCTTGTTTTAAAATACGATTAAAATATTTTCCTCCAAGATATATTTTTATTTAAAAAATCTGCATCTTTTACGCATCTGTTAAAATAATTTAAGATATTTGTCTTTGTGTTTTTGTTCCATAAGTTTTTTAGATTCAACGTTTACTTCAAGTTTATATTAAAATATTGTAAGTAACAAGCAACAGATATTAAATTTCTTTTAAAGTTTAAAATTACAATATTAATACAGTATAATTAAAATTCTAAATACAGAACCGCCTTTTAAGTCAATTAGCGCCACAATATGTGACGATGAGCGGCTTCATTCAGTGTTCATTGTTTTGACATGCTTTGTTTCGCGCATTCTTTATTATTTCTTATATAGTATATATAATTAATTAGATATTCGAACAATAGATGCATCTTGCATGACAAGTACCTTCATTAATCAGGATGCGTTACCGACCTTTGGCCTTAACGATACTGATGAATACAATGGATAAGGAAATGCTGCATCAAAAAATGCTAATGAACGTTCTCGACAGTCTTATTGAGAAAAAGCCCACTAACAATGTTTTGCTGATATAAAAAAAAATTAAATAGGCTCATTGTTGTGATTACACCTACATCGACATATTTTCTTTGAAGATTCTTGGTGAGAATTTGATGTGGTAATAAGTTTGTTGGTCGTTATTGTCCGGACTACTAACTATTTAAGAGAAGTGTTTTTATTGTAGCTCATTCTGTAAGGTTCAGAAAAATTAAATCTAATATAGTAAATTAGTTATTCGTTATGTGTATTTTTTTATTTTATAAGCATTATTTTAATTTGAGTCCACATTCTAGAATTATTTATAAGTGGGGTGTGATTTTTCTAAATTATGAGATAATTTTTTTCTACGTACCGGGTGTTTCCGTAAATTTTGCGCCCCACCTAGAGAGTTTATTTTTGAAAATAGAAGAAATCGTTAAATACAAATATCGTAGGATGTTTTCGTGAACCGTCAAAACTTAGTTCCTATTCAAGTCAAAATGAGTACCGCAAAACTGTCAAACATTTTTTTTAAATAAGACACCTTATATATATATATATATATATATATATATATATATATATATATATATATTGGATTTTTCCTAGTGCTATTAATTTTAAAGATATAATCTATATGCTGCTCTGTGGTAAATAGAATATCAAGTTCTCTTAGTAATCACAAATGTCGGTTTTGCACCTGTTGTTGGGAGTTCTGGTGTTGTTTTGTGTGTTATCCCAAAAAAATCCATTTTCTATGATATACTAGTTCTTGCCGCGTATATATATATATATATATATATATATATATATATATATATATATATATATATATATATATATATATATATATATATATATATATATATATATATATATATATATATATATATATATATATATATATATATATATATATATATATATATATATATATATATATATATATATATATATATATATATATATATATATATATATATATATATATATATATATATATATATATATATATATATATATATATATATATATATATATATATATATATATAGTTTGGTCCAACAGTGAGTTTAAATCCACTAGTTCAGTTATTGTCGGAATTAGAAAAAAAAATATACGAAAGTTGCAGGGATTGCTAAGAGTTACAACCTAAAATTATTTTCGATTTTCCAGGTATAAGGATAAATTTGCCACAAAATAAACTTATATTTTTTTAAAAGAAAATGGAAATGTTTTATTTTCAGACACAGCGTCGTCCAAGATTTATGACCACTTTTCGAAAATATTAGACGTGGACATCTCAATTTATTACAGCAAAATTTTGCAATGTGTTCTTTCAACATCTATTTTTTTTAATTTATTCGTACCAACATGGATGGATCGAAAAAGTTTAAAACTTCAAAAAATAAAAATTATCACTAATAAAAAAAGATTTAATCCAAAAATTTAACAAATACAAATGCTAGTATTACAATGATCTAGCAATAAAAGCTGATAGTTATTACGAAATGATCGATGATTTATGTGTTAGCAGTAACTGAAAAGAATTGTTTGTTAGCGATAAGACTATATCACGAAAAGTATCCTGATAGAAGATAAACACGAGAAGCGCTTTTAAAAGATTATGCAACAGTTTGATGAGACGGGAAATGTAGCACACACGAAAACTGATCGAGTCAGACCTATTTTAAACTAGTAAGGACAGCTAGTACTTAGCTAGGATAACTTAACAACTAATTTAAACTAGCTATTAAGTTGCCCATCCTGAAGCAACTATAATGTAACAATAGAAAAATAATAACAATCAAAAAACAATAGTAAATAACAAATCGTATAAAACAGCAAAAAATACTTAATTAGATGTTCGAAATGACCACCGTTTTATTCGACCCAAAACAAAACGATTTTCAAAAGATACGCTAACATCTCTTAATGTATTAAAATTAATATTATTAAATACACTTCGGATTCTTTCCTTCATATGTACATCTGTAGTCAGAGATGTTTAAATTTTTAACAAAGACCTAATGGAATAAGTCCATTTTGTCAAGTTAGGGGATCTAAACGGCAATAAAATCAGTTCTCCTCTTCCTATCCAGCGTTCTTGAAACTGTTCATTAAGAAATGCATGAATGTCAGCCGTATGGTAATTTGGGGCCCGTCATGCATAAACCAAATTTGATTACCGACTTTAATAAGGATTTGGTATAATAATCTTTTAAAAGCTTCCCTCAAAAATTGGAAATATCCGTGTGCAGTAAGCTAATTCCACCCCGACGTTAAAAGACCACCTATTTTGACTAGTTCTGCGAATAAAGTGAGGATATTTAGTACCGTAGTAATGAAAATTATGTCTATTGACATTTCCATTTTTGTGGAATGTTGCTTCGTCGGTAAATAACAGAAAGTTAGTAAATCTTGCCTCTCCCTGAATTTGTTGTTGTGCCCAGTGACAAACATCTGATAATCATCCTAATACAACTCTTGAAGGAGTTGAATGTGGTATAGGTAAAACTTGCTTCTTTTTTAGAATTCGTAGAACATGTTTTACTTACATAAGTTTCCCTTGCAATTCTTCTTGAGTGAATATGTGGGTCTTTTCATTTATATTTTCTAGGTTTCCGCTAACTCGTTCTCCTCATTTAAAACAAGTTTGGTTCGATCAGTTTTCGTGTATTCTACATTTTCCGTCTCATCGAACCGTTACATAGGTCTTTTAAAAGCACTTTGGTGTGATTGTCTTCTCTCAGGATACTTTTCGTTTCGTAATATATTCTTGCTCCTAACACATAAATCATATCGATCATTTCTTATCTATTCAAATTCATCTTTGCGAATGGTTCTCGCAAGCTGTAAAAACGATAAAAATTGGTCGCGCGCTGTTTCGAGAAGATTCCCATCTGGTAGATATAATTTGTGATATAGGATTCATACCAAAATTTGACAAATGCATCCATATATAATATTTAATTTCTGTGCAATATTTATAAACAACTAGTCAAGTAGTTTTTTGATACTGATGTTTTAAAGAAATCATTACAGTTCAATTTAGTTCTGCCATATGATATTTTTACCAAAATCTTACCAGTTAAGTTCCATATATTCAAAGATTTGCAAAAATCTTGGAGGGTAAAACGGCATCATATTAAATGCTGACCTAGTGGGAAAAACTCAAATCTCATGCAACTCAACATGCTTGGGTTGGCTGAATATTTCAACACAGTATTCGGCAAATAAAACTATAAAAATGAAGGGCAAAGAGATTAACAATTCTTTGTTGTCTTTTTTTATTGCAAAAAATAGATGACAGTTTAGACGTAGAGTTTTTTTTTAGTTTGGTTTTTGAATTTTAAGGATATAAAATACTTGTAATAAGTATTTTCTTTTTGTTAAAGAATGTTTAATATTGTTTTTAAAAATCGTCGGCAATATAATAATAACTTAAAAGTTCCGTTTAAAACTTAATAGCTCATGTCCGTCTTGTGTTAATTAAGAGTTATTACATTATATTACTCAAAACACTAAAAATAAAAAAGCCGTTATTAGGTTTTCATCTAAAGGTCTTAATAAGTTCCTTTTTCTCATTTTAAGAACAACATGCTCTTCAGCTGTTTTACTTTTATTGCACATTATTTAACTATTACCGCAGTTATTAGATATACCCATAGTTAGTTTTTACAAGCTTAAATATCTAAACATTAATAATTTATCTAAATCAATGTATTACAAATTAAAAACTCAGTCACTATATACCTCGATATTAATATGCCATGTCATAAAACCTGTTTTATAAAAACTGATTGAAGTATTTTAATAATTTCACCAATATAATTTTTTTACCTAAATGTTAAGCATTTATTATCCCAAAATATCGTTTTTTTTTGTACTTCATATATTAAACTTACCGTTTTTATTTTAACTTCAAAACTTAGGTGTAGGATTTTAGAAGTTTAGTAGAATTCCCATTGTGTTTATATTTCCCATATTATGACTCATCATTATCATTGTGAAATAATTTGCGGTAATCAGGCCAAAATTAAATCCGGAATCAATTCTGACCAAAGGCCGATAAATTGTCGGACAAACAAGTGAGAACTAAACTCCAGTTGAGATATTTAAGAAAATCATGTAACTTTGAGGTATTTCTATAAAACTAAACACAATTTCCATTTTCTAGTAACCAAATTTGGACCATAATAATCTCCCCCTATCCTAGTAACATAATTAAGAATTCGCCCCTCCGACACCCTGTTCCAAAAACTCAAAAATAAATTTTAAAATTTGTCAAAAGCTGCCGTTCAAATATCTATTTACAAGTAATAAATAAAATATGTTTTTTAATGTTTAATTTTAAATTCAAAAAAATCTGTGCAAAAACTACTTTACTAGTCAATTTTTTTACAGTTTTAAATTACGCCCAAAAACAAATTATGGCATAGGTAGTTATATTAATGAGAAAGTTCTGCATAAACGAATAAATACTTCCCTCTCACGAGGTAAGAAAAATTTTTCTTACAAGAACTATCGAATTTTGAAATATACCAGGTGTTGAAAAGATAAGATTATTTTTCGAATCGATAGTAATGATAACACAAAACACAGTGTTTTAATTACGAATCATAAAGGGCGGGAAATGCGCGCTAAAGAAATTTAAATTATTTTTGTTTTTAGAAATTCATCAAATGTCAAAATTGCTTTTTCCGTTTGTTTGCACGTGTGTTAACTTTTTTGTTTATTAAAAACCAAGATCGGTAAATTTCCTTTACTCGGAACTTCCCTCGTTTTGAATATTTCCTTTTATTAGGATTAAAGAAATGCGACCTGATTTAGTTCCGCATAGAGTCATTTAATAACTGAAAAGAACAGTTTTGCTGACGTTTCGTCAAAATCACATTTGGAAATTTCGAAGCTTTCCTTCTCGCGTCCGAATACCGACTGAAGTGTTAGCGACTGCGAGCTTCCTTTTATACCCCCACCCGGGACCGAAGTTATATCTGAGCGGCCGTTAATCATTATATATATTTTCCGGATATTGCTGGTATTGTTGCGCTAATTCCGCTTGATTTTTTGTGTATTGATTCGTTTGTGCAGAACTTTTTCATTACTACAGCTACCTATGCCACAAGTGGTTTTTTGGCGTAATTTACTATTATTGTCTTCCATACTGTTGGTAGTTTTGATGATTCGTCCCTTTTATTTAAATCCCCTTGTTTTTCTATTTCTATGGCTTCTCGGATTATTCTGGTCTTATAATGCTTTATATTGGCATTCTCCCTGCACCCATCGAAATTCATTTTGTGCCCGGTTTCCTGATGTAGAAATATGGCCGAGGTTGTTTGTTTGTTTCTGATGCTAAGTTTATGCTCTTCTACTCTTGCTGATATAGTTTGCCACACGTACTGCACTTTACATTTCTACAGTGTGGTTTTCCAATTTGATTTTGTCTTTTAGGTTTTCAATTCCAAGTAGTTTACGTATGGTTGTGGGGCTTT
The DNA here is from genome assembly GCA_030620095.1 of Kuschelorhynchus macadamiae. Taxonomy (NCBI): domain Eukaryota; kingdom Metazoa; phylum Arthropoda; class Insecta; order Coleoptera; family Curculionidae; genus Kuschelorhynchus; species Kuschelorhynchus macadamiae. The sequence continues at coordinate 380,244 of JAUTXW010000916.1, read as the reverse complement.
TGTAATGTTGTTGTTGTGTTTTCTAGGAATTCTTCTAATTCTGTCTGTTGTTTACATATGGAAAGATTACTTGTTGTCTTCCCGGTTCATCATTTTTGTGTTCGTTATTGGCGAACCCTGTGCATTAATAGCTTTCTCTATGGCGCGATTTGTGTAGCCATTTTATCAAAGCACCAGATATTATATTAAGTTCGTTTTCTCTCGTCTGTGTTTCAGTTAATCGCACGGATCTAGATATTAGAGTATTGCGTATAGCTTGAATTTGTGCTGGGTGATGATGTGATCTTGCATTTAAATATCTGTCGGTATGTGTTGGTTGTCTGTATACACAGTGTATTCAAAATGTCCGTATTGCAGTTTTATAATCAGAACGTCTAAAAATGGAGGTTTGTTGTGTTCCTCTATATATATATATATATATATATATATATATATATATATATATATATATATATACTGATTGACAACGATATCGTTTTACATTACACTTGTATTATTTTACATAGTTTGATAGAGCTTACAATTATATTTTCAATGACATATCACAAGCTATATTTTTCTTCAATATGGCGGGGTAGGAAGCGCTTTTTCAAAATGAAATATGGCGGTCGTTTCCCGATGCCGATGAAATTTTTCTTATAAACGAATTAATAAAATAATAAACAAAATGGGGTTTTCAATGGATTTTAATCAAATTTAAAATCAAACTTCTAATTAATCACACAATGGGATAAGTTTAAATTTTTGTTTAAAATGTGAACTTTTTCTTAAATTTTCTCAGAGATTTTAAATAAAAAGTTGTATTTATTAAATATTAGTATTAAAGTTTATCTTATTAGCTACACAAAACTGCATAACATACCGTATTTACGGTTTTTGTTTAAGAATTGATTGACAAAATTTACACATTTTTCATTCTACATAACATGAAACACACACTAATATTATTAATCAGTAAATTTTGGAATATTTTTCATTGAAAAGTAATGTATTATTTTGACATTTTATGATTTTTATTGTCTTATTAAAAAAATTAACAGTACTTTGCAACTAAAATAGGATGACATCTTTCATCTAAGCTTTGTGATTCAATATAATTTTAAAAAATGACACAGAGTTACTTTTCAAAAGAGAAATATTAATGACCCAATTTTTGAGTCTCAATTTAAACGATCGATTTTTCCCATCTTAGCACTCGTTCTCAATCCATCATGAGTGTCGGATGTAACTACGATTACCGTGAAATTTTGTGAATTTGATTTTCTGTTATTTCGGAATGTATTTCTAAACGTGCCTATTACATTTTATTCAACACATTCATATAAACCCTTTTTGATAATAAATAATAATAAAAATTTTAATTTATTGTCGAAAGAAAGAATTGGGAATTTTTAGGAATAAGAGATCTTCTAAAAATATAAGGGACTTTCCGAAAATATATGGCCATTTGTCATAATAGAGAGGCAATTTAGGAAAGTTTTGGTAGTAAGACAATTGTAGGTAATTCTGCGAGAATTTGAATAATTAGTGTTAATTTGTGAAACTAAGACGGTAAGTAAAATACATCAATAAATAAGAATAAACCAACAAAGTATAAAGGATTTCATCCAAATCTCTGGGCAGTTTAGTTTTTATATATCTTATTTTGCAATAACGATACATTGTGACACATAATAGAAACTATTAAAATATAGCTTTTGTAATTTTATCGTCTTATGTTTCTATAATTTTCATTATTTGTCACAATAACATATAATATTACAAAATATAATAATTAAAAAGTAAACTACCTAGAAGTTTGAATGTAATCCTTGATTAAATCTCATGCCATTGCGTGCACTGCACTGTAATTTTTATATCTGAAATTTTATTCTAATATTATTACTTAACGTCCTAGTAAGTAACTAGGTGTACTGAGTGAAATGAATATTCAAGAAATAAACAAAAAATCCTCAATATCCCTTAAAATGCTTTAAATTTGCAAAGATTCTCCTAAATACCTTAAATTTCTTCATATTCCTGAAAACTCTTTTGTATTACTAGGATATTCCTAAATTTCTTTGTATTCGCGAGACCTTTCTTATAATAATCATGGTAAATTGACAAATTTAACTAAAAATAATAGTTTTTGAGTTGTTTAAAAAATTTATTTTTTACGTTTTTCACATTTTTTCAATGAAAACCCAAAAACTAAAAACAATTTGGCTCATTGGTAAATGTATTCTTGAGCCTTTAGCCCCTGAAAACGCACATTTTACTTCATTTAACTAAGTTCATAACCTTATAGTTTAAAAAAGTGGTCAATCAAATAATTACAACTCGTGTAAGATTACCAAATTCCCTAATAGAGAATTCGGAAATTCGCGCATTTTTCGGAGATTATGGGAGAATTCGGACAATTTCGCGAATTCGTGAATTTCTTCGATAATTTATTTCAAAATTTGGGATTTTCGACAAGAATTGGGAAATTTTAGAGATTTTATTGCATATAGAGATTAGGTGCACAAAATATTAGTCACCCTTCGGAAGAAATCATTCAATCAATTCAATCATGTGGTTTAAAGTACAAAGTTTACGGTTGTCAATACATATTTTCTTTGTACCCAGGGATTAGTATAGAAACATTTTTTAATCCGTAATAAATTAGGAAAAATGGAGAATTTTGAAGTTGCACAATTAATTTTAAGGAAAACTAATACAGCCACTGTTAGTACCATTCCAGAGAAGTAAAAATCAATATATCGCAGTTTCAAATTAGTTTTGTAATAAAACATTTGTATTAAACATTTAAAGCTTATTTTATGTCATTATGGTTGTAACCCACTAGTTAGTTATAAGTCATTGCATACAAAAAACTATTAAATTCTATCATTTATTTTAACTTGTTATAGACACAAAATCTTTGCACAATGGTTTCTAAATTACCGAGTTCCATTATCTCTACATGTTGAAATAACTTTTTTAAATTATTTTTCAATTTATGATGGTTTTTATTCTAATGTGAAATAACTGAAAATATATTTATAATTCTGAAGCCGCTTATTATTATATTATTTTGAAAAATTAGGGAAATGTATTTTTAAACGCATTAAAAAATGCCAGCGACGTTGGCGCAAGCTATGAATAAAGAAGTAAAATTTATTAGCTATGTAAGTTCAGTCTATTATAAATAGAAGTTACAGGATTTAATAAAATAAATAATAAAGTCACAAATTAAAAACGAATATAACTAATCCAATAATTTTTTAAAATGCAGCTAGGCGAAAATTGATTTAGACACTAAACCATATAATGCTTGAATCCATTAAGACACAAAATATCAGTTATCTACTGATCAAAATTAAGAAAAAAAAACCTCTTAAACCAATATCAAATAACGCTACGGTCGGGTCGGGTCGGCTTTATTGCAGTCACTTGAATTATCTTGTAAGTAATCAAAGTGCTTCCGACCGACACTATTAAGTGATTTATTTCGCGCTCTTTGCCCCGATTTCATGGTATGCCGTAATTAAATGACGTAAAAAGGTTTTTGTAGATATAAGTTGTTTGGAAACGTAAAATAGTTTTAATGTAATTAAAAGATGAGAGTATTACTTAGCAGCATCCAAAAATGAAATTTTGAAATAGAAAATTGTATGTTTATGAAAAGAATGTCTTGCTTAGTACAATATATTTAGCGCAGAATTAAGACTACGGGCTTATATACTAGCAAAGATCTATTGCTGTTTAATTAAAACGCATGCAACAATGTTTGGCTTAGTTTTGCTAATAGAATCGATTTGTTTAGAAACACATACATCGTGTTTTACTGAAATCTCTAGATAAATCCTAATAATACGAAATACAATACAAAATTGTCTGTTTTTAATACTAGTAATGATGATGATGAGATCCAGTAAAGGTCGTTAGACGTTAGATTCTTCAGTATCTTCTAGGTTTGCTAAATATACTATTTGTATGTACAATAAATGCTGCTCTTTTAAATTTCTTTCTTTATATATAATTTTAACCTGATGTTCAGACGAAGCATGTGTGACAATACCCGATGATGCCGTATACGTCAGGCTCTTTAAACTATCCTCAATTTCGGGGCGATAATAGGCAATTTTAATATGAATCAATATCATCGGAAATGTGGTGCAGCTTTGTGGCAGGTATTGTAATTAGGTTTTTTAAAATTGTTTTACAGCACTAGCGTGTTTCGGTTTCTGACTACTGTTCTTCAACTGCATAAAATACCAGCCGTATTCACTTAAGATGTTTAACTTAACTAGATCAGGCCTCACTTGACACTTCTATGTTTTAAATGACATGCCAACAATGGAAAAATTAGCATACATAAATGCAAATTGACGGTGACATAAGCAAACCATAGCTGTCGAATTAACACCCGTATTCACTAAAAAGGTTTAAGAGTTAGACCAGATCTAATTGCCATGGCAGATAATACTGTTAGTTAGCCAGTTATGTTTTGCTTATGTCACCATCATTTTGTAATGTGGCAGTTAGGAGAAATGATGTGTTCAATTGTTGCTTATGTCATTTTAGACCTAAAATTAGACCTGATTTAAACCTGAACCTCTCTAGTGAATACGGTTGTTAAAGTTTTAATTGCCATGGCAACTAGATCTGGTCTAAATCTTAGGCTGCAGTCACACAGATCGATCATTTACAACCGATTAAAAATAAACTCACTTATGTGAACATATATTTTTTAGTCATCGATTGTCATAACAACATGGATGCTCGATCATATTTGACAATGTCAATTGAAAATTTCTGACGCTAATTCATTCAAATATCATACGAATGATGAATAGGAATACCTAATGTAACAAATCAAATTTTGGCATTAAAGTTTGAATATTAATATCAAAACTGGCAAGTGTTAATGCAGTCACACAGAATCGTCTTCATGCCACCAGTCGTTTAATATTTCCCAATTTTGATATTGGAATTCTGACTTCAAAGCCAAAGTATAAAAATAATGAAAATAGCAGTGATAAACCACGTGCTGTTTGATTTGTTACATGATTTATATGTTTTCTTACGATATTTTAAATGTTAAACTCAGAAATGTGCAATTAACAAATTGCCAAATATTATCAAGCACCCACAATGGTTACGGTCGGTGATGCTTGGTCATGCTCGATGGCATGTGATTGATGCTATGTGACGATTGATAACAATTAGCAATTTAAAACAATGTTGACATCATTTGCTTTAGTAGGTTGTAAACGATCGAAGGCTCCTTGAATACAATCGATCTGCGTAACGGTAGCGTTAAGCATGCATTTTTAGTCGACAGCACTTGGATGTACGCGACCAATCACGATTGAAGTCGATTCTGTGTTTCTGCCACCTTAAATATTCTTAGTTGAGTTTAAAGTGACTGTCAATTATTAAATTATAATTAATACCTTTTCAACGCCGAAAATTTTCTTATCTGAATTTTATGCATTAAAAAAATGCGTTCATATAAGTGTGATATAATCAAACATATATGCAAAAAAAATGTTTGCCGAGAAATCAGTATACTTAATCGTGGTTTAAAATGTATGTTTGTGGAGTATTGAAAATAATTTTGCCTCAAAGCAAAAAAATATTGTTTTAAGTGATGATCAGCTGATTCGTAGAGAGCAGTTCAGCCGGTGTTCTTGATGAAATGAAACGATTCGGCTGAATTGTCAGTGCAGACTAACTTTATTTAGACGTAAAAATAACAGAGTAAAACAGTTTAAAGTGGCGTGATACACCCTTGCATAAATGGTCAGACCCTTTTCAGGTACTTCTTTCCTAAAACTACAAGTGGTACTCTGCTTAGGGTAAAACTCGCCATCGTTGCAACAATCCAAAACTTCATCTGTACTCATACTGTAAAAATATATATACACCATTCGGCTACAATCATCCTCAAAATTAACAAAATATCTGGACCCACTAATGAATTTGGTTTCCAAGGGACCCAATACATCTGCATGTATCACATCTAGTATATTTTCAGCTCTCCTGCCTATGTGTGTGAATGGAAGTCTACATTGCATACCTTCACAACATACTACACAATTTTGCACCTCTGCAACACCTGAATACATGAAACCGGTAACCAACTTATTTTCTTTCATTTGACTTAAATATTAAGTTTAATGTGCCCAAATCTTCGATGCCATATATCTGCTGTGACCTGTTGACCTTGTGCTACTGATGATGCTATCAAACAATTTTCGGATTTTACTTTGTTTATTCGGTAGACACAATCTTTTAAATCAGCTGTTGCTACTAACACTCTCTGTTGATGTGTTACCATTCTCAATTAATTGGCTTACAGACAGTAAATTTGTGGTCAACTCTAGAGCACAGAACACATTTTTTCACGTTGATATTGTACTGCGTGTCACCGACAAAAGTTTTACATTTCCCCAACGTATTACTGAAATATTTTTTTGGTTTGCTACCATAATTTTACTACTCCCAGAATTCTGTGATCGCTGCTCAATTGCACCAGAATCCACGTATCAATCGTCTTCCTAAAATTGCCACTTAAGAAAACTGCACTAAAGGCATTCGGGGATTTATCTTGCTTGAAATTCGAACTACCCTCGGCGTTTGGACATTTATTCTTAAAGTGTCTTCTGTTTTCCGTCACGCCAACTTTTAGAGGCCAACGCACTGCCAGCGTTGTTAGCCTCTCCCTCCATTTCTAACAGCTTTGTTCTTATCTGTAGAAATAGATATTCCGGAGTGCTCAATCTCCATTATTATTATCGAAAATTTTTCAGGTAAACCAGCTAAAATCAACGAGCCAATCCACGCATCGTCTATGTTAAACCCTCGTAGTTTTTAATCGGTTTCTACTACTTGGTTAACATAGATACCCACTGATTTACAGTTGTCTAGCCGTGCAGAAATTTAACTGCGTAACAGCCCAATTTTTCTGGTAAATCCAGAATCGTCAAAAAACGATTTTAGTTTGTTCGACAATTCCACTTGGTTGATGTTAATATGTACATACAATGAGGCATCAATCGTCAGAATAGTTTTTGCTTTTGCCTTGGCGTCATCTTCCGACGTTCACGTTGAAAGTCCTTCAAGATTTAAAAAATGTTCAATGGAAAATGCCCACTTCGAATAATTCTCGCGACTTTTCAACTTCGGAATATTACCAATAAAATTCACGGCCATACTTGCACTCGAGCTTGCACTATTCAGAAAAACTACTATCAACGTTTTTTGCACAATCGCGGGATTGAGCCCATAACCCGATGAAATAAAACGATTCTATTGAATTTTCAGTGCAGACTAACTTCAATCAGTCCTAAAAAGAACAGAGTAACAACAGTTTAAAGTACTTGTTTCCTAAAACTACAAGTAGTACTGTGCCTAGGGTAAATCCAGATGTGATTATATTTTGAGCTTATTTTAACAGTTCTACAGTCCTTTCCTTATAAGGAGCCCCGGCGGAATCCGGGTTCTCGCTCTTTCTTGAGAATTTGTGGCACATTTATCTCTGTATCTTTGACTCCTTCGGTTTTTACGGGATTTTATCTGTGCATGGAACAGAAAACGGATGGCTGTTTTGTGCAAAGAAGCAAAAGAGGTTTTATCAGAAGTTCACAGAAACCGGATATATGCATAATAGACTTTAGAAGTGGACCTGAGTGATGAGGGAAACCCCATGCATCACTAAGTAACAGAAACCAATATCCATTAAGAACATTTTCCCTTCTCTTAGCAGAACTCGAAAATTTTTGATTGGAGAAAATAAATCGATAGGTCAAATTTTTCTAAATTTGAAAAATTAAGACACGGTTTTTACAAAACCAGTTTAAAATTCCGTATCTGAGTACGCTATAACTGGGAATAAAATGTGATTCTTTTTATTATAACTATTTCACTTCACTTCACTTAAAATTAAATAATTAAAATTTTCAGCATGACGAAGGAAGTGCTGTTAACTGATTGGAAGGAATTGCCGTGTGGTTTCGTTAGTCACCTGAGCCTGAGGTAATTTTTTTGTAACTTTTTAAATAGTTACTCCCTACAGTGCAATGTTGATTCGTTGCATCTCAATGATAATGTTAAAAAAAATAAATGTGCAGAAAAATTGGTATTGTCATCATAAGGCGTTTTTGTTAAACTTTGTCATCAAAATTGTATATGAAATTATTAGATTTGCACTAAAAGCTATCAGAGGTCAACTAATCTATTCGGCAAGGGTAGGTTGAAGAATTTCAGCAACTAAAAAAAAGGTTTCTGTTTTATACGGAATTCAGCGCATAAACGTAAATTGACTTATTTTTTGTGAGGGTTTTGGATTATCAATAACAGTAAATCCTTATTGAAATTTACGATCGGAATTAAACTGTTTTTTTGGTTGAAGTTTCACCGGAAATGTTAAGCTTATCTTTTTCGAAATATTATTTGCTACTGACAAGCTTCTACAACAGTTTTGTTTTCTTTTTCGCATTAGCTTATTCATGCGGCTATATAACTTTTTTTTAGTTACGACGCTGCTAGTGGCAGCCTCGCTAAATGGCGTCTAATTAATTGCGGCGAAGCTTTGCGTTTAAGGAAAGTTGTTTTTTATATAAATAAGAAAATTCCATATTTTTACTAAATAATTGTATGCCATTTTGATAGTTTACTATCAGTAAAGAAGTATAGTTGAAAATTGACCTTTCATATATCGTTGCATAGATCTGTCATATTAGGTAACTATGCTGTTTTCCAGAATTTGGGTTTAGTCTATTTTTTTCTTGAAGAACTGTTAAAAACAATTATGAAAATTTATATTTTATTTTCTAATCGATGGCGTGAGACATAAAACTCTTACAATTCTGTTTCCAACTTTCCTGAAGACTGTTTAGTAAACTGACAAATTTATTGGAATTCTATCCTTACATAGTTGAAATAATTTTTAATTGACATTATCTACCTTGCTCGATTGCAGTAACACTCAAGGAAATAATTAAGGGATATTGATATTTTATGTCTGTATTTGAACTTAGATGAAACAACAACGAGTTATCAAATCTTTAGAAGCTTTATCTTTCAAGTAGGTGTATGTCTCAATTTTTATTTTTTGTAAGTGAAAAAACCTTTTTAGCTAACCTTCACCTTTTCATAAATAGAGAAATGTGTCGTTAATATTTTATTTTTTATTTTTGTTTTTATTGCCTGCCCTAAGACAAATACAAATTTTTATTTATGCATTTATTTTTTTTACTTTAAGAATAATCTATCTACTTTCTAATTATAAATGAATCCCAAATTTAATACCAGATTTGTAGAGACTTTTCATCAACATATTATTATACAGGTTTCAAAAATACTGTTGGACATACCGGGTTTTCTAAAACTAAGTCTAGTTTGAAAATTTAATTTATTGTCTATAGGTATGGTACGTAGACGTGCCTGGAAAATTAAACCACAGAAATATTAAATAAATAACTCCTTCCATGAAAACAATAAACATTTTATTTGTAAAATAACAGAAAAATGGAAAATAATAAAATTAAAAATGAAAATTTAATATTTTATAAAATTACCTACGTCCCGAACAACTCTACACCGGCGAGGCAAACTGCGAACAAGATTATTCAACTGTTGAAGAAGGTTCTCTCATAAAACGGGCAAAATATTTAATTCTGTAAACTTTGAAAATACCCCTTAATTCATCAAATGCAGTTGGTATAGGTTGATGTAGTTCGGGCGATTTTTTCAAAAAAGGACATGCAAGTTCAGAGTTAAAGTCCGGCGACAATCGTGACAATAAAATTAATTGGGCATTCGCGATGGCTTCAAGAACTACTATAGCTCCATTTGGGTGGGCATTATCGTCAACAAAAATAATTAATAATAATAATCAAAACGTATTTTTTATTTGTATCAAATAAACAATGTAAATGTATATTACTGTCATGTGATGTATGTAGGGTAATTCGAGGTTAGATGGCGCTGAAGATGAGATGGCGCAATGACTTTACGGCGCCACTGTAGTGTTACAGATAAGTGAAGACGCCATGATGTATGTCAGTTCATATTAAACAAGTTCATATTAAACAAATACTATTTAAATATTATTTATATTGTGATCCGGTTGGGACAAAAATATTTTTACTCCTTCTTTGTATTAGTGAACTTTAAATTTTGCAATAATTTTGATCAACATATTGCCTCAAGTAAGTAAAAATATTCTAGTTTTGATATATAATCTTAAAATAGCGAACATTTTAAAATGTGTTTAGTTTGTGAGGTGCGCCATCTCCCCTCTCAAGACGAGGATAGATGGTTCACTTGTTTTTGAGATGAGATGGCTTACCTATTACTATTTGTTTTTAGAGCATCGTGCTTTCAAATGAAAAGAGGGAACCCATATAGGATGCTACACACACGTGTGCCTTTGACCCAAACACGCGTGTAATAAATGAATTTTAAATATGAGAGTCACTTTTGGGGGTAAATTTGTAAATTAAAAAAAAGTTTTGCAACTTGTAAGGTGTGACACATCAAATGAAAAGGTTTGTTGTGAGGAATTCAAATTTGTTTGTTCTATAATTTTAAAATAAGAAGTTTTAAAGTTATTTAAGAAAATAAATGAAAATTGACCTTATCTCCTTAACTACTGCGCCCGACATTTTGAAAAATACAGAAAATAGTTATTTATTTATAGATTACAGGAAAACCTGTAGTTTTAACATAATATAATAAACATGTTAAAGATAAAGGCTACGAGTTTTAAAATTTGTTTAGCATGATATGTATATTTTTATGTTCGCGAATATTGTCCTCTCTTGTAGTACCCCTAAATGTGCAAGACTGACTCGCTCTCGACTCCTTTTTTTTTTCAGTATACCTACCAAATATAAAAGTACTGGAAGTTGTTCCAGGGCTAATTGGACTGAACAACAGTTAACGGAAGTCATTCAAGCCGTTAATGAAAATAGAATGAGAGTTAATGAGACTGCTCTAAATTTTGGGGTACCGGCAACTACTTTACGAAGAAGAAAATCGAAAAATAATGTAAAGAAAGGCCCTCTTGGATCCTCATCCACATTAGGCGAAGCTGCTGAAGAAAAATTGGTCAAATATGTCCCAAAACTTCAAAAAAACGGATTTTCTCCTACTCGAACTGAAGTGCGAAGTATGGCTTTTAAATTGGCAGAACAGTTAGGCATTAAACATCGTTTTACTAAGGAATCGAGATTAGCTGGTTTTTCATGGCTTCACTTGTTTCTGCAGAGAAACCCAAGGCTGACAGTGAGAAAGCAGAAGGGGTCCCCATTAATCGATCCTTGGGTATGAACAAAAAAGACGTCGAGGTGTATTTTCAGCTGCTAGAGAATACTCTGACCGAAAATAATCTTTTGGGTAAATCTTGACACATTTTTGACATGGATGAGACTGGCCTATAGCTTAATAATAGGCCGGGACATGTCATTGTTAAGAAAGGATATAAAAACATTGCAAGTATCAGTTCAAGTGAAAAGAGCGAAATCATCACGGTCATAGCTTGTTGTAACGCGGAAGGCGTTTTTATTCCTTCTACCTGCGTAATGAAAGGGAATCCGGGATCCTTAGTCTATATGTCGGAAAAGTCGGCCTATGTCAATAGTGACATATTTTTTCAATAGCTCAAAGATCAGTTTCTTCCAAGAAAGCCGGCCTGATGGTAGTTCTCAAAGTTCACCTTATGATAATCAGCAACCCTGCTGCATTTGGCAAGATGTTGCTGAAACTGAGCCAGAGAAACTAAATAAACCGTCTGCAGAAACTAATGCAAATACTCCTGTGAAGTGTACCCCTGGAAAAATACTGAATATAATCTCGCCTATTCCAGTTGTTTCTGGTGACGTTAATTCGGTTCGACGAAGGAACAAGCAGCTGCCCGAAATTTTAACTTCAGAGATAACAATTAGCGAGAAAAAAAAGTTTTAAAACCTCAGGGAAAGGAAAAACCACCAGTATTATTAAACCAGTTCTTAAGAAATCAAAAATGACCAAAATGAAAACTCAAAAACTGCCAAAAAGTGACTCATCTTCAGACGAAGATTTAGAAACCCGACTTTGGACGACTCTTCAGATGATATTGACTTGAACGACGTTGACGAGGCTTGCGCGGATTGTGGCTAAATTTACTCCCAAACCACAAAATCTGACGACTGGGTTAATTGCTTACGTTGCTTTCAATGGTTTCACGATTCCTGCTCCAAGTTTGCTAAGTTTTGCTATGACTGTGGTATTGTTATGTGTAAAACAAAGTGACATTTTGGTGAAAACATTTTTTTTCCAGTTGCGCCATCTCACCTTAGCATTGTGGGGGAGATGGCTTTTTTAACTAGTTTTATTTTTATTTATTAATAATAAGTTTAATTTTTTGATGCACTTTAATTATGTAATAGATGTTCCTAACTCACTAAACAATTATTTTAAAAATAAAAGGCAATTCTAATTCAACGCATAAAAATGTTAACATGAAATTTCAAAACCTGGGCCATCTATCCTCGAATTACCCTACTCATGTCAAATCATGTTTCTCATGGTAAATCCAGTGGATATAAAAAATAGGATAAAACGTTATTTCAACACACAAATATTTCACTTATTGTTTTTTTGAAAAATATATTTATTATATTCATTTTAATTTTACATCCCTGTATAATAATACGTAGGTGAAAACCGTAACAAAAATCGGTAAATTTTCTTTACCCGAAACTTCCCTCGTTATGATCTTTTTTCCATTTGTTAGGAATTATTAAAGTGTGGCCCAATTTGGTTCAGTACATAGTCACAATATGTAAGTGTTACATATATTGTCTTTTTACCAATATTTTACCAGTTTCCCTATGTCACACTTGACTTTTGAGCATATTTTTAAATAAATTCAGTAAGTAGTTTTTACGTTGAAACATACCGCCATTTTGTTACATCTTGTTAAATTCGTACCAGTTTATCCCATCCATTGGACAACTTTACCAGTTTATCTTTATATCACACTTAATTCTTGCACAAAAATTGAAAATAATTTAATAAGTAGTATTTTATTAAGCCGCTATTTTGTTTTGCTACCTTGGATTTATACCAAAATGTTACCAGTTCATTCCTATGTAACACTTGATTTTTGTGCAAAAGTAAATCGGATAATTCATTTTTTTTAACATTGTTCCGCCATATTGAATTTTTACCAAAATATTACCATCCCCATATGACCCTTAATTTTTGACTAAACTTTGAAGTCAATCTGGTAAGTAGTTTTTAAGCTCTGCCTCGAACAAGCAGGCAGACAGACCGACGGACATACTGTCGGTATTAAGAACATATATTTTTTTTGTCTTTAAGGATCTTATAAAACATGAAAATCTATAAAATCCTGGAACGGTGATTTTTCACGATTACAAACATTTTATTTGGCGGCCATTTCGTTTCGCTTCGTGAATTCCTTCCACAATTTTACCAGTTCGTCTCTATGTCACATTTAAATCTTACCCAGAATTTAAAATCATTCTAATGCGTAGTTTTTTCAGGCGGATTTTTTTATGATTTTATTAAGCGCCTATTTTTTTCGCCTCGCTTGGATTCGTACTAAATTTTTACCAGTTCATTTCTATATAACACTTGATTTTGGTTCAAAGTTAAAAGTAAGTGGTTTTTAAGTTTTAACAACATTACTTCTTTAACATTTCATTTTTGTTCCACCTTATTGGATTTTTATAAAAATAGTACCATTTCATCCCCAATGAACCCTAATTTTTGACCAAAATTTGAAGTCAATCGCATAAGTAGTAGTTTTTTAGTTATGTCGTAAACAGACAGACTGACGGAATTTAGAAGACAAGTTTTTCGGCGTCTACGAACCCCGAAACCTGAAGATCTGAAATGAAGGTAATCAAAAAAAAAGTTGATTTTTTTACGATTACCTTCAATATTTTCTTCGTACAAGGGATGTGAAAAAGAAAAAATTGAGAAAGAATTCGGTAACTTGGCTTTTTCCGGAACTATCCTTGTTATGAAAGCTTTCTTTTATTAAACAATTTATTCCGCACGTAGTTATTTACTAATATGAACAGATACAATATTTCAATTCCTTTAATAAATAGAAGGAGAGGGAATAAATAGAAAGAGAAGAGAAGTTCCGGGTTATTTTACCTATAATTAATTAATAAAATTTAATCGTCTAGGTAGTTTTATTAAAAACCCAATATAGCGGAAAAAAATGGTGTCCTAGTAAAATGTTTTAAAAAAATCATTGTAAATAAATTACTTACTCATTTGATCTCAAATTTAGCACAAAAATGAAGTTTGATGTTGTGAAACTAACTTGCTAAAATTTAATTACGAATTCAAAGAAAATGCGGCCTAATAAAACGTTAAAAAAAAGTGAAAAAAGCTCCTTAGGACGAAAAATAAGTGTGACATATGGATCAACTTGTAACATTTTGTTACGAATTCATTTTGGCATAATAAAATGGCGGCTTAATAACATTTTTAAGAAATCAAGAGTAAAATTCTACTTATTCAATGTGAATTCATTATCAATACAAAAATCAAGTGTGACAAAGAGATGATATAATTGTGGTATGACTTCACTACGGTCGCGGTGTGGGCGCCGCCGCCGTCGGAGCAAAATGGCTCTAGAGTATAATATTTAAAAATCAGTGTAAAAAATGCTGCATATGGCGGAATACAATGACCTCCTAGTGAAATAATTAAAAAGTGTAAATAGTTTTTGAGTCAAATGACTTCAAAGTTAATCTAAAAACCGAGTGCGACAATTGGAAAAAACTAGTAAAATCGTGCTTCGAGTCTAATATCTGAGAACAAAAGGTCTAAACTTTTTTAAGAAAAAGTAACTATTATTTTAATTGCCGTCAAATTTTATACCAAAATCAAGTGTAATATGGTGCGAAAAAAAGGGCGTCCTAACGAAATGTTTAAAAACAGAAGAAATGAGAGGTTATTTTACTTTAAATAAAAAAAATTGGTAAATTGGCTTTTCTCGGAACTTCCCTTGTTATAAATCGTCTTCTTCGTCAGGTAGTTTACTTCAGCACGTAGTTATTTATTAATATGTGCACATACAAAATATAAGGATTCCTTATGAGGGCAGTTTCGAGTAATTGGGTAAAACCGCCCTTAAAAAAAACTTAAACCGGAAGTTTCCTATTAATAAAATCTTCAGTTTATTAGGGAAATTGAAAAATATTACTCGGTATATGTACACATTAATAAATAACTTCGCGCAGGACTAATCTGGGTCATAATTCACTTCACTTTGATAAAAAGAGAATTATAATGATGGTTATTCCAAATAAAGCCAGTATATTGATTTTTTAAATATTCTATATGATATTGATTTAACACAATTTTACAAATAAAATAAAGCAGACGCCTATTCTATTGACTGATTCCTCTCTACCTTCAGTCTGTTTCCTGCCATTATATAATTTTTTTTAACAAATAATCCTCCTTTCAGAATAAAGCCAGCCAAGTCTCATAAAAACACTTTTTTTCCAAACGAACGCATAACGAGATTAAATGCATCGATACCAATTTCTTCTCCGCCGGTTTTGCATTGGGGTGGCCGGTGATCCTTTCTCTCAGATGTTGAATCCGAAGTCGTTCACCCATAACCTATTGACGGAGGTCTGAAGTAAATGGTAAAAAAGGACCGATGTGCCGGGGTGGTTTGTTTGTGCATTTGTTTGGATTTGTCTAGAAAATATGTATTTCTGTTGTACTATTGTTGAAGGCACAGGGCGTGAAATTGTTTTTTCTGACAGAAAACCGACAAGCTTAAGCTCTGACAAAATGCCGCACTGAGACAACAAACGAATATCTATTCTCATTGATCTCGAATGCTAACCTAATTAAAGACAACGAAATTAAAAAGAACTAATTAGTTAAATAATAATAAAAAATAATTACAATAATAATAATACAGATATCCAATAAAATAAAAAGAAACCAGCTGGGACACTAACAAAATATTAAGATATATATATATATATATATATATATATATATATATATGTGTTGATTTTTACTCCTTCACGGATGGAAAAATACAATGTGTTTTCATTCCGGGTGTACATCCGTTCACTACTGTCGTTCTGAAAAGAACAGTTTTGCTGACGTTTCGCCAAAATCACATTTGGCATTTTCGAAGCTTTCTTTCTCGCGTCCGAATAGAGACTGACAGACTGACTCAATTCATGTGAAACGACCATATTTATATTAAAAAGCAGATAAACGTACGATATTTTTTTAACCCAATAAGATTTACTTTTTTTATTAATATTTTTGGCACGTTTTATATTTGTTTAAACGCAAAATATATGTGATATTTCTTTTTTTTTTTCCTATTATTTGTACATCTGCAGGTACTATTAACGCTTCAACTATTTTTGAACCCACGAGCCGCAAATGCATAAATCAAGTACGAATTGTTATGATTTTTACCATTTACTATAAGGAGGCCTGTAGAAGCTTTTTTAATAACTATTGTTGTCGCTTTTTTATAGTCTGAATATCAAAACTTTATAACTTTGCATCAAAACTCTTCTTTTTTTTGTAAATTTAAATATTAAACTAAAAAAAATCAAAAGAAAAATGACGTTTTTTCTTTTTTTTTGTCATGGAATATGCGTCTGTTAAAGCAACCGCAGCGGATCGGTGTATGCTTGCCTTGCGACACATACCTCTTTTGGGGCTACAATATCTTTATTAAAATGTTTAAAAATACCGCTTTTTAAATTTTCAAAATGGGTACTGAAAATACTTCATTTTTAGATCACACCGAATTTTTTGTCAAGCGCCATTCCCATTTACCTTGGATGTAAATTATATGCTACTTTTTTTCATTTGAAAATATGAGCAATGTCTATTTTGGTGCACAGTTTTTCCACTCGCCATTGCTTAAATCGAGCAAGTATTTAGCTAATATATTTGTAGTTTGTGATTCATTTAAAGTTCCTTAGTCTTTAGATGCTTTTTCTAGGTTTTTATTTCAATTGTATAGTATATTCTAAGTATTCAGAATTGGGAATAATACTAACATCACAACAT
Source organism: Kuschelorhynchus macadamiae (assembly GCA_030620095.1). Taxonomy (NCBI): domain Eukaryota; kingdom Metazoa; phylum Arthropoda; class Insecta; order Coleoptera; family Curculionidae; genus Kuschelorhynchus; species Kuschelorhynchus macadamiae. The sequence continues at coordinate 363,180 of JAUTXW010000916.1, read as the reverse complement.
ACTTCCACTAGCTAATATTCAAATAAGCAATTTAAAATATCTTTTATTATATGCAATATTAAAAGGTGCGCATTTATTTGAGCATTTATCTAAATAAACACGACATGAAAAGTCTTGGACCCCTTCACAAGAGGCAATGCAAATATAACCTGCTTTAAGCCGCATATATCTTAAGTGATAACATAGTCAAGCGATTTAAAAAACATAATGACAACAAAAAGCAGGGCTACCACTGCTTGTTATTTGGAGCATTTTAAAATGCTCTACACGATATACTTTTTTGTAAATACTTTGTAAAGTATCCTGAGCAGTGGTAGGCCTGTTCAAGGGCGTTTCCAAGGAAGGGGAGATTGAAGGGGTTAATCCCCCCCAAACACCCAAATACCTAAAATTAAAAATATTTTTCGTTTTTATTTAAATTAGGTTTTTTTAATCAGTTCTGTCTTAACAATGAATGACCCAAATCCTAAAACTGTCTTGTAAAGGATAAAAAAGAGAGATTTGTCGAACGTTAACGTTGCAACGCAAACATTTCTATACCAAATGCAGCTATTTTCAAACATAAGGAAATAACATATGGGAACTACAGAGCAGTGACGTATTTAAGAGGGGGGTTTGGGGGTTAAAACCCTCCCAGAGCCACTTTCATTTGAGCTAGAGTGATACAAATAGTATAAAGTGAAGAACTTTTGTTCGGGATTGGCGGCTAACCCCCCCCCCCTTCTCAAAGTGAGCCAGTTTTTCTTAAATAAAAATGAAATAACGAACTTTTTTTATTGACGAGGTTTCTTTTTGGTTATTGAAATTCGATTTAGATTCATGTTTAAAAACCCCCTCCATAAGAAGCAATATCTACTCGTATATACTGCTAAGTACAAGAAGCAACAAGAAATTTCAGTCAACACCAATACAAGAACTATGTTTTCATTTTTCATCTGCCAAATTGACATACTTCAGTCAGCAGCTGAGTGTTCTTTTGTATACTAAACCATAATAGAACAGGCTGATAATTATACCTTTGCAAACTGCAGTATCTCATCTGACCCTCTCATATTTTCTGAATCTGAAATTGAGGATTCATTTTCTTGCAGTAGAACTAAAATAAATTGCGGTCAATGTTCTGCCAATCGAATTCCATTAATCATATTAACCATCCATCTCCTTTAGCGACAAAGGCATCGAATAGAAAACGAAACATCAAAGTGGTTCGTCTAATATAAAAATAGAATCACAAAGTCTAGTGCCTCACACAAATATTAAAAATTTGAAGGTGACATGTGTTTCGGCCTTGCGGGTCTCATCGGACCTGAAAATTAAAAAGTGGAATGTCCAAGTACATAAAAAAATGAAGTAAATATAACACAACGTTACTTACTATAAAAACAATAATAACAAAAAGCGGTTGATTCCTTTAGCCAATCTCAAATTCAAGGCCAAAAAATCGAAACAAGCTACGAATAGAAAATGAGCCCACAGTTTCTACCTGAACAAGCTTTGCACCTTAAAACTGGCACAGTCATTAGTTCTATGCTCTTGCAAATGTTATAATATTTCTATTTTAATGTTAATGCTTTGGTTATGATTATATTGTTGCAAATTTAAATTTTGTTCAGCTTCGGAGTCCCCCTAGGCTGGCGCGCCTCCAGTTTTAGAACCTCTGCTCTGTAGTATCATGGTCGTATAGAAAAACACAACCTCTATACCTGATCTCACCGCTAACATACTAACTATCATACAAGTGGAGTTAAATAAAAGCTTTTAATAAAAAGAAAACCATTTTTTAATGGCAGTAAAACATTATTTGGAATTAAAATTAAAATGTTAGGGGGTAACCAAAACATAATAAACATACAGCCATTAGAGAGGATTGTTTTCTGAAAATGGCCTAAACGCACAATTTTCAGAATTTTCGAACTACGGACAATCAAGGATTCAGGAACACGTGAGAAAAAACAAACTGTCTGGTAACTAGGTAATACATTTGCGAAAAAAAAGTGGACAGAAAAGTTAATAAATAGCAGATATAACCATCACGAGATTAATTTGAAAATCTAAATTTAATATGTTTGTTTTTATCTTTGTCTTCAGTGAACAAATATCATTTTAAATATATGCTTAAATTTGAATTTTAAAATATGTTATCACCGATGGTATGCTGATCGTCAATTCCAAAAAATAGACAAAATTTTTTAATTTACTATTTAGTTTGATCAAAATACAAGAGTTCTAACCACAACTTGTTAAGTTCTGGATGCGCGTTTCGCTAACCAAGTTAGTATCATCAGCAGATGATATAAACTAGAGTAACTTGTCCTAACCGGGACTATTTATAGGTAAATGTGGTCACACTTGGTTGCACCCTACTGCACCGTTGTCAAGTAAGCAATAGAGTTTTGTCTAGTGTAACAACCTTATTTTCTTTATCAACTTTTAAATAGAAACATTCTTTTCTCTTCAGTCCCTGGATAACTTGCTAACAACGTTTCTTTAGATAGATACGTAGACGATATATTTGCTATTTTTGAAATTAAAACTTTCTTAGAAACATTAAACAATAAATATCTATCCATTAATTTTACGTACAAAAAGGAAAACAATGCGCTATGACCTCTTCTCGCCACGTTAGTTATTAGAAATAACGATAAATTAGAATTTGATATTTATAGGAAATTTACTAATACTGATACGTATATGACATCCGACTCATTTCATTGCCGTCAGTACAAAATGGCAGCATTTCATTTCTTAAAGGTTAGTCACTTTTCCATGAAGTAAAGAACGTTTTAACAATAAAATTAATGGAGAATAGAAACGTCAAGCGTTGCCCAACATGCTTTAGAAAACAATTTTTTTTTTCTAATAATAATATGTAGAGTATATATAAATGCTATTTTAAACCATTGTCTTAAAATGTCACATAATTTAAATGAAACATATTGTGAAAAATATAAGAATTATTATCCTCAAGTTTATTAGCAATTCACGCCGAAGTCCAGCTGTATATTAACCCGACTTAGTTACAAAGTAGACACGTGATCAGACTTTAAGATTCTGATTGTATATTTGATGCTGTGCTCTCTGGATTAAAGTAATAATTTGAGTATTTTAAAAACTTTATTGAGGCTACTGCCTTAGCATTAATTCGCCAATGTAACTTGTGGAAACAGTGACGGAGAAATATTGGAATCTGCGATGTTCTTGTGATCCTAAAAAAAATTGCTTTCGAAATTTTTTAGATCTTTTCATTGCAGCGGTCAGAAATTGCGAAAAGAATATTGCCCCTTTTCGTGTGCTTACTTCGGCTTGTTTTTTCGCACTAAAAAGGTTTTAGTTTAAATCTAACGTCTCAGAATAAAACGGTAACTTAATGAATTTTCCTTAAAATAGGTTAGACATTTGACCCGTAACGAAATCTTTATTTTGTCAATTAAAGTAAAATTTAATTTATTTAAAAAAAATAAAACATAAGCAAAATGAGTAGATAATATAATTTAAAATTCAAAAACTAGAATTCAAAAAAGAAAGCTAAATATAAATATAAATTATGTAAAAAACTGGTATTTACCCGGAACTTATCTACCTTTTTCAAAGAAAAAAAATCGGTAAATTTCCTTTACCCGGAACTTCCCTTGTTATAAAATCTTCCCACCAAAATTTTACCAGTATTTACCTATACCAAACTTATTTTTTGGGCATGATTTAAAATAAATTGATTTTTTTACACTGATTTTTATGACCGCCATTTTGTACAGTCATTTTGGATTAGCACCAGTTATTCCCTGTATCACATTCGATTTTGCTGAAAAATATTAAGTCAATTACTTAAGAGGATTTCTTACATTCGATTTTTAGACATTTTATTTGGCCGCCATTTTGTATCTCCGTCTTGAATTCGTACCGCAATTTTACCAGTTTATCTCTATATCACACTTAACGGGTGTCCAAAATTTAAAATTAATCTAATAAGTAGTTTCTCAGACTGAATTTTTAAACGAAAACGAAAACTTGAAGTCAGTCAGGTAACTAGTTTTTAGCTACGTCCGGAACTGACAGACAAGCAAACGGAATTCTCAAAACATATTTTTCGGCATCTAGGGGCGCTAAAACGTAAATATATATAAAAAACGCAATTTTTTTCACGATTACATTTCATGTTACCGCCATTTTGTTCCGCCATCTTGAATTCGTACCACAATTTTATCAGTTCATCTCTATATCACAATTTGTTATGGCACATAATGTGAAACTAGTTAAGTGGTTTTTTCAGGCCGAATTTTTGAATATTTTATTAAGCCGCAATCTTGCATTTGTACACAATTCTGACCTGTTTATTTTTACGTAATACTTGATTTTTGTTCAAAATTTGAGATAAATTGGATTAAAAAAAATTTTTTTAGTAATCATTTTCTTAATATTTCACAAGGCCGCCATTTTATTTTGCCATATTGGATTTTCACCGAAATGTTACCAGGTGATCTCCATATTATAACCCTTAATTTTCACCAAAGTTTGAAGTCAATCGGGTAAATAGTTTTTTAGAGAGAACAGGCAGACCGACAGATCGACATACACACAGACAACCGAGGGAATTGAGAAAACATGTTTTCCGACATCTAGGGGCCCCCAAAACGTGAAGATTTCTTACGATTACAATACTCTCCTTTTACGAGGGAAGTAATAAATTCAGTAAGTAGTAGCTTTTACATTGAACAACAGCGTCATTTTGTTACGTCGTTTTGAATTCGTACCAATTTACCCCTATATCACATTTAATTTGCCTGCAAAATTCAATTGAATAAGATTTTTAAAAAAAAAATTGGCCGCCCTTTTGTTCCGTCATCTTGAATTGGTATCACAACTTTACCAATTTTTCTCTATATCACACTTAACGCTAGCACAAAATTTGAAATTAATCTGATAAGTAGTTTTTCAGGGTAATTTTTCAAATATTTTATTAGGACACTATTTTGTTTTGCCATCTTATATTCGTGTCATAATGTTACCAGTTCATTCCTATGTAAGACTTGATTTTTGTGCAAAATTTTATGTAAATTTGATAATCAGCTTTTTTAGTAACAATTTTTTTACTGTTCTGTAGGCCGCCATCTTGTTCTGGCATACTGGATTTTTACCAAAACATTACCAGGTCATCCCTATATGACCCTTAGTTTTTGATTAAAATTTGATCAGTCTGATAAGTAGTTTTTAAAACTATACCGCGAACAGACTGACAGATAGACAAACCGACAGACGGGCACACAAAATTGATAAAACATATTTTTTGGCATCTAGGAAAGCTAAAACATGAAGATATGTAAAAGCTAAGTGGGTGATTCTTTCACGATTACAAAAATTTGATTTGGTCGCCATTTTGTTTCTCTATCTTGAATTAATAACACAATTTTACTAGTTCTTTTCTATATCACAATTAATTATAGCACACAATTTGAAGTCAGTCCCTTAAGTAGTTTTTAAGGCTGAATTTTTAAATATTTTATTAAGCCGCCATTTTGAACCGCCATCTTGGATTCGTACCAAAATTTTACCAGTTGTTTCCTACATACCTAATACTTGTTTTTTGTGCAAAATTTGAAATAAATGGAGTAAGTAATTTTTTAGTAATAATTTTTTTAACATTTCACTAGGCTGCCATTTTGCACTTGATTCTTACCAAAATGTTACCATATCGTCCCCATATAAGCAAAATTTGAAGTCAATCGGGTAAGTAGTTTCTTAGCTATGCCGCGAACAGATACACAGACAAACCGACGGAATTGAGAAAATATGTTTTTCGGCATCTAGAGACCCTGAAACGTAAAGAGTTGAAAAAATCTCGGAGGGTAGATGGATACTTTCCTTTTATTGATTTCCATTGAATCCAACAAAAAACAAAATTTCCTCTTTATTTAATTACCAGTGTATTGCGGTATTGTCAAAACCATTAAGCGTTTTGTTTTATATTTTCTCTTATATTTAAGTATAATAAAATTTACAGGTCCTTAAGTGATTATTTATTCACTAACTTAGTAACTTGACATCAGGTAAAAAGATCTTTCTAGAATGATATATTTCAAGGAATGTGTTAGTCTGTTTAAATGCATGTAAAATTAAACGGGCAAAGAATCCGATGAAGCCACAGTGATGGCAAAACATGTCATAAGTTTGTTTTCTTTAATAGAGTGGAAATTCTAAGTAAACGTTTTTTTACTTAGAACTTTTTCAGCAAGCATCTGTCGAATCAATCCAATTTCTTTATGTTATTATCAATCACTAGTATTAACTTATTTATTTAGACAACTAACTTTTGTAAACCTTGTACATAGCTTCTAGGAATTGGAAACGAGCCAAATGTGGGCGACTATTATCAGAGCATCGAGCTTCACAACTTCAATGGGGCACGGAATATGTTTGGAATTTGGACAACTGGTCTAATTGTCTATTCTCTGATTATTCCAGAGTAACTTTGTACCATTTGGATGGACAAGTAAGGGTCTGGCGTCAAAGAAATACACAGTATAACGAAAACAATATGACAGCTGAAGAGACTTTTGGTGATGGAGGTTTAAAGTCTAACCATATGTGGGAAAATAATGAGAAATGGCAAAACAAAATTATTTAGCTCGCCGAAATTTATAGAAACGAATGTTCAATAAATATCATTCTACCATTTGCAAATAATTTTGGGGACGGTTTTATCTTAGTTGACGACAATGGAAGGCCTCACCGAGCTAGAATTGTAATTGAGACTGTAAAATCCTTCCAAAATAATACATTGAATTTGCCAGCCAACCTCCAATTGAGCATGTTTAGAGTCATTTAAAATCAAAATTACGCCAGGTAGAATATCCATTACAAACGTTAGACGAGCTTAAAGTTAAGTAAAAAGTTAAGTTAAGTGTAAAATTTGGCAACAGTACCAATGCATTTAAAACATCCGGAGTGGTCAATTATCTTATTTTGCCAAATTTGCTTTGACTCGATTCTATAATTATAGAGTTACTTTAATTTTTCTATTCTATAGCACGGAAATAGCTTGGTAGGGAAATCAAATTTGTGATTCCTTAATAAAAGAGCACTCAGGTGAGTTTGTCTTTGTAAACGCAGTATATCAATATTGAAATATAACATGTATAACCTTTTTTTAATTTCTAGCAGAACAATTAAAAATTTGTAAAAATCATATTAGGATATCAGAATGTAGCCGTTTCTTTTAGAGTTAATAAACAACGCCCTATATATTCAATGATAAATCCAGTTAAAACAAAACTGGGGAGCTTTTATTATTGTAAATTTGACAAGAGGTTCAAGGATGAAGTGTACGAAATTCTATCAAGATGTTAATTTCCAATTTAAAATTCGTCAAAATAATGTCCAGTCACTCACTGCAAATTTTGCGATTTTTTACCAAGGAAAACGTTGATGTTATTGGGGTAACAGACATTTGGCTAGACAAAAATATATGCAGTAATATTGTTCAGTTACCAAAATACAGTTTTGTTCGTCAAAACTGAATTAGCGTAACAGAAGCGGAGCTGGATTCTGCGTAAAATACGGGAGAGATTTCTATGTCTTCATTAGAGGGACTTACGAATATATTGAATATATCTGCATCAATTTACTTTGCAAAGTAAGTCTCATAGTATTATTAATTTTTATAGACATCCAAATAAAAACCATATACTATTTTTACCTTTTTTGAAGATATCTTACCTAACTTATATACAAAATATGACAATATTATTAATTTCTTAGATTTTAATACAAACAGCTCTATAAAATATAATACAAACATATTATCATGGACCAGATAATTACGCAACCTACTAGAATAACAGACCTAACATTTTCACTTTTGGATCCTACTATGTGCAATTCTGTAAATATTACTATTTGCAAAACAAATAATTTACAGATATTATTCCTTAGTTTATCTAAATCTAAAAACCGAAATACCAAAGACAAACTCACCTACGTTTTTGAAATACAGATCCCTAAATAAAATAAATTTAGACAATTTTCAGAAAGATTTGGAATTTCTTATTTGCAAAATATATATATTTCAAATGTCAATTAAAAAATATCTTATGTGTTTAAGCTAATATTGATTCACTTCGATGCGCCTGCTCCAATGAGAAAATTTAAAAAAGGGTGATTGAAAATACTCGCCATGGATTATAGATAATCTAAAATTCCTTCAAAAATTTCGTAACAAAGCACTTAATAGGAATAAAATTAGCAAACTTCCCTCTGATTATTAATACTATAAACAATTACAAAATTACGTTACTGCAGCGACACGTACCATAAGGAAGGCGTATTTTAGACATAAAAAGCAAAAAAATCAAATTCCATAAATGTAATATGTTGTAAATGAATAATGTTTTCATTAATTCTACATTTAAGCCTATTCAACCCCCGATAACTTTTTAAATTTCTACAAAAATGTCGTCGATAAGTTGGGGTCAGTTTTCACACTAGTACTTAGAGCTATTATGAATATCAAATCAAAGGCATTTAACTATGACCATTTAAGTATTCTGATCATTCAGGTGTGTTTGCCCATTTTCTTGCCCTTTTTTACGCACGTTGTCAATATCAATGTTAGTCAGGCCACCGAACGTAGCCAATTGAGAAATTTAAGTGTGCTCCCGAGAAAATTCTCGAGAAAATTAAAGATAAACAATCGGGATTTCAATCTTGCGCAGCTTTAGCTTTAGCTACTTTATACCCTCTACACGTCTTAACTTCGCAAACAACTAAACCATTGCAAATATCATTTTCCTTCTCACTGAATTGTAAGCAACCTATTTTGACACTGCTTTGACAGACGTAAGTGAAAGTTACTCAACAAGGTATTAGTTGCCCTTAACGACAGGATGTAAGTCAACTTACATCCCTAGGGAAATAATAATCTAAAATTATTATAAGTAGCTTTAATTTTTGATTTCATCAACATATTACAAAAATCCGGACAAAATTCGGTGATTAATGGTACAATTATTACAATTATTCACATTATTAACAAAATTTGGAAACACGTTTTCCCGTTTCTTCTCGATGTGTATTACATTTTCTGACTCCACAGATCCTTGATTTCTAATCAATGTTTCCGTCACTGTTGAAGCACTGCAAGAGGCTTCTGGCTGGGTCTTGTATAAAATTTTATTCGCTACTTCCTTTTTATTATCGAGGCTCTGAGCTACGTAAATTTCCGCAATAGTAGCGGATTTCCATCCACCATGTCGCTTGATAGCTAATACATCAACTCCAGTATTTGCTAATAAAGTTGCCGACGTTCTTCTAAAAGAATGTCCAGTATACATTTTGAAGCTCTCAAACTTTAGAAATTTCACAATTTTACTTGGAATAAGCTTGATGGGGACTTAAATATAGCACTTTTTTCGTGGAAATACGCCAAAAACAAGGTTTCTGGGACTGCAGTAGACACGTCTTGCTTTCGCTCCAATTCTTAAAGGATTTATATGCTGCTTCATACTTTGTTTTCGACTTTTCCGGTAGTAGAGATAAACAAGCAATATCCGCTGATTCTTCTATGTCTGAAACAACCATTTGGTCCACACAGAATCAAACAATTCGACTTCTTCAAACTTTTCGCTATGAATTGGCAACTTGACCTTGTTGATAAAATAAAAACTGTTTATGTTGCTCTGGCAACGGATCACGGCTGCCTTCATAATTTAATGAAAATGCTATCGAATGTAATGATAACGAAAATTCAAAAATATATACAGCATTTTCTTGTAAACATACAATACAGGGACGGGGGAAAAATGTTATATACTATATGAATATATACATTGACCAGTTTCGAACTTTTTTGCCAGCCCTCGCTATCGTTCGGGCGCAAACTCGTCCTCACCTGGTAAATGTTACTTACATCCCTTATAGTATAAATAACTATTACAGACGGACGACACTTAAATTCCCTACTCCTTCAGTTCCCCTTTATGTGACATGTCATGACAGCTAATTCAGAATAATCTAAATTTGATAACTTAAGCTCTATATGATCACGTACTTCAAATTATCCTAAAAAAGTTATTCTCTCTATTATTCCACTCCGAGTCACATCATCAATGCTGCTAGAAATTTAAAATCAGATAAAAAACACATCGATACTAATAGTGGACGATGTTAAGAATTTAGGTTTGTAAATCGATTCAAATTTACGATGTAAGAAACACGTAACGAATAAGTTAAAACAGGCCTATTTTTGTATATGTCTAAACTTAAGTTAAGTAATATGGAAATGTCATCAACTTCTAAAATTAATTTAGTGACATTCATGACTCAGGCCAGATATGTACCTGGATTTCTCTAGATGGCTGCATTTTTTTAAAAGGCTTTTTGTTTAATTGGTCAACATGTAGTATTATATTTTATTTTGTTTTAATTAGTTGTAATTGCCTTTATTATTCTTGAAGATGCCTTATTAAAAATTATAAAAATTCAGTGCAAGATGACGTTTTGCAAAAACAGAAATACAAGAACCTAAATTAAAAGTATCTACAAACAAAAATGACATTTCCAAATAAGTACTTAATTTTGTGCCTCCATTGCATTTCTTATTCTGGTGTTGATTTAAATATTCGAACTAAACTTTCGTTAGACGGCAAATTGGGCGCAAATTTACTCCAAAACGGAGCAATTTGTCAAGTAATTGCAATTCGACGGTTGATGTCGCTTCATTCATTTCCATAATAAGAGATAATAATTCTCTTCTAATTACTGATTGAAAGTTGCATTGCAATTCGCGACGTAATGACCTATTTTCCCTAAGTTAGTTTAAGTTACTGTTGGAGACTGCGATGTAATAATTCTCTCCAGGGTACGCAAGATGTTCTATAAAAGCATCAATACCTATCAGTATTTCATATTTCTCATGCTTCAGCTGTTTAGTATGTAGTTGGATAAATAGTATTAAAATACAGAAAAAATTATTAGGTAGAATTGCAGGTAGGAAGATAACTTATTCGGCACCTGAGAACATTAATTTATGCATTGAGACAAAAAGTGTAAAGGGAAAATGAAGAGTCGCCGGTTAAAACCTCCGTTGCAAAGAATCCTTCAGCTTAATATGTATTTCAAACCAAGGTATTTGAATACGAAAGTTTCATGCCCCGCACGATAATAACCTTCGATCATACCACTGATCTCTAATTAAGGGTGTGTAAAAATTCCTTGAAATACCACATTTTGTAAAATGAAATGTCAAGCTGTAAAACTTTTACCGTGATAATTTTGTATTGGTATATCTAAATTGATCATAGAGGTATATTTTACATACGGAAAAATAAAAACCCAAAATTTAATTCAAATAATTTTAAACAAAATAATTCAGATTTGAAGTTGTTTGTCTTGTTTAGATTCTTTTTAAATAAAGGTCTATTTTGAATTAATATTCTTTTTAGCACTTTAAACTGAACTAAATTATGTAAACTTCTAATTGTTGTTTTGTTTGATATATTTAAATTTAATATTCTAATATATACAAAAATAGTTTTGTGGGTATCTCTTTCAGATCTCGGTTCATTTATACTTCAAATATACATAGTTGAAACATAATATAGATCTACAAAATTAGAAAAAATAGTTCATTTACTTACGTTGCAAAACTATTTTCAGGATTTATTTATTTAAACCAACCGCGTCTGGTCATTGTCACATTAACAATTACAGTACTACAAAAATTATATTTTTTAGGTTGTAACTAAAAAAACTCAAGGAGAAAACTAAATTCTAGTATATTAAATAAAAATATTTTATGATTTTAGATCTCTGTACATTGATACTTCAAATATACATAATTAGTTGTAACATAATACGGATCTGCAAAATTAGAAAAAATAGATCGTTCACTTACGTTTCAAAACAATTTTCAGGATTTATCTATTTAAGTTAATAGCTTCTGGTCATTGGCACAATAATAATTATATTACTACAAAAATTATTGTTTTGGGTTGTAACCAAAAAAGCTTAAGGATAGAAAACTAAATTCTAGTATATTAAATATAGGCAAGAATATCAGTACTCTATGGAATCTTTTTAAAGAACCAAAGGTTTTTTGAAGTCAATACTACTTTTACTTGTTGTTTTAAGTTGTTCTGCACTGGTTGGGTGCTCACAGAGTGCGGGGTCTGCAACTTTCATCTAGTAACCAGGGGAGAGTTAAGTATGTTCTATTCTTATTTTTAGAACTGTTGTGAGCTCTCTTCTGTTCATGGGAGGGAGGTCTGTCTTGGTAATTATTGTTTACCTATGACATTTCTGAGAGTTTGTGAAACTGAATGTGGGTATTTAGATAAATTAGATTGCAATTGTTGTAAAAAAGTGTAACAATACGGAAAGGATTTGTGATGTTGAAAAATCTCCGGAAGAATACGTCAAGAGAAAGTTCGTGGACAAGAGAAAAAAAGTACTTCATGCGATTAGCAGTAAGGAGATTCTGCTGGGCTAGATTTGAAAGCTCCTCGTCAAATACAGAAGGCGTTGGTATAGAGAGTGTTTAATATTTTAAGAGTGGAATTGCTGGCGAAAGCGTAGCTAATCAACCACAGACTAGTTTGATGTCTACTAGAGCTCTGTAAATTGTAAGCAGTATTGTTTATTTTGCTTCTTATTGTCGGTGTGACAATATTCTGAGAATGCTTATATGCTTTATGCATTCACCTTTGATTCCCTGTAGTGGTTTCCGCCAGGTGAGCCTGATGTCCAAAGTTAAACACAAAAGTTTGTTATTTTCAAAATGCGGAGAAACATCATTTACAATATCGATGTGTCGAAGATGAATTGAATAACTACTTGTTTTTGAAGTTAAAAAGTTGAAGCTCGAAATTCTTGACCAAGTTGTCGATCATGCTCCGATGGGGTGTGAATCCTGACTGATTCTCGACTAGGAAATCGTTTACTTGAAGGTTCCAAATTGGAAGTGGGTTTTTCATATTTTTTCGTAAATTGTACTCTATACATTATACATGTCAGAGAGATGGGTTGAAAAATTGTGCATCGGGTCAAAATGTATTGCTTTTCTCGAAATATAAGAATACTGACTGTTGACGTAGAGTAGGATATTTTTGATTTATCCAAATTTTGTTGTAAGTGTTTATCTAAACTACCTATAGAGAAGAAAAGACAAAAAGTATATCGTCTGGTCTCACAGCAAAGTTTTTATATACAGAAAAAGCATTAGTTTCTGAGGAGTGGATGGAAGATTTAGTAATTCTGCGTATTAGCTTTAGCTCTTTTTTGTTGAATCCAACATTTCTTCAGAAACAGAAACGTTGTTATTTTTTCACTTTTCTCGAAAATGGTTAGCAAAAATATTGAGTATAGTTTGATTATCGGTGATGATCTCATCATTATGTCTTATGCAAGTACTTTTAAGATATTTTTACGGACTTCAATTTGTTAATTTTTGTACAAATTTAGAATCTTAACTTTTTCCTATCTGTTTCAAGATTGTTTTTTGCTTTTCTTCTAAGACATGTTTAGATTATTCTTGTTGTTTTATGTTTTAATATATATATATATATATATATATATATATATATATATATATATATATATATATATATATATATATATATATATATATATATATATATATATATATATATATATATATATATATATATATATATATATATATATATATATATATATATATTTATTTGTATTATGTCCTAATTTGTAACATGTAATCGTTATTAGATGATTCCCACCTGTTTTCAGTATCGAAATACTTGAATGTATTTGTTAACATTTATTGCAATCATAAAACAATATAAAAGCGAATTCTCATACAATAAAATGTATTGCAAATTCAACATGTTATAACATAGGTCAAAGCCTGTAATATATAGCAGAACTAAAATTTCACCTACAATGTTTTACACTTATCAGTTTAATATATTATATTACACATTTTCTCGATGTCTAAACGGCCATTGTCTGGATCCGTGTTTATGTGCGTCTACGTCTTACACTTGAACAGCTCTTTTCTTTTCGGAAAATGGAACCGAATAGACACTTTTTGTTATGCCGAAGGGTCCTTCTGAGGATATTAAGTCTTCGTCATGGCACAAGGCTGACAGGAGATTTATTCCCTACTATTATTATTGTGGACATGGATATTAAATTCATTTTATGGTTTGTGAACTGTTGCTTTTGAAAAGGTCAAAAGATTTAAACACATTGTTTGTTATATGTACATGTATTTTTAACTTTACATAGTATAAACATGGATTATTAATACTGAGGTTTAATAGGTCACAATTATATTTTTTATTAATACTGCGACTACATAGTTTAACTAAATTTAAAAAAGTAACTTTCCCATACGTCAACGGGATTTTTGACAAATATCTTTAAATTGAAAAAGTTAATTGGGATATGAACTTAAGACTGCCAGTCCTTAAACAGAGTCTTTACCCATCTAAGCTACAAAGGACCTCACCTACAACAACCCACTTTGGCAATCTAACGCGTTGAGTTTAATGTTAGTACTTTTACAGAGTGTTGAACCTGTGGTGTTTGTAAACTGGTGATGGTGTTACAAGAGAAAGGTAACACAATGATTATTATTAGTCACTGAGGCCCATTTATCTAATATCCGGATAAGTTCTTGACATATTAATAACTTCAGCGGAAACAAGACGCAATTTTTAAATTTATAATATAGAATTGTTTTGTTGGTGGATAATTTGTTTTTTTTTTAATTCCACATTTCGGCATTTTAAACGAATACATTCAGAACGGTATAGACTATCGTTCTTCTTAATATTCAATCAGTTTTTAATTTGGTCTTATATTTAAATACAATATGTTGATACATTTTTAGCCATTTGTTTTCAATCAACCCTTGCTTAACTATTAATGATATGGGAAATACATAAAGAGTTATAAAGTTATAAGACTTAACATAGTAAAAAAGTTTTCACGGCTGAAGTCAACTAAAGAATAACGGTTCTTAGTTTTAGATTCCGACGTTTTGTCTGCGATAGTACGAGGCATTTTCTGGAATCTTTACGGCGGAAATGAACTCATGCGAGCAAGGTTTAGGTATTTATATCCATTCTGTGCTCACCGATACCTGACTCACTGTAGGGATAGCCCGCGTCTCTATTGAAGTTTTCAGGGGTGCTTGAGTATTTTGATAGACTCTCTTAGTTTCGTAAAGTATCCTTTACATTAATCATGTGTCCTGTTGAATTTTGATGCTCAGCAACAGCAGATTGCACCATTTGTTTTTTACTTATACATCTTTCATGCTCCTTAGGTCTAGTAGACACAGGGCGTCCATTTTCCCCCAATAAGTACTTTAACGCAGGAACAGAAAATTTTATAAACCTAATCTATCTAATAAAATAAAGTTCACTATGGATATTGAATCAGATGGTGTCATTCCCTACAATGAAGTGAGAGAGAAAGAATTGTAGCCTAAGTCATTCTAGTTACAGGAAACCCACACATACGAATAGATATTTAAATTTTAGCTCCCATAATCATTAATCTCAGAAACAGGCGGTTATCAACTCATTAGTCCGAGATTTTTTTTCCTTATATTTGAATATTTATGGTTCGATTTGTCAGAATGGGAACATCTCTTTTGGGATTGAAAGATATGCAAATTTATAAAATGCGCTTTATTTATTAGAAATAAATGTATTAACCTGACTGTCTCATCCATTTTATACCAAGTGAATGAGGTGTAGATACTTATTAATTGGTTTCCTTTATTTCTCTAATGTGTATTAGGACATTTTGTATATAGAAAATTGACACCTACAAATAGATATTTAAATAAAAATTCCCACCACCATCCAGCACAAAAGAAATCGGTTATCAGTTCATTAGTATTTAGAGCTATTTCACTTCTGATCAATTTTGATCTGAATCAAAATTCTCTTACATCGGAAACATTTTAACTGGCCCAAGCTCTGAGAGGGAAATGGCTATTGCACTAAAAATATTACATTCAATTAAAAGTTATAGTAATGGAACTCCGCGAAAGGAGAATGATAAAGAGCCACCCTTAGATAGTGTTGTTCTTCCATACACATAGCACTACAGATAATACAGGATGATTATTTCGACGGTCCAACATTCGTGCAGTATTCAATACAATAAGAAGATTGTACAATGCGTGCGATCCTCGAAAGATCTCGTACCTATTCAAGTAGAAGGAGTATATAAAAATCCTTGCTCTTGTAGAGAAATGTATGTAAAAGAACACTCAATATCCATCAGACTTAAGGAACATGAAGCATGTAATAAAAAGGAACAAATTGTCCAATCTACTGTAGCTAAACACCAGCATACCACCAGCCATATTATAAATATTCAAAAATTTTAGTAACGAAAGATCTATTGAAAATTTAATACATAGAAAAACTTCCATATAAATACTGGTTACGCTCTACATCACACGGGGAAAATGATTTTAACACAGGATCGCGGTTCGGCGAGCACAAGGCGGGTATAAAAGTCTGCCTGAATTTCTCCCAGCTCATTCAATTTCCAGAGCTCATGGAGTAAAGATCCCTGAAGTTGCCTCGAGCAATTAAAGGTGAAACGTCGGATAGTGGTTTCAATTTGACATGGTCTAATCCCAAGAAACATCATATTTTAATTGACCAAAGCCGTGAAAGCTTCCGTTTTCTGAAGTGTCTCTGTAAGCTCAAACTTCTAGTTAAAATTTTGAAATAATTAAACACAAATTGTTAACTATTTAAACCATTTTTTTAACAATCTTCTTTTTTACGGGTTGTCTTAATTTTGATTGGCTTCTGTTTAAGCTTCGTGTGCCGGAAAACCTTCATTTACAAGTATATTTATTTGTCTATTAAATTGTCCAGATTCATCCTTGCCCTTAGTCTTCTATTTCAAGAAATGCCTTAACGTTGTCTAAGAACTGAAACATTTATGAGTATTTCAGCATAAATATTTGTTATTTAGTTACTGCACTCTATCCGACTACAGATTTATCTTTACCCATAGTATTATAAACGCCGGATACAACAATCTGGGGAAGGGATTTTGTCATAGAGTTTATAAAACTTTATCAAAGTTTTTCAGATAAAGTTCTCTGGTTTCTCCAATAAAAATGAAAATAAAACTTTAGAGCGACTGGTAAAAAAAGTGACAGCGGTTGATGGCACGGTAACAACTACAAGAGTTAAGAGAACATCATTCCGAAGGGAGACGAAAAAAGGTAAATTATTGAAACAATGTTGTGGTTCGGAAGATATGCACAGTCTCAATTTAACTAATTTTAAATACTTTTTATTTTTTAGACACCAAGAGAAGATATTATTATTAGCTTCCATTATCTGTTTGTTTGTTTTAAATCTTGTAATGCATGTTTCACCCACTTCCACTTAAACAATTAACTTGAAATTTGACATGTGTACATACAAAAATTAAGATTGAGGCTCCATTATGGCGGGCAAGTATTACTATTTGTGATCCTATAAATCTAAAAATCGGTATTTAGGGGTATTTAAGGGCAAAAATTACTAATTTGTGCTCTTTTCTAATTGGGGACGTTTTCATCTAGAATTATTTTTTAACAGCTAGTCCGCCATCAAGCGCCACTGCTAGCAAATGTTTTCGTTGCCCGCTTGGCGGTACATTCCGTACAATGAACTGAAAGACGAACTGTGTGTGTGTCATTCTAAAAATGTTAACCTAAATAGTTTTACCCAACAGTTAAAGTTGCTATAGTCTTGGCAAAGTTGTCGTTTTTACTTCCCTCATAAAAGGGAAGTATTGTAATCGTGAATAAATTACCGCCCGAGATTTTTTCAGATCTTTACGTTTCAGAGTCCCTAGATGACGAAATAGTTATTTATACTATAAGGGATGTAACTAACATTTACTAGTCGAGGAAGAGTTTGCGCCCGAGCGGTAGCGAGGGCTGGCAAAAAAGTTCGAGACTGGTTAATGTACTTACATCCCATATAGTATATAACATTTTTCTCCCTCCCTGTATTAAATGTTTACAAGAAAAAGCTGGATATATTTTTGGATTTTCATTATCATTACATTCGATAGCATTCTCATTAAATTATGAAGGCAGCCGTGATCCGTTGCCAGAGCAACATAAGCAGTTTTTATTTTATCAACAACGTCAAGTTGACAATTCATAGCGAAAAGTTTGAAGAAGTCGAATTGTTTGATTCTGTGTGCACAAAGTGGATTTTTCAGACATAGAAGAATCAGCGAATATTGCTTGTTTATCTCTACTACCGGAAAAATTGAAAAAAGGGTATGAAGCAGCATATAAATCCTTTAGGAATTGGTGCCAAAGCAAGGCAACTACTGCAGTCTCAGAACCTCGTTTTTGACGTATTTCCAAAAAAAAGTGCTATATTAAAGTCCACATCAAACTTATGGTGTGAGTATTCGATATTGAAGTCCACCCTTTTTATAGAGGAAAATATAGATATTTCTAAGTATCCAAAACTTCGAGCATTTTTGAAAAAAAATCATGGTTATACACCCAAAAAATCGAATGTGTTTAACAGGGAAGATGTGAATAAGTTCATGCTTGAAGCCCCCGAAGATATATACTTATTGATGAAGGTCGTAATGGTAATGTAAGTTGCTGGAGCGTGCCGTTCTAATGAACTCTGTGAAATGAAAATGGACAATGTTAAAATAAGTCAAGAAGTCATAATTGTGACCATTGCTGACTCCAAAAATGGAATGTCGCGTACATTTACAGTGACAAAAAGTGACGACACTCAGGTTTGTCATTTCAAAATAATTCAAAAGTACATTGATACAAGATCCCACATGACGACCATTAATCCGCTTTTCTTTATGCGCTATCAAAATGGAGAGTGCTTAAACCAGCCTGTCGGGAAAAATACATTTTCGTCAATTCCAAGTAAAATTGCGAAATTTCTAAAGTTTGAGAACTTCAAAATGTATACTGGACACTGTTTTAGAAGAAGGTCGGCAACTTTATTAGCAAATACTGGAGTTGATGTATTAGCTATCAAGCCACATGGTGAATGGAAATCCGCTACTATTGCGGAAAGTTACGTAGCTGAGAGCCTCAATAATAAAAAGGAAGTAGCGAATAAAATTTTATGCAATAAGACACAGCCAGAAGTCTCTCGCAGTGCTTCAACAGTGACAGAAACATTGGATAGAAATGAAGGATCTGTGGAATCAGAAAATGTCAAACACATCGAGAAGAAACGAGAAAACGTGTTTCCAAATTTTGTTAATAATGTGAATAAGTGTAGTAATTGTACCATTAATATTCATTTCAATTAAGATTTTTGTAATATGTTGATAATATCAAAAATTAAAGCTACTTATAATAATTTTGGATTATTATTTCCCTAGGGATGTAAGTTGACTTACATCCTGTCGTTAAGGGCAACCAATACCTTGTTGAGTAACTTTCACTTACGTCTGTCAAATCAGTGTCAAAATAGGTTGCTTACAATACAGGGAGTGGTAAAAATATGTTTTCTCGATTCCGTCAGTCTGTCTGTCGGTTTGTCTGTCTGTCTGTTCGCGGCAGAGCTAAAAAACTACTTACCCGATTGACTTCAAATTTGGTCAAAAATTAATAGTAATATGGGGATGACCTGGTAACATTTTGGTAAAAATCCAAAATAGCAAAACAAAATGGTGGCCTCGTGAAATGTTAAAAAAATATTACTAAGAAAGTGATTATCCAGTTTATCTCAAATTTTGCGCAAAAATCAAGTATTATAAAGGAATTAACTGGTAAAATTTTAGTACGAATCCAAGATAGCGGAGCAAAATGGCGTCTAAATAAAATATTTAAAAATTCAACCTGAAAAAACTACTGATTTCAAATTCTGTGCCATAACTAATTGTAGTATAGAGATGAACTAGCCAAAGTGTGGTACTAATTGAAGATGGCGGAACAAAATGGCAGCCAAATAAAATTTTTGTAATCTGAAAAAATTACCTTCTCAACGTGCATATCTTCCATTCCCTAGATGCCAAAAATATGTTTTATCAAGTCCGTCGGTCTGTCTGTTGGTTTGTCTGTCTGTCTGTCCGTTTGCGGCATAGCTTAAAAAATATAATTTTAGTCAAAAATCGAGGCTCATATGGGGATAACGCGGTAATATTTTGATTAAAATCCATTATGCAGGAACAAGATGGCGGCCTAGTGAAACGTTAAAAAAATTCAAGATGGCGGAAGAAAATGGCCTCCAAATAAAATTTTTGTAATCTGAGAAAATCACCTTCTCAGGTTTTACATATCTTCGCGTCTTAGCGTCCCTGTCTGTCGGTATGTCAATTCGTGGCGTAGCTTAAAAACTACTCATCAGATCGACTTCAAATTTTAGTCAAAAATTAAAGCTCATATGGGGATGACATGGTAATATTTTGTGTATATTTTACATATCTTCGCGTTTTAGCGTCCCTAGATGCTATAAAATATGTGTTCTTAAATAATTATGTACTGAACTAAATTGGTTCACACCTCACTATTCCTAATAAAAGGAAATATTCATAATGAGGGAAGTTCCGGGTAAAGGAAATTTACCGATTTTTTTTTTATAACTGCTTTATTTACCACCGTAAAAATCGAGTATGGCCGAGTATTTATGTATCATGGATTTTAAATTTCATTATTTCAGTATAAAATTAACTAGTTGCTTTTTTTTGAGAAGAATACTATGTCGACTCAAAAACTGGCGAGGAATTTAAGCATTTGACGCAAGATAACAAAGAATTCTCATACATGTTGACAACATATTCTCATATTGAATTATAATTTGATTGCGAAAAAATAAATATATATACTTAAATTGTTTACAGCAACAAGATATTTTAGATTTTCTACGGTTATGATGTTACCCAATTAAATCGTGCAACGTAGGTTTCGATAAATAGATACCATGTTAGTAATGAAGCTAATAATTACCTAACTAGAGAAACAAAAGCTACAGCTAAAATAATAGAGCGTATTACAAAGAGCGTGGCCAGAATTCTGGGAAATAAATTAGGACCCTAATTAGTTTGTACTTTGTGCTGTCCTTTTATTAACGTTATTTAGTTACATATATGTGGATTCCACGATAACTTTTAGAACCGGCGGCGGTCCTCATAGTTGTGGCACTAAAATAACTAGTACTACTTTTAGTACTACTCGTGTACCAAAAAAAGCGACATTTTTTTCAGGTAAAACTATTTAAAACCCTTACAGAATGGTTTTCTTCTTCAAGTGCCATGTCCATTTTTTATCTGTTTTGCATTTTTTTTAGCTTGCAGATGGTCTAGCAAGGTAAACTTTGAACCCTTCAGATACTCGGGTTTATTTAAAAGTTTTTTACCTATACCGTCACCCTGGGCTAAGCCAATAGAAAAACAGAAATAGAGTTTTTCGTAGATACCTTCTGAACTACCCATCTTAAAATTCCCAAAAAATTTAGCTATACTTTTAGGGGTACACCCAATGACGTCAAAAAGAAATAGACCCCGCATTTCATTCATAAAAATGAAATAAATGGAATGAAACATCAATTTGTTGTTCTGTATGAGTGGAAAAAAGACGAACTGATCGCATAAAGAATAGTTTGCGGTGAAAATTGCAACGCTGTCAGATATCTTGGCGAGGCGTACCAGTGGCGTAGCTATTTTTGAGATAATGTATTATTTGCTATATTTTTTTGAGCCCAAATATTAGTATGGTGGATAAGACAATTTTTTGTTCTAAGATGAACAGGAACGACTTCACATTGCAAAAGGAAGAGTTTTAGTAATAACACGAAAACAATTAATTTATATATGTCGTGGAAAAGTCTGCACCAAATGGGAAACTTTTTTATTATCAATTTCTTGAAAAATTTTGTTCTTGATAAAACTTAGTGCTTTTCGGAAAAATAGTTTTCACAATATTCAACTTTAAGTCAGATATACAGAGCATTCAACAGGAAAGTGTATTTCAAAAATTAAAATTTTTGTGACTGCCGCAGCCGTTTTAAAGGCCATAAAAAATCGTAAATAAAGCTTTAGTATTAGTTATGTCATATTAGTAATAGCTAAGGAAAGATTTAAATAGAAAAAATGTTTTTTTGCTGTTTGACCTTAAATATCTCCATAACCATAATATAAAAAATTTTACCCAGTTTATATTTACGATTGGCCCTTAAAACTACCGTCACAAAAATTTTATTTTTTTTTAAATTGTTAGTGAAGTCCACTTTTTTGAACATCCTGATCTAAAGTTTATTACTATCAAAAATATTTTTTTAAACCTCCAACTTTTATCAAGAAATCAATAATAAAAAAAGTAAATAAATGTATTAAAACGCAAGATGTTTCAATAAAAAAATCGAAACTTTTTGGTGATTCTGAAGCACCCTGTATAATATTTTACACTGTATTTAAAACTTAATTTTTTTTTATAAAAATTTAAATAACAAGATTGAAAGTGGTGCTGTACTTCTCTATACATTTTCACCCGGACACGTGGTTTACAAAAATAAAACAAATTTTAAAAGTTTGGTATAATTTATTTATAAACGATTTGAAATAATAGCAAATAACTATTATTATCGACAAAACAAAAGTAACAGCATATTAATTTAATATTTTATTATTTATATAATAATTAAACTCGTTGTCTATTACATATTTAATGATTCAGTGACATCTCTCAAAATCGGAAGCTGCTGAAAATTTCTGATCCATTTTCACACAATTTAGAAGTTCTTAACTTTACGTATACAAAACACGATTTAAGGAATAAGAAAATTTTTAAATTTACCTTTGGGGATTGAAAATAATTACGTCCAAAAAATATTCGATTTTGACAGTGAGGGATATTTAGAATTCTCAAAAAAAGAAAAACTTAAGTAAACGCTCATTAAAAGTAGGCATTTGAAGATTTCCAGAGATACTACATATCTAGCTAATATCATAATGATTAATGTTTTAGAATTTCGAGAAAGTACTAAAAAGTAAGACGAATACATTTATGATTATTTACCCCGTAAAGAAATCCAGATTTTTAATGTAACAATATGGTTCCAGACCCTCTATGGAAGATAACACCACATTAACCACGATATTAACAAAGTGACTAAGCACTTATTTATTAAAATACTATTAAATATATAAAACCTATAAATACTAAGCAAAAGTCGCCAAGGTCGTTTTTGCTCAGGATATACCTACAATTTTTTACATTTTCATAATTGCTCTACCTGCAATGTTTTTGCAAAATTTTTTGCAAATTTTTTTCATATTTTGTTGCACTTGCAGGGGGACTAGCATAAGAGAAAAAAGCATTCTTCTTTTTTGTCAGTGAATTGATTTTGACAGGGTTGGATCCCCCTAGAATTGAAATCCTGGCTACGTGCCTGCAAAAGACGTATTTTTGTAATGGTTCATATGGCAATATTTATTATTAGCAATAAGCTTAGTAATTAAAAAGTAAACATTTCCATGACGAAATACAACCAATAACAGGGTGAGTTCTTATTACTATTGTTACTAAAGATGAATATAAAACTAAATTTTGTTACATGGACCCACTTTGTGTTATGATGTCTATACCAAGAGCTTATTTAATACCTTTCTTCATCAGTTTATCGCCGACTTCATAGAAAATATGTAATAAAATATAATTTGTCACTTTTTAATGCAATTTAATTTTTCGAAATCGGGTTTGTTTTTCAAAACATTTTGATTTCACTCTTTTTCTAACACATTTTAGTTCTATTTACGCGAAGTTAGGTAAAAATTTGGGTCCACTACTTTTAAAAGTTTGCCAGGCTCTCGGCAAATAATATTATATAAAAATGCACCACCTTTACATGTATTGGATCTATTCATATTTACAGAAAATCAGCAACAAACATGGCCCAATATTAATATGAATACAAAATTGAACTTCGTATCCCTAAAAACCACGAAAACCATATTATGAAAAACAATATCTGTGCAGTATTTATCCCTCAATGTATCCCCTTTTTTCCCCTCCTTCCACCTTCCCCGCTATACACTTCACTTATTGACAGTATAAATATTTTGTGCCAAGATGTTTAATATTTTTAACATTCATTATAATATATTGCATTATTACTTGTATTACCGAAATCACCTTACAAAAACAAATTCCCCTAGTTGGGATAATGTACCTCAAGATGGTTTTTGTTTACTATTTTGATTACTTATTTTTAAAAACCAAATTTTTAGGCAATAAATTAAAGGATTTCAAATTCATTAAAGAAAATCTCTAGTAAATGAAAAATTGAAAAGTAACGCTATTCCGTTATTTTCATTTTTTGTATATGCTTGTTATATGAGAACTCCGACACTTCCCTAAATATTTCTTGAAAATTTCATCCAAAATGCAAACCATCCTGGAGTAATTAATGACGTACATAAAATAATGGGTATTACAGATTACTCAATTAAAATTTATTACCTATGCTTTACCAAATAGTATATTTATGTTGTTTATTAACCCCTCAAAAAAGGTGGTTTGAGAAATTTTAGAGGAATATTTGAGACTTTTCACAAATATATAAATTAGCAAAACGCTGTACTCCGTTTATCATCAGTATCTTCGACTTTATAGATAATCTGAAGTTATAAAAATTTAATTTAAGCCTAACGGAAATGTGCAATACAAAAACAATATTTCGTTTGCAAATATAAGAACGCTATTAGACGGTGATTTTACCTTTCAACTACAGCATTGGTATGACATAACCTTACTTACCTTCAAAAACAAACTTCTGGGTTTAAATCGTTCTTTTTTCTGCAAATAAAGCAACTTCGCACCATTTTCTTAAAGTTTTTTAAGCAGATTCTTGAAAATAGCCACACAAAACACTTGGATATCTGAAAAACACTTATCTCACCAACTAGAACAATTACAAGGCCGCATATCAAATACGTCGAAATCATGAATGACTACGACCGTCTTCAGTGTATTCCGAATGATCCCGAAAGAAATCTGTAGTAAACTCGAAAAAGGTAGAATTCCGACGTTGCTGATTATTCTGGGCTTTATTTCTTGAAATAAGGAATAATAATTACAGAAGATTTTAATTACATTTAAAACAGATTCGGTTTGAATTATTTATATTAAGCTATTTAATTATCAGTTTTAAAGTATTCTATATGGAAATATATAATGAGGATTTCTGGAATTCCTTGTTTATTTAGGTAATAGTACAAAGGATGATATCTGGCCGCAGTAACGGTTTGGCAAACCAGGGTTAATGTCGGATTCCTCCAAAATGTAAACAACTGGGTCTAGGTTATTTCCATGTCATTGGTTACACCTGGCCATATATATATATATATATATATATATATATATATATATATATATATATATATGTATTTTTTTATTGAATATGCCCAAGTTTTTTATCAAAGTGTCATTCACTTTCCTCTGAGTTTGGGGTAAAATGAATCAAGAATTAACTGCCGGAATATCCATTTTTAAATTTTTCTAGAGAGGGTGAACTACCGAAAATGTTTCTAAAATTAATTTTTGCCCCCACCGCAAAAAGACTCTCAAAAAATATCAGCGTTAGGGATTTATTTGTAATAACATGAACACTTGGTATTTCATGCTATGACACCTCAGAAAATATAGGAAGAAATGGTGCAAATTACAATGTTTAACAAAAACATACTGTAGTAACAAAGAATAAAAAATAATCTACTAGCTTTACTTCCTGGTTTTCATAACTTAATGAAATAAAAACGAGCGTTTAATCTATATATTCAGTCTAGAAACATTGGTAACAAAAATAATGGCTTATTATAAAAGTTTGAAGTCTGAGACGTCAGAAAACAAAGGAACAACGAAACATTTACCTAATTAATAATACCTACCTGCTGTAATAATAGGTAACAAGCACTGAGAAACAAAATAAACATTTAGACGAAATAAAAAACAAACGCTCAGAAACAAAAAAATTACTTATTCTAAAAATTTAAAGTCCTCGTGGTCTAAAGCAAAAACGTTCATTCCTCTTTTGACTGATATATGTCTAATTTTTACCACTTGTTTACTGTTACAACTGACACATCCGCTATTGCAGGGGTAAACAAATGACCTTTTCAATTAATGCTTTTCTTTCTTAAGACACTAACAATAAATTCTTTTCTGTTGACTTTCTCAACTTTTCCAATAAATTGTCAGTCAGAAATTTTACTATTATGTCATTTAGTTTAACACTATATTCAGTCTGTGGTGTGTTTATCTCGCTATCCGTTCAATCAGTCTTATTTTCGGTAATTCCAGAACCCGAGTGAATGTTCAAAAGTCACTGTCTTGGCTCTAGGTCACTCTCTAAGGTACACTGCCGCCTGAACTTAAAAGAAAATCGTCATCTTCGGATGATGGTTTGATTTCTTGGTGTTTTGTCTATCAATTCTTGAAGAAGATCGTTAGATGACACGCTTTAGGCAGCCAAGATATCAAACTTTTTGTTTAACTTAGCTGTATGAGTTGTCCCTGTTTTTAATCTGTCTACCTGATCCACAATTACATTTGTCTAAAAACCACCGTTAGTGTTATTTTCCTGCGCTCATTATCTTTTGAAGTACTGCATTGGAGTTGAAGGGCACTATGCCACATGCCTTAAACCCGGCAAATGAATTGTCTTTAGATCTTATTCCAACGTTTCTATAGCTTCTTTGAGGAGTTTTAGAAATTCGGTTTTCAGAATGACAACTTTTTACTTTAGATAAAATTTTTATAAAACTTGCATGATAGATGCTTTCAATTCCATAAAATAGCGACGTCAAACGCTAAAGCAAGTGCGTGGAATTTGAATGCAAGAGAACAAAACGAATGATGTTGTTTTCACATTTTTCAATGACCATTGCTGTGTTATGGCTATTCAGGTAATCATCAACCAGTATCTTTGGCTCTTCTAATTTTTTTGAAATAAGGTAGCGCTATCGTTTAAAACCAATCTGTATCAAACCACACACTAAGGGTTCTGTTGTAACGGGACCCTTCTAGGCCTCTCTTGGTCTAACTCGTGTATAAATGTTTAGCTTCATAGACATCATACAGAGGCAATAATACGCCGTTCACAGTTATGGCAAACATAACTGTTGTTTTACTCTTTGATACATCCATGATTATATGGACATGTTTCATCCATCTTCGTGTATCCTTTTGCTGCACCCAGATCGTCGATAAGATTTGTCTCGTCAAAGTTGACAACATTTTGGGCAAGGACGTCAACTAGGCTTATCTGCAAGTTCCTGAAATATTCTTCAATCACTTCATAGGATAAAGATGCTCGCGCACGTTTCATATTTTCTGCTATTCTGATAGTCAGCTCAGGATGCCTGCCCAAGAAGGATTTGAACCAGTTGATTCCTGGTAGGTTTTCTTTGAATCTGCTCTCGCGCCTTCAAAAAACTGCCGAACTAAGCCCTTTATGTCTGTGTTTTTTAAGGGAAAAACCCCCATTCACCACACATTTACAGCAGCGCCTTTAATTTGACTTCTTTAATTTCGGATAAAACATATTTGAGAGGATACATTCCATGAAACTGAAATAAGGCCTCCCTCATAGGCTAATGACCTATCCGAACGGCTGCCATTGCCCTTTGTACATATATAGGGTCGTAATTCCATTTTCCTCCTAGTCCAAGTTTTTTTGGTTATGTCTAACAATTCTAAAAATAAATAGACAGATATTAACAAATAAACGGCCAAATAACTGCCCTAAGTTAATTTTACAGGGTGATTTAAGTATTTATTAAAAACAAGATTTTTTTTAAAGCATACGGTTATGTTTTTATAGAAAAATAAGCAAAACTTTCTATGTCGTAGATGTTCAAACTACATCAAAACCTAGGCTCTACAACCAATATTAACGAAAATAGAGAAAATAATGTTTTTTTTTTAAATAATAATAATACGTAATACTTACGTGGATTTGAAGAGTCACGACACTCAGTGGCTGATATTTCGATGGGTACTGGGGACAAGCTAACACAGGCAGAATTATTAAATTCTAAACGGTGGACCACGTATTCCGGTTTATTTCCCGAAACGACTGATTGATTCACTTACCCATTACGGTTTACTTAGCCCCGATTAACAGTACCTGACGTATTAATGAGGTATACTCTAATATAAAACTCACGACTTTAACTGGAAAACAAATTGATTTCCATCAAGAGCAAATAATAATTTTATTTAAAAAATATTTATTTTAACACTATGGTTAAGCAATATCTTAGTGCAGCAATCAAATTTTCCAATAGATTTAAAATCATCGGTTATTTGCAACTTCCAGGCCAGTACAGTTGATAATAAATCCAACGTAGATGCACTAATTTCAATGCTGATTGAAAAGCTGTATCTTTTTATATATATATATATATATATATATATATATATATATATATATATATATATATATATATATATATATATATATATATATATACATATATATATATATATATACATATGTCGAAAGCAGGAAAAAATGAACGCGGTTAGGACTATTATATAGTAGAAAAAGGATTTTTTTGGGAAGACCGCTAAAACAATGAAATTTCGCCAACTATAAACACGTGTTTCTGACTTAAGGTCTTCATCAGTACAGTCAACTAGTTGAGAGATGAGTACAACTAGCGCCAATATTAAAACATCAAACCACACCAGAGAGCGACCAATGGGAACATCTCTTGGTAACCACAAATGTCGGTTTTGCTCATGTTGGTGTCTCTGGTGTGGTTTGGTGTATTAATTTTCGCGCTAG
Organism: Kuschelorhynchus macadamiae; assembly: GCA_030620095.1. Lineage (NCBI taxonomy): Eukaryota > Metazoa > Arthropoda > Insecta > Coleoptera > Curculionidae > Kuschelorhynchus > Kuschelorhynchus macadamiae. The sequence continues at coordinate 334,393 of JAUTXW010000916.1, read as the reverse complement.
TTCTACTAGTCTCTCAACTAGTTGACTGCACTGATGAAGAGCTTAAGTCAGAGTCACATGTCTATAGTGGTTTGGTGTATTAATTTTCGCGCTAGTTTTACTCGTCTCTCAACTAGTTGACTGTACTGATGATGATGAACAACATCATCCGGAAAACACAAATAACAACCAAGGGCCGCTCAGATATAACATTCGGCCCAGGGTAAGAAGCTTCGCAGTCACCAACACTTTTTATAGACTTCTTAGCTATAATGTTTAAATGTAAATGAATGAATAAGTAAATGAATTTTAGAAGTAAAAAAATGAGCTTCAATATTTACACTCTAGAAATGGACAATTAAATCAATGAATCGGAAGGTTTTTTTTAACCAACTTTTTTTAAAGAAATGTTGCTGATAAGATCATATAAATTTAGGTGTCATAGTTGTTGCCAAAAAACGGGGTTTTCCTTTGCTTTTCTAACTTCTATACTCTTTACTTATAACAAATCGGATCCTAAATATTGTTCACATTTATGTACGCAGCCAGAGCTGTAAAGATAAATATTTAGTTACTTTGTAGATTTGTGCAAAACTATGTAGACACTTAAAGAAGATACCTTCGAAAGAGAGCATCTTAGATCTAAGATACTCAAAAGCATATCAAAAATTACCTCATAAAAAGTATCTTAGATGCTCCAAAATGTATTTTAGATAATTGCTAACAGAATCCAAAAAAAATTTGACACAAAACTTAATTTTTTAATACAGATTTTAACTGGAGAGAAAAAATTACGCATTGAGTTTGACATTTTGGGCAATCTGAAATCCTCAAGCCACCAAACGGCTAGTCTTAGAATAAATTTAGCTCAATAGATAAGTTTGTACTTTCTTGTCTCAATTTGTATGAATTTTTCTTATTGCATTAGCTTTCGGTTAAACCGGAAATGAGAAAAAAGTCATTATATAATAATGATATTAATATATAATGACTTCTTAAATTTAATCATTTTCTTCTAAGTTTGGCTGCTAGAGGGCTCCAAATTGCCCAACATGAGAATTTTGAGATGACTTAAATTTGGTCTTGGTGGTTATTGTTGGTTCGCAAATATTGGTTTTTTTTTCAAGGTCAGCCCCCAAAAATTTTCCGATCGAAAAATATACTAGGAGTCGTTCGTTTGTGTTTTCTTACTATTTTTAGAGAATTTTTTGTTTTCAAGGTACGCATCAAGGTATTTTTGCTTTTTTGGAAGCTGACCATAGAACAAGATATCCTAAAATAAGAAAGTACTTACCAACAAAATTAATCAAAGTACTATCAGACGGACGCCTAGTTTAAGAGGATGAGAAAAATTTTTTGAAGATAGCCTTAAAACAAAATCAGCGAATGTTTTTAAAAGCACTAACAAAACTAATTCAACCAATAAAAAGTACTAGGAACGCACTAACGAGCGACACCTGTTTGGGCCGATAAGATAAGAATAACTTTGGGTGTTCACTTTACAACAAAGATAAGCGAATATTTGCGAAAAAGGGGATAGCACTAACAAAACTAATCGAAGCACAAAAAAGAACTAGCAAAGCGCTAAATAATGAAGCATAGCTTGGGTCTATCAAAAAAAGTTTGGTGGCTCCTTTAGAAATAAAAAAAATATTTGCGAAACTAAGAAAGCACTAACCAAACCAAATGACTGTTTACTAAAAGGAACTAATAAATTAGACTAAATTTTAGCGAACCCCAAAAAAATGCGGGAATATACCGGGAGTAGGAACCTATGTAAATAATAAAATAAGTAGTGTACATACAGGTTCAGCATAAATAAAATGCTATACTTGAATTAAAACTTCGCTTGTCGTCACTGTTTCTTGATATAAAAACTCTTCAACGATCCAAATTACTATTTTATTATAAATGCTCTTGAAATTCTACCAGTAGGGGTGTAAATCAATTTTCACTTGATAACAAAAAAAATAAATAAATTAATATAATTTTTTAACCATTTTAACGTTACAATATCTCTTTCAGTTTCTGGGTTTTCATGTTTTATTTTCTGTTTAACTGAATACTCATATATATCTAGTTATTTCGATTAACCGTGGCATTCTAAGTATACACCTGTGTCATGTAACAATTTTAGATGTTTATATATATTTTTTTAAATATTATTTTTACGACTAGACGTGGTTTCGCAAAAATAAAATTTGTTAATTTTATTTTTAAAGCATCAAATTACTGAAAAAATGGAATCAACAGTGACAACTGCTCTACTGGCTAATACCATAGCATGGACTACATACTTGACTTCTAATTTTCGTTGAGAAAAAAAGGATGTGAAACTAACGTAGCACAAGGACACTGTGACCCCCGCCTGGAACATGTCCTGCAATGCCGCAGGCCATTTCAATGTGAAGACGATAGCGATTTCGCTATCGGCAGGTAGTCACTTTCTTATACTTCTCAATATGTAAAGCATGCACATATTACTACACCACTATAACTGAAACCAAAGAAGATCAGATACTTCAGTTTTACAGTTAAAAGGAAAAAAACAGTTTTCGGATTTTTCCAAATTTCATGTGCCAATAAATTAAACAATTTATGACCTTATTGAAAATTACTTTCAAAGATTCCAGAGTTTCTATCTTCCTGTTTCTTAAAGTTAGTTAAAGTCTTAACATTATAATAAAATATATTGTTGCTGAAACTGTTAAAAGTATTATCTTCGTTTAAGTTGCCACATACGAATAAAACTAAATGCTATGGTTACGTATATCCACATTACAAATGTATGGCTAAAGCTGACCTACCTTAACAATAAGTGGTTCGTTACTGGTTTCGTTTCCCCAAACAAGAACGGTAAGCTGCGCCTATGCAAGTGCAACCGTGCGTCCCACCGCTTGGCAAACAAGCCGCTACGCGCGAAATTACTGTTTGTTAAGGGCAGAATAAATTTGATTTTCCTATGATTGCGTTACAATGTGTATGCCTTTGGGAATTTCGTCGCCACGAAGTCGGTCAGTAATAGTATTAACAAAACAAAGGCAGAGTAAAACAGACCAATGGGCTGCCATTTTTCGATTTAAATGCCAAAATATACTATAAACTACATGTATTTTAATATTAAGTCGTCAAAAGAATACACTAAACCCTTTTAGAGTTCAAGTTATGTATAAATGTGAACTTTGACACGTGTTTTAATGTTTTATATTGTTTGTCTCTTCATCGTATGGTTCTTTTTACTGGTTTTAATATAATCAGACTAAATTTGAACAAATCTGCCACATTAGAGCTACATTTAAAGAATTAATTAAAATATTTGCCACTTACCGATACTATCGAAAAGAAGACTTAATTAAGTGCTCATGTCGCCACATGCGTTGACGTTACACAGAATAGAATGATTGAAAATAATAACTTCTACGTATCTAATGTTATGACAGATAAATAACAATAAAAATAATAAATGAATTAAAAAGTAAAAAAAATGTAGTAAATTAGAGTTTATAGGATTTGTATACACTTATTACCAAATAATTTATTGTCTATGTACTAAGGTGCAGTGGGGTAAGTACAGACCAGTTTTTGTTAAGTTTGACTTTTACAGATAATTTTTAAATATTCGATAAAATTACAGTTATTCTTTAGAATGCCCAATATTAAACAGTCTATGCTGCATGTATTTTATGAGTTTTGGAGCTAGTAATGAATTACTTCGCAATAACTGAAAATGTTTTGTTTATTCAGGGGTACGCACTTTCCCGGTGTAACGGGGCAAGAACGTATATGGTATTTTAAGACGTATTACTCGCCTGTATGATCAATTCTGGGGTAAGAGCCCAATTTCCTACATATTTGCTTACTTCTATTTTCTACCGCATGCGTATATTGTGTTTAGTTTTGAAACAAATCAGTTTGAAAATGTCATTAGAATTGTCAAAGATTTAACAACATTTTTTAACATTAACGATTAAGTAAACTGTGTTGATAAAAGCAGCAATAAAAGTTAGTTATTATTTTAATTTATTTTTGACAGCTTCGAACTACAAATCTAACTATAAAAAATACAAGTTTAAGTATAAAAAAGAGCAGTTTATTATAAGAAAATGCAAAAAATATCAACGAATACAGGACAAAATAGTAATGTTTAGTTTAAGAAGATACAACGAACATCTCTTTTAATTAGTCACCATCTTCACAACGTTGGCACTCATAATACGGATTACGAGAACCTTTGTTGCAATATACCGTACACCCATTTCATGTAATTTATACAACGAATCCACTCTTTTACGTTTTTATAATATTTAAAGTCGCACAAACAAATTGAGTATAGATTTTTGTTTACTTTTTTAGAGGAAGAAGCTAAAACACTTAGTGGAATGTCGCTGTCACATGAACTGTCACTAGTGTTACTAAATTTATCATTTTTTTTGTAAGATCCGAGCGCCGTAACTAAGGGCATTATCACTGCCGATATTAACGCCTAGGTCTACGTTAAGTGAGGCGTGTTTTTTTCCTTTTCTTGAAATATATTTTCTCTTTTTAATTCTTACTCTCTCTACTTGTTTCTCCTTCTGTACTATTTTTCGCGCATCTTCGGAAGTAATGACTTCTGCCGAGGTTTTTGCATAATTCTCCTATGATCCTTGAAAAATTATTAAAGGCGGAACCTTGTCGTCTGTAGCAGAACCAGCCATCAAAACAGTAATGTTGCTGGTAATCCTAGTGCATGGTATGTTTTTGCCTCCGACAATTTTATTTTAGACAGGTCGGTGCAGAAGCAATCCTAATTTCTTGACAGTATTTTCTAAGAGGTCAAAGTATGCACAAATAACAAATGGATCACAATTTCTTTTTCGGAAAACTTCGACACTTTGTGGTTTCTTTATCGACAAATTGTGCCTTCTGGAAAAAACCAAGAAATCATTCTTCACCTGGCGTGCAATTTTTAAATGGGGTTTGAATATTATTCGATTTCACAAACTGTCCAACTAACTGATGCATCTCTTTTCTTGATAAGCCAAATTCATATTTTGTCCATGGTCAACAGGCATTTAGCCAGTCGTTTCTCATCCTCCATTGAAATAGCCGTGTTTATTCCCAATGAGTCGGATATAACACCTCTTCTACCTTTAATACGATCTAAAAATGTATTTAATGGAATGGCGTATGCCTTAATAGCTATGTAAGCATTCATTCGACCTGCTTTAACATCTTCAAGAGTTGATTCCAGTTTTTCCCGCGAGTAATTCGCCCTATTACTTTTTCTGACATAGTTTCGAACCATGGTAGGACTGAAACGAAAGAATCTTCAAAGAAAACTCGAAATGCACTACTTATTAATAACATCGACCATAGCATTTGTCAATAGTGTCAGTCAATGACAATCAAAATGTTTATTATTATTATTATTATTATAATTACTAGTATTGTTATTATTATTATGACTTGTTGTCTCACAGTATTCCTGTGGTTGTATTTTATACTGACGGGATTATACCAACATACCTCGTCTGATGTAGATCTCTTCTGTTTCAGTGTGCTCTTTTTGTGTTTTCAGGTTGATTTTAGTTTTCCACGTACTCATGATTTGCGTAAGAAATTGCCTGATGTTTTTATTGACTTAATATAATTCTAGTACTCTGCTTAGCCAACTGTGGGGTATCGAATCAAAGGTTTTTTATAATCTATGTATGAAAGTTTCTATAATTTTTCCTGGTTTGTTCCATGATGACGCTGCCTATAATGAGCTGCTCCTTGCATCCTCGGCTGTTTTTCCTGCACACTTTTTGTTCTTCCGTTAGAATGTTTTTGTGTGCTAGATGTTGTTCTATTTTCCTGGTAATTGTGGCTGTGATGATCTTATATAAGGTTGGAAGGCACGTAATAGGCGGTAATTTGACTGGTCCTTACTGTCTGAATTTCTGTGATTTCTTGTTTGGTCGGTGGTTCTATTACTCGTGCCTCCTCATTGCTCATGATTTTTTGGTAGAACTATTTTTCGCTTCTTCGAAACAGGTTGTTAGCATCCTTTCTTTCATTTGATTCTTTGTATCTTCGGTGTCTTGCGGCATACACAAATAATTTTTGCTTCTTTGCTTCAGGGTGTCAAGGATTTCTCTAAGCGTGTAATCAGGAGATGCAGATTTGATTTTCTCTACACTTTGTGTGATACGTTTTGACTTGTTGCCGTTCATGGATTGGGTAAGATGTCCCAATTCTTTTCCAATTTTTGTGAATTCTGTTTTCGATCCTTATCTGCCATTTGAATTTTGATTTTCTTGGTTGTTTCTGTGTCTCTTGCTGCCTAGATCACTGTATGTCACTGTACTCAATTGTGCTCGCATTCGTTATGTATTCGGGAATTATGTGTTCGTTGATGGTCTTTAGGATTTTATGTGTATCCCGTTTGAAGATTATACGAGGAATAGGATCTCTTGTTGTAGGATCGGAGCCTGACCATTTGTCTAGATGTGACTTCATTTCTACTTTGATTGCTTGTGTGAGAGACGGTCCGAGGTGTAGCTGTGTGTATGGTGCTTTAGGCCAATGATTCACTTGTCCAGTGTGCTGTATGGTGCTTGTTATCTGTCGTGAGTTGTTACTGGGTGCTTCGCCCCTACTGAGCATTGAGTGAGGTTGCAGATCCTCTTGCACAAAGTTGGGCTGGTTTGTATGTGGAATCGGTTCGGCATCTGCCCCACTGTCCTTAATGTTTGGTTGATGAATGTTTAGTTCAGCAGCTACCATAGCTTTAATGTTTTTCAATGCGAGTGAGGTAAGCTTACTGGTCTTAGTGATGACTCTTTTTTTATCTATTACTCTCTGTTCTGTGGTAAGTTATTTGTATTCTGGATATTGTGCTATAAAAAGTGTATGCAGTTTATGTCCGTATCCTGATGAAATTATCTGAAGTTTGGTAGCGGTGTAATAGGAATGCATCACCGTTCGATTCATTTCATCTGTCCATTTTAACCTCTTTCTTGGTTTACCTGCCTTGGTACTTGCAGGTAGTCGTTGCGATATATCCGCTGTTGTAATGGGCTCAAATTGTTGTGTTTGGTTAGTATCCGTGTCAGATTTATTTGTGTATCCATTTGGGCAGCGCATGATCGGTTCGCTTAATTCTGTAATGCGGCTCATGCGTTGCCCTGCCTTTCCCGCCTTGGTGGGTGCCAGCTTAGCCGGCACAACACTTTCGCCTGGTCGTGATCGTTTCGGTCGAGCTGTCCTTTCCCGCAGCGTCCTCGACCGTTACGCTGCTCGCCCGATGCTTTGTTGTTTGGATTGATGTTTTTTGGTGTTAAAAGCTCAAAGTGTCCCGACATTGGATCGCCTGTTAGTAGTGTGTGTGTGTTTGTTTGCCTATTACTGTTGGTCTCCCTTTAATGCACATCTGTTTTGTTCTTGTTGTTCTTGGTTTCGAAAAAATATGGAAGATGTGCTTCTGGGTTTCCGAGGGAGCAAATATTTCTATGCTCGTTCCGTATGTGGCGGTTTTGCTCATGAACTCATAATACTTGTCGAAGTCCTTCATGTCGTTGTCGTGAAATAACGAAAATATCTGAAGTTTCGACCAGTTTTGTCGTATGTATTTCAATGCGTCTTCTCGAAGTTTGGTATGATTGTTTTGATGGCCGTATATGTGCAAGCTGACCGATCGAAACAGACAACTTCCGTCTCCAACAATGTCGGCTCGGATGAAATTCTCGGGAATAGGTTCGGCTGTAGCAGTTTTTTCGGCATAAGCCCGCCTGTTCAGCCTTTTGCCGCCACCGTCCCGCATGCTGTCACCTTCAGCAGTGGCTCCAAAGATGCCCTGGCGATCCCCAGGCAGCGGCTCTTTTACGAGTTATTATTATTATTATTATTATTATTCACGCCTATGGGGCAAGTGCGGATTATCTCGGGCTAAATGCAGACTATTACGCACTTTCCCGCCAATATGGTCAGCAGTTGCCTCAAATGGTAATGTAACCAGCGGAAGAGCAAACCCGTGATTTTTGCAATATTTATTAAGAAAATTAGTATTTTCACTTGATAGAAGCGAAAAATAAACGTTAGTCTAAGACACTTACTTTAATTTATAACTGATAACTAAAATATGTGACAATAACACTACTCTAACCGAACGACACCAAACTGAACCTCTACTCTCATCAGCAAGCGTACAGTAACTGACGCTTTAAACGAATTGGGATCATATATTGAGGGTGCCATCTATTAAATAATTTTTCAATTGTGCTGTTAAGGATTTGTTAACACAGAAAACTGTAATTACTCTGATTTTTGTATAGTTGTTGCGAGCTACAATGCTTATATTGACTGATAATTATCATCTTCAAAAATAGTCTGAGTCAATGTCTCACGAGAATTTCAGGGTTATGGGCATAGATCTTCTCTTTTAAACGTAAAAAGTTCACATTTTGAAATTTTTCATTGACGTAGATATTGCATTTTTTTTGGTTATTTATAATATAATAATTTATTTTATTTTTTGTATATAAAATATATTTATTTATTACACAGTGGCTCTAAAATTATTAGGCAGCCTCTGAAAACTAGGAGAATACCTGAAAATAAAAAAAGATCTATTCCAGAAACATTAAACTTGCCTAAAAACGATGAAACACCTGACATTTATTTTATCATTTTGTACAACTAAACATTTTTCCACCATACAAGGTAGCTTAGAATGATGAAACTACCCATCTCTTTCTACAATAAATATTATCTACACTATAGAGGGTTGCCCTTGGGAATACAAGAATCCCCAAACATACAAATAATTTGTATATCCATGACGATTACCTTTTTTAGGAAGCGGTAAAACAGGACAACTTATTTTTTTTTTACATACAAATTTTTGTATGTAGGGTCATTATAAGGAGGCAAAACAGCTGCCTAGAAACAAAATTAAGATTTTAGGTTTTTCTTTTAAAAGGTGAAAAACGCCAAATTTATTTTATATTTTGTATATAATTTTTTTTTCGACCACACAGGGTTATTATAGTGGATTATCACAAATATGTTATTATTATATTTTTTGCAAATCGCATTGGGATTTTATTGAGATGAGGTTTTAGTGAGTGGAAAAAAAGTTGATTTTTAAACAAGAAAAACATATCAGAAATTATATCAAATTTTTCGTGGGACGTTTCAAAAAGCATTTAGTATAATTCAAGAATAAAATGGGGCTGTATATATATATATATATATATATATATATATATATATATATATATATATATATATATATATATATATATATATATATATATATATATATATATATATATATATATATATATATATATGATTACCAAGAGAACATATATATATATATATATATATATATATATTCATAGTAGTAAATCAGAATAAGAAATTATTAGCGCGACAAAAACTAGAATATAGCAGAAAATGGCTTTTTTGGGATGACCGCTAAAGCAAAGGCAAACTGTAGACACGTGTTTCTGACTTAAGGTCTTCGTCAGTACAGTCAACTACTTGAAAGACGAGTACAACTAGCGCCGAAATACACAAATATATATATATATATATATATATATATATATATATATATATATATATATATATATATATATATATATATATATATATATATATATATATATATATATATATATATACATTGCGACAACTGCCAAATGCAGAAAAAAAAGATTGTGTTGCAGCGACCTAATTTTACATTAGTATATATATATATATATATATATATATATATATATATATATATATATATATATACTTTGTTCGTCTACTTTTTCAAGGAATTGATGCTTCCACATGGTGTGTCACACTTGCTATGCAATTTTTTATTTGTGGACTACAATGAGAGATGCATATAACATATATATATATATATATATATATATATATATATATATATATGTGTTATATGCATCTCCCATTGTAATCCACAAATAAAAAATTACATAGCAAGTGTGACACACTTGCTATGTAATGTCTCACGAGAATTTCAGGGTTATGGGCATAGATCTTCTCTTTTAAACGTAAAAAGTTCACATTTTGAAATTTTTCATTGACGTAGATATTGCATTTTTTTTGGTTATTTATAATATAATAATTTATTTTATTTTTTGTATATAAAATATATTTTTTTATTACACAGTGGCTCTAAAATTATTAGGCAGCCTCTGAAAACTAGGAGAATACCTGAAAATAAAAAAAGATCTATTCCAGAAACATTAAACTTGCCTAAAAACGATGAAACACCTGACATTTATTTTATCATTTTGTACAACTAAACATTTTTCCACCATACAAGGTAGCTTAGAATGATGAAACTACCCATCTCTTTCTACAATAAATATTATCTACACTATAGAGGGTTGCCCTTGGGAATACAAGAATCCCCAAACATACAAATAATTTGTATATCCATGACGATTACCTTTTTTAGGAAGCGGTAAAACAGGACAACTTATTTTTTTTTTACATACAAATTTTTGTATGTAGGGTCATTATAAGGAGGCAAAACAGCTGCCTAGAAACAAAATAAGATATATATATATATATTTTGTATATATATATATATATATGTTATATATTTTTTGCAAATCGCATTGGGATTTTATTGAGATGAGGTTTTAGTGAGTGGAAAAAAAGTATGATTTTTAAACAAGAAAAACATATCAGAAATTATATCAAATTTTTCGTGGGACGTTTCAAAAAGCATTTAGTATAATTCAAGAATAAAATGGGGCTGTATATATATATATATATATATATATATATATATATATATATATATATATATATATATATATATATATATATATATATATATATAATATATATATATATATATATATATATATATATATATATATATATATATAGTGATATATATATATATATATATATATATATATATATATATAAATATATATATAAACTAGAATATAGCAAAAAATGGCTTTTTTGGGATGACCGCTAAAGCAAAGGCAAACTGTAGACACGTGTTTCTGACTTAAGGTCTTCGTCAGTACAGTCAACTACTTGAAAGACGAGTACAACTAGCGCCGAAATACACAAATATATATATATATATATATATATATATATATATATATATATATATATATATATATATATATATATATATATATATATATATATATATATATATTACATACTGCCAAATGCAGAAAAAAAAGATTGTGTTGCAGCGACCTAATTTTACATTAGTATATATATATATATATATATATATATATATATATATATATATATATATATATATATATATATATATATATATATATATATATATATATATATATATATATGTGTTATATGCATCTCCCATTGTAATCCACAAATAAAAAATTACATAGCAAGTGTGACACACCATGTGGTAGCATCAATTCCTTGAAAAGGTAGACGAACAAAGTATAAATGTTTATTTTTGTTGGTTTGTGTATATTGTTTTCAAAGAATAATAGTATGCTTACTAAAAGATTTGGATTTAACTTTCAACAAAATCCAAACGGTATTTTCTTTATGGCAGTGGCGGCTATTCAGGTGAAGTAGGTAAAGTGGCACTCCACCAGGAAGCAGAGGAACATCTTAATATATTTATTGGATATCTCTTACGTTTCTAGTTTTTACATTTATATATTACCCTAATTTGCAAAAATTAAACTATACATATCATATATATATTTTTCTTGACAGTTGGCGCCCTGCCTTTTAGCATTTTCTTAATCAGGGATATACTATTTGACATTCTTCACAAACATTGCTTGACTTTAATTTTTGCATCTCCAATATAAAACGCTGTCGTGAGACGCTCGTTAAAAAAAGAATTAACACAATGTTTGACAAGACAAACTCTGTTACAGAAATAAATCATCCCAAATGTCAGCTCACTAGTTTGAACTGGCTGACTGAAGTGACACCAAGATGTCAAAATTGTGAAAAACTAACTTCTTTATGATAGGCAGATTCTACTAAATGTTCTCAATATAATTTAAGTTTTCCATCCGGTCCGTTTGAAAAGTTGATGGGGTTATATGGAGATATATAAAAAAGGGAGGGACTTTAAAATGAATTTATTTATTTTTGGCGATGAGAGTTAATGGAATATACCTCTGCAAGAGCAAACCAAAAAAAAGTAATAAAAATAAAGGTATTTTTACAGAAGTTTTTAAACTCTTTTTTCTTATTTAGGCAGTACCGTCGACAAGTGCTTCAGTGGAGAGATGTTTTTGTTGCCTCAAATGTGTAAAAACTTATTTAAGGAATACAATGTCTCAAGAAACACTAATTGCTCTAGGTAATATTTCGATTCAAAAGGAACTTTTGCAGGAGATTAAGACAACCCATCCATTTTATGAGGATGTTATCGATACATATATTTGCTGTTATAAAGGACAAAAGAATTGATTTAGTATATGAAACTTAGGTAAGTCGTAAAAAATATTCTCCTCCCGCCCAAATAAAATAAATTACTTTGGGCTGCTTTCTTTGCCACTTTTGCACTTCACTCACTGCCTTATGGTTTATCCTCAGACATAAAATATTTTATATTTTTTTTTACTTTTTAGCGTTTGTTTTTTGAAGTATGTTCTATTTATATTTTATTTCTCACTTTTTACTGATTTTTTACCAGTTATATTTTTAAAAATATAATTTGTAGTATATGTATATCCAATTGTATATAACATAATACAAAAAGTGGCGTATAGAGGAGTAAATGATACAATTTAAAAAATGTAAATTTAATTATAAAACTCGCCACCTTTATCGCTCTTATATCTTTGTTTTTTTTATATTATTATTACAAAGAAACGGGTGAACTGATTTCAAATCAAAATATATAAGACCACCAGAGAAACGTTCTTTACAATTTGGTGTTTGACCCATCAGAATTGGCTAAGCCGTTTAGGCAATATGCTTGAACAAACATAAAAAAACAGGACGAATTGAGAACTTTTTTTTAGTTAAAAATATATAATTTGGTACCTCTCTTTTGATTTTTCTGGTAGCAATAAATTGCTAGCCTTTTTTGCTGCTTTTTTTTACCCGCGTTTTCTACGTTATAAGACATGTTTTTCAATAATTATTGCATTAGAGAAATCAATTCTAACTTTTTTGACGTTTATATTTTCGTTTTGTTTGTATTTGTTTCATAGTATGTTTCATAGTCACGTCAATATTTAACAACAAAGCAACAGACTTAATACCAGTTAAATAACAGATGCCTCTGTCAAATTCATATTAATTATAGCAAGTTATAAAAATTGTTCAAATATTTATATAATATTAAATGTCAAGGTAGCACAAAACATCTCAAATGCACCTCGATATGTAGCGGGTACTTTTTTGGCCTCGAATTTTTGCAAACTTACCCTACAGGCTTCAGCTTGCCGACTGGGTTCTTAACCAAAAAAGTTCACTTACAACCTTTGGTACATAAATAATTACTTTTCTTGCACTTAAATTCCATTAGACACAAAGTACCAGAACAAACCAAAATGTATTTTTTTATGAAAGACGCTTGAGCCTACAAAAGCAGGTATATCCAATCGTCACTTACTTTCTGAAAAATCCCATATAACTTCTTGTCAAACTTTGAAGAAAAAAATGTAACTTTATGTTTTACCCTGTATATCATAAGAGGACACCGACAAATATAAAATGTCAGGGAAATTCCTATGTCCAACAATCTATGTGCAACGTAAAAATAAAAACATCTAAACATCTTGATTTGCTAACAACAAAAACATCTAAGAAATTATATGAAAATCTTGCGTTGAATATTTCAGAAATTGTCTATTATAGTTCGAGAATAAAATGGGACAGAGAAGTTGTGAGGACTTCAATGTATATTTATATTTTTCTGTCCTATATGTTCTATATAATATCTAACTTGATAATTGTTGTTATTATTAATCCATATTTTAAACAGGGGTATGTTATATGATATCTTAAACACAATTTGCATTATATTTCCTAACTAGTTTTGCGTATAGTGTAAAATTGTATGCAGTTTCCCGATTGATTTCAGGCTGCTTTTAATGAGAGTGCGTTCCAATTAGTAAAACTGTTTTATTACGTTGAATCATAATATTCATGCATGCTACTGATAATCTGATATGTACTAAAATACTGCAGCAATGAATATGTTTGCTGCAAAAAAGTTTTTTGTTTAAATTTAATTCAAAAAGCAAAACAGTTCGAACAAATTGGTAAATTGGCTATACCAAAATTCACGCACCTTGTTATGAATTCTTATCTAGGACACATGACTCTGTTGAATTTATTTTTTAATAAATGCTTGGTATATGGTATTTCTAAAATTCTTTGATTTGAAGTTAATTTAAATCTTCGCAAATAAAACACTGGCTTATTTATAGATTTTAGCTGTATTGTCTTTAAAATTTCAATATTATTTTACAAATGAAATGAAATGTTGAGCATTTATTTATATATATATATATATATATATATATATATATATATATATATATATTTATATATATATATATATATATATATATATATTCAGAGGGAGTACATGTCGTTTATTTAGAGTTAAAGCTGCCGACCTGAAGTCGAGTTAGAAAATGTAAAAAAGCCCTAAATTTTTACTCCTGATAAATTCCCCCATTTTAAAACTACACACATATGCAAGATTGATATTAAATATATTTATTTATTAAAAATTTACGTTATTTGCTAAAAATGTCACAGTTATTGGTAAAACTAAAACAGAACTTGTACTATTATGTTTTAAAATATTTTTGTAAATTTTATGTTTATTATATTTATATATAAACATTGATAATGCTTTTCAGGCGATCATTTAAATATTTTAGCTCTATTAACATGTTTATCAGAAAGTTGGAATGGGAATTACGGATTTGTAATTATATACTATATTAACCTCAACAATTTTAATAGCAAATCAAACTTTCAAGGGTTCTTTTAAAATGTTTTATTGAATTCTAGTTCACCATTTACCCTTCCATTTGCCAATATTCATTCACTTGATATTATTATGTTGTCCAATTAAGTTATTGTTTCGTTTTTTATATGTATAATTGTTCTAGTTCCTTCGAATATATGTAGCTATAAACTTATTTAGAATAAGTCAATTTCATTTGGTGTTTGTAGATGTTATACCCCCATATTTTTCGACTTTTAGGGCATGCGTATGTTTAAAAGTAATTTTTGTTTTGTATTTTTCTTGAAATCTTCTTTAAACCTGACGAAATCATATTATAGGTACTTCTTTACAAGGCTCTGGCCTTTATGGCTGGTAGTGTGTATCACTAATGCTGTTACTTTTTTACGGTTAATGTTTTGTACAGATTCTTTATTTGAAATTTGAAAACACTACAGAGTTATTATTTTTGTAAATATCTTAAATAAAGCGGATTACACATTGAAAATAAATAAAAATTTGCTTTATGGAAATTTTGGAATTTTCCTGGAGATCCACTCGCAAGACTACAGGTAGGTTTATGTATGATGACTTTCTCTATACAGGGTGGACCAACACCCCGATTTTCCGGCTTTAAAATGAAAATGTGGAAAGACACTCGGATCCGTCCATTTTTGATTTGAGGGAGAACTATTTTTCAAGTTTTTTCATACCCGTTGCTTTAACCGCCTAACTGGGTAAAGAAAAACCCCGAAATATGAATAGGGGAGAGAGTTCATTCCATATCTTTTTCAAAGGTCTTATCGAGCTTTTTAGGACTCTATAATTTTGTCTTATTATTTTCAACTGCAGCAAAATGAAGGACTGGATACGAATTAGACTTCTATTTTTACGTTTTTGTGGAAAAAATCGAAGAACCCTCAGACACATGGATTTCTGATTCGGGGGTTACCACTTTTCTGCTTTTTTCATTCCCGTTGAACCCCTTAATGGGGCGAAGCACAATCCTCTGGTTTTGAATAGGGGTGAGAGGTGTGGCGGTACCTAAGTTTAATGACCTCATCGAATATTATCTGACCTTAAAATTTCGCGTCAAATTTTCATCAATATCGAAATTAAAGCTAAAATAGTGAAAGAGGTAATGTGGCAAAAATGTCTACTTAATACCCAACAAAAAGCCAACTTACTTTTGTGATCAATTTATTAAATGCTGGAAATGACCACCGTTCGCTTCCATGCAGTAAAATAAATTGTGTTCAAAACGTTCTCGTACGTTACGTAACATTCCGGGTGTAATTTGACGGCATTCATTAATTATACGGTATATATATAAAAGTTGATGGGATTCAGGTCAGGTGACCTGGGCCACTCAATATGTCTCTTTCTTCCAATCCAGCTTTGAGAAAATTTTTATCTAAAGATTGTCACACAGGTTGTACGAAATGAGGTATGACGGTCTACTTCATTCTCCAATACTTGCAAGAGTGCTGGATAAATGGCATTCTCTAATAATCCTAGATACATTTCATCATGAAAATGAGATTACCATGTATAAAAAAGAGGATGCTGAGTATGTACTTAACGAAATAGTCTTGGATTCTCATCTGACCAATACCGACAGTTATGGCTATTTACAGGGCCGTTAAGGTAAAATGAACACTCATCCGAAAAACAGATATCGAACATGTAGTTTTAACTATTGTTATTAATTTCACTGGCCACTTCACAGAACCGAAGTCGGCGATTGCAATCAGTTTCAGTTCCAGACCAATCGTATCTTAATAGGATGGAACTTATGTTGTTTAAGGATTCTCTTGATTGTAGTGCGCGATACACCAGACACGTCGGACAATTTCCTAGTACTAAGGGTTGGATCCATTGCTACATGACCTAAAATAACCACTTCCCTCGCTTGATCTTTTTCATGCACCCTCTTTTTATTCCCCACTGGACGAGTAGCGTCATTGGCAACCAGTTGCAAAACATAAACAGCGGATACAATTTTTTTCAGGATGACGTTAGTTAAATAAAGCCCCTGTTATTCGTGCAGAGTTGTTATTTTAAAAAATATATATAATTTTCACCCTTTCCTCCAGGGAATACGCCGTTTTAATTCTACTAAGAATTACCAATCGATTCGACACGGTTGTAAATTTCTTAAAAATTCATGATGAGCTAAGGTAAATCGAACACTTAGTGCATCCATAAACTTCTCTTTGGCAAAAAATTAACAAATAAATAAATGCCAAGTCTGATAAGAATAATCCGTCGAGGTAAGTTCTACATTGTCCCTTTCACTTAGCTTTTATTTGGATATCGATGAAATTTTAAGGTCAGATAGTTATGGATGAGATCTTCAAAATGAGGTATCGCAACACCTCCACCCCTACTCAAAATTAGAGGGTTGTGCTTCCCCTTAGGGGTTGAAGCTACGGGAATGAAAAAAGCAGACAAGTTGTTCCTCCTTGTATCAGAAATCGACGGGTCCGAGAGTTCCATAATTATAATTAAAATAATTAAATTTATGGTTTGTATATTTCAATTTTACACTTTAATTCTATTAAGTATACAGAAATAACCATAATATTAGAACATAAGCAAGGTCCGCCATAATGGAGTTATATAAGTTATTATCATTATTATAAAATTACAAATAAAATTAAAGAAAAAGATACACACTTTTACATGAACATACCCTTAAATTCAATTATCTGTTTTAATCGAATGCCTTCTTATTTAAATATAATATGATAATCATATAACCTTCAGCGAATAACAAACCACATTTTAAGTAATATGAATGTTACCAGCATCATATTTCTAGTTTTTCTTGCTTCTTACATACAAAAATGTCTGGAATATATCTAAGTCCAATTTAAGAACAAGAGACATTGAGTTTTTATTTCCTCAAATGCATTAGCCTATGTCAGATTCAATGTTCAATTATTTAATTGACTTCCCAAGCATTTTCATACATAACCTTCATTAAGAGATTTAGCGGTGTTCCTGTCAAATTAGAAGGCAGGCAGTATTTAATATTTTAGGAATTATGCGCAAATTGCTTATCTCTTTGTCCTTCAGTTCCTTCTGTGCCTGAATAATAGACGGCTAATTCAAAATGTGCATGACCTCTTGGCGAAGGACAGTTTAATAATGTCATACACCGGGTTGGCAGCTAGTCTGGTTTTGTCAGTAGTTTTAAAGTTAAATATCTCTAATCCGTACAGCGAATGTTTCGTAACGTAAATGAATGTCAGCCGAATTTATCTCCTATTTCATTTGCACATTAGAGCTTTCTAGCCTAGTTAAAATCTGAACAAATATTTTTGGTTATTTTTTCTTTACTCTAAGTCTACTGGATTCACTTGTGTTATTGCACTTTTTAATTGTCATTAAAGGTGATATAAGTTACATTTTTAAGTAATATATATATATATATATATATATATATATTTTTTTTTGTTTTGAACATTTGCGAGACATTTCCTTGAAAGAGCATTAAATTTACCACTAAATAAAACACTGACAAGACATTTGCAGACTTATTGCACAATATGGTTGAAACTTTGACTCGTTTTCTCGAAAAAGTATTTTTTGTACTTTTGCTTATTTCCCCAAGCAACATCGAATTATGAATTAACATACTTGTTAATTCATAATTTTGTTTTGTTTGTTTCTTACCTTTTTCGAATCAAATTTAATTTATAAGACTGGTTTCATTTTATATTGCCTTATTTTCTGATTTTGGTTTTTTTTGCTGTTTTCTAAAAAAATGTTTAATTTGTCTTTTATGAACATTTGTGTTTACGAAATAGAATACTTAATTAAAAAATCGTGGTTCTTGGGTTTACACCGTGTCAAATTGGAATTATGTCGAAATATGTCAAAATTATAAAAATTGAATCGTCAATTGGCCCATTTGTATACAGAGATTCAACATCAAAACTGACAAAATATCACCGGATTCTAAAGTAAATAAAAAAAATTCTAATTATTTCTAAGAACTGTTTAGAGTTTTTGATATAACAATTAGATCGTCCCAATGTTGGCTAAATATTTACCTATTTCGTAAAATCCGTCCGTAAAATCGAGGAATCTTCGTGACTTTATTTTCTTCTTCACTAGATCTGACAAATCGAAGATATTAATAAGCTGCAAATTTTCCTTTCTATTTTCTTGAAATAATGTCTGTATTTCCTCTACGTAGTCCATAACCACCGTAGCATTTCCTTTATCTACAGGTAGAATTATAACATCATCATTATCATTAAGGCTCTTTATAGTTGTCCTTTCTGAGGCTGACAAGTTGGATTTTGGTAGTTTAGAGTTACAAATTTTTTTTTTCGTTTTGAATTGAATCTGCCTGTTCTCGTGCTAGTTTTCGGATGATGTCTTCATCTTGCTATTAGGTCATTCACTGGAATGGTTCTTGGAGCAATTGTGAAATTAAGTCCTTTAGAGAACCGATTCCTCTGCTTTTGTTTACGAAATAGATGATAAATTAATTACGGTATTCTGTAGCAGCTGGTGTTTGCTGCGCAGAGTTTCAAATTTCATCTATTGCTTTGATGTCAGTTGCTGGTAAATCCTTTCTGCTTGCTGGAAGGTGATTTTGTCCAAATTACGACGAGTAGCCTTGATCCTCTCCCTTACGAGAGTCGTGCTAGCGCGACTGTAAATGTTCTTGGCTGCTTTTGTTGAAACATGATGGTTAACTTGAAGAGACTTGGAGACCATTTCTTCATCACTACAAATTAGGAGGAAGGCCAACTGGCAGAGCATCTTTCTCGGGCTGGTACGAAGATCGCCAAAAGTTTTCGCATCTTTTTTGATTTCCTCCTCATAGAAGTTTCTTAGTATAGTACGAAAGCTTTCACGGCTGAAGTAAATTAAGAAAACATGGTTCTTGGGTTTAAACGGTGTCAAATTAGAATTACTTTGCGAGGTTTTGCATGCCATTGTACGAGGCATCTTCAGGGATCTTCACTGCACAAGATCAAAACTCTAAATGAGCTCAGATGAGCAGACTTCAGGTATTTATACCCGACCTGTGCCCATCGACACATCTCGCTGTGATGATTGATTTCCACGCATGATGTAGCATCTAGCTCGCGTCACTATTAAAATTTTCAGGGTGCTTGATAATTTTAACTAATTCTCTAATTTTTAGTTTATAATAAACCGAGACTGATGCATGAACCTTGGTACCGTTTACATTAATCATATGTGCTGTTCTGAGACAACGGATTAAACAATTAGTTTTTTGCACTGTGTGATCACCTACTAAAATCTTATTATTAAATATTTGATGGAATGATATTGTTTCAAAAATGTAAGAGCAAGCTAATGCTACAAATCAATTAGAAACAAGATGTAATGGAATTCGGATTAACAGGATCATAGAGCGATCTCATTATTTCTGCTTATACTAATAGACAACCAATTTAAAATGCAATTGAGTAGCTAGTCAGCATGAAAATAATGTTTGTATAGGTCAGCAAAATCGAGAATTAACATGGGCTTTTGTTATGATGTATTTGCCAGCTAATTATATAATAATTATTGTTAATTGCAACTTTAAGCTCGGCTAATTAACAGATAGATATTTTCATAAAGTATTAAAATGATTAACTTTCATAAGTTTACATAGACCTTATATTAAATCTTTATAGTATATGTTAGCTATTTTCATACGCGCATTTATGTATCGCTGGCGGCATCTTAAAATTTTTAGATATACATGAACGTCATGAACTTTGAACTGTTTAAATATCCCCACTTCTACTTATACCTATTGTTTAATAGATCACATATTTATCAAAAAAACGATTTACTTTTATTATATTTTTATTTAAACCCAATTTCTTAAATTAAAATGCCACGCAGCATGCTTACATATTCTTAGGAACGCAAATAGAATAAACAAAAAACATTTTACCGCAAAAATACAATTGTTTTATTGTACAATTCGTTATTTGTAGTAAATTAACTATACATTTTTCTTGCACTGTGTTGTTACCTACTAAAATCGGATTATTAAATATTTGATGGAATAATATTGCTTCAAAAATGTAAGAGCAAGCTAATGCTACAAATCAATTAGAGACAAGATGTATTGGAATTCGGATTAACAGAATCATAAAATGATCTCATTATTTCTCGTTATACTAATAGACAACCAATTCAAATTGCAATTGAGTAGCTAGTCAGCATGAAAATAATGTTTGTCTAGGTCAGCAAAATCGGTAATTAACATGGGCTTTTGGTTAGATGTATTTGCCAGCTAATTATATAATAATTATTGTTAATTGTAACTTTTAACTCGGCTAATTAGCAGATAGATATTTTCATAAAGTATTAAAATAATTAACTTTCATAAGTTTACAGGGACCTTATACTAAATATTTATAGTATATGTTAGCTATTTTCACAGCTTGGGGGCGCTAGCCTTCAGACCCCATCGCAGTGTGGGGACGGAGCCCCCACTGTTTTTTATGTCAGAATATACTGTTAAGATTCTTAACTTGTTTCGATATTATATTGTTGATTTTTTCAAATTTTTATAAGCATTGCTAGATTAAGTATCACTACCCTCAAAAAGGGAAGTATTATGATCCTGAAAAAATTGCCCTCCGAGTTTCTTGTAGATCTTTGCGTTTCTATTTTTGGGTCATATTTTGGGTCCCTGGACCCCAAAAATTATCTCATTTTCGTCAATCTGTATGTCTGTCTGTCTGTCTATCTGCACGCGGCAAAGCTCAAAAACTACTTATCTGATGACGTCAATTGTTGTGAAATTGAGTGTGATATAGAGATAAACTGGTAAAATTTGTGTGTAAATCCACTGCGGCGTAACAAAATGGCGGTGTAATAAATAAAAAACAAAGTACCAAAAAACTACTTATCCAATAGACTTTAAATTTTGAGCAAAAATCAAAAGTTAAATAAGAGACTGGTAAATTTTTAGAGCGAATTCTATATGGCAAAACAAAATGGTAGCCTTATAACATGTTTAAATATCTTTTATGAAGGAAAATAATAAAGGACATAATTAATTTTTTGTAGACTACGTAAATAATCTTATGAAAAAAATAATGATTATAATATTTAATAAAATTAAATACTACACTATTAGTTATTATCAAATATATATAGTCTGTTTATTATAAGTAGTGAAATTCTGTACGAATTAATTTTACGATTTTTATTTATATATATTTGATAACTGGAAGTTTGTTTTGTGCCTTCCTTGTAGGCGTATTTCAATCCGTTCAATTTATGCCAAAATTATATATTTATTAAAATTTATAACGAATAAAAAATGTTAATAAGTGATAATTTCACTTTGTTAACTCAAGCTAATTTAGATCTCTAACGTCGTTATTATATGCTTCTGGCACAGCCCTGTTTCACCGTATGACTGTTTACGAGGACAAAGACACTGAGGCCCCATGCGGATTTTTGAATACCGGCGCCTATAACTATTTTACAAATATTTACCACTTGTGAAAGATACATACAACATGTTGCTAGGACACTAAATATACCTGCGAATCATGGAAGATGTTCCAAAAAAATATATTAAAATCAAAATACTGAAAAGTAGAATGCTTTCCGTATAATACCTTCTTTCAATAAGAAAAAAAAAATTAATCATAAATATTACATTTTAAATCCTAATAATTCGCTAATATGTACATATGACGTATTTATTCATAATCAACAATCATATTGGTAAACGTGAGAAATCTAAGCAGCTAATCCCTTTTACTCATAATTTTATAGCATTTACAGTATTTAATTTTTAGTTACTGCTGTTCATTACAGCAGATAAGCTATTAACTACTTTCAAATATCTAAGCTTTACACTAAGACTTTACAGCGAAAGACACTTGTAGAAATACAGAACGTTTACAAGCTTCTCCAAAAAAAAAACGATAAATTTCCTTTACCCGGAAATTCCCTCGTTATGAACATTTCCTTTTCTAGGAATAGTGAAGTGTGTCCTAGTTTGGTTTCCCACATAATCTTTAGTAATATACATATACTGCCTCTTCAAATATTTTTATTGGGCGCCATTTTGTTCCACCGTATTGGATTCGTACCAATATTTTACCAGTTTTTACCTACGCCACACTTGATTTTCTGTTTCGTCATGTTGAATTTGTACCAGATTACTCATATCAAATTTAATTTGTGTGAAAAATTTGAATTCAATTGAATAGGCAATTTTTTACGTTCATTTCTTAAACATTTTATTTGTTCGAAATTTTGTTCCGTCATTTTGAAGTCGTACCACAATTTTACTAGTTTATCTCTATATCACACTTGATGCTTGCAGAAAATTTAACATTAATTGAATAAGTACTTTTTCAGGCTGATTTTTTACCTATTTTATTAGGCCACCATATTTGATCCATACCAAAATTTTACCAGTCCATTTCTATGTAATACTTGATTTTTGTGCCAAATTTCAGGTAATTTGGATAATTAGATTTTTAGTGATGATTTTTTGTTCCGGCATATTGGATATTTACCAAATAGATCAACCATCCAATCCCTAAAACCTATAACTTTTCAGCAAAATTTCCAAGTCAATCGGGTAAGTAGTGTTTTGAAAATTGACAGGCAGACCGAGAGACAGACCGGCGGAATTGATAAAACATGTTTTTGGGCTTCCACAAAGGCTAAAATACAAACATTTTATGTGGCTGCCATTTTGTTCCACCATCTTGAATTCGTATCACAATTTTGCTAGCTCATCTCTATATCAGACCGAAAGGGCCCTTAAAATGTGATTTGTAAAAACCTGGGAGGATGTTTTTTTCCCGATTATACAAAGGAATTTTTTAATATTTGTATTAAAAAGGGCGTATCTTTAAATAAATATAATAAATGGAAGGATTTATTAGTACTTTTAATTATGCGATAAATTACCCAAAAAATAACTAATAAATATTTTTTTTGTTTCTGGAAAAAGCAAACTTCACAATAAATGCATTTTGTGATTAATACTATTTAAGCCTATGATAATAATTTTATTAGCTCAGAGTTATAAATTTTTGCAAGTATAATTCGGTAACCGCATTATAATATATCATTTGGTTATTAAAAAATTAGTAAAAGGGTTTTGTATATAAATGAAAATATTTTTGTTCGAGCCATAGTCGTCCCAAATATCTAAAAAATATCTAGCCTATGTAGTTTTATTACATCAATTTACAATCAATTTAAACAAATTTCTATATCCCACTTTCGCTTCAGAATTATTAATATTGTTTATTTGATATTGTTGCAGTAAAACAAGCGTTAGCTTGTCGCATTCCTCAAACTCAAATCTCCAAGACATTTTTTAGAAATTTCTTGTGTATGACATAACGTTTTGTATGGCTTCTACCAGCAAGTTGGGTGAATTAAAACCCGACAGGGCTTTGACAGGCAGAGATATATAAAAGCTAGTTTATGTTTATTTAACACCACAATTTCATTCCATCTTTACTTCGGAGAAGTAAAAAAGTTCTACATATTATCTATATTTTAGATAATTTAACTTGAATACCGATTTAAGGCGACAGAGTAATAATTAAACACCTAAATATACCATAGCGTTATTTGCCTTTTGTCAAAGCCGTATAGGAATCAAAAAAAAATATTTATATATTTCTCGCTCCAGTTGACCGAGCATCTTTTAGTACAAAAATGTCTTCCAATCAGTTAATAAAATTATCTATATTTGAATTATATATATTATTATATTTATATATATATATATATATATATATATATATATATATATATAATAATAATAATAATAATCGTTTATTATTCACTAAAAAAAAAATAAATACATACTTGTTTTCACAAATAAAAAAAAACATAGTGAATAAAGGCATATCACATCATATCACAATATCTTAATGTCCCACTTATGCATGGCAAAGATAAAACTGTTACTGCCAGAAATATTCAGAGTGGCGTCACTTAAAAACAGCATATTATCAGATATAACAACATATATAAAAACAAGAATAGATATGACGTCACTAAAAATACCATTAGCAGTAAACGTCTTGAGTAGTAAATAAAATATATCATAAGTAAAACAAAGGTGTTAGAAGAAAATAAACGGAAAAGCGGAAGAAATAAAGAGAAAAAAAAGATAGTGCGACAAGAGGAAAATGAAAGTGCGAAAAGAGAAAAATGAAACTAAAGATCGAAAGAAAGAACAAAGGCTGATGAAGGCTCTGCACGTACTTTATACGTTCATTGCTTAGAAAGTAAATATTTCGTCAGTTTATGTTTAAAGGATTGTATTGAGAGTGTAGTTTGTGATATATCAATGGGTAAAGCGTTGATACACATTGCTATATCATAAGAAAAGCAGCGTTTGAAAAACTCATGTTTATGTCTAGGGATAGTTAAAGTATTTCTACGTAGATTTAAATGGTGGACATCTGTTCGGAATTTTATTTTATTATACAAATATACTGGTACACGACTTTAATTTTGAAATACATACATGTTGCATGTAGTTTCCTTCTATTACTCATATTAAGCCATGAAAGTACTTTAAGTTTGTGGGATACTCGGTTGCTTCTTCTGATACCAAAAATTAGTCGGATACAACAGTTCTGAATCTTTTGCACTCTATGCAAATCGTGACTATCCAAGCACGGACCATACACATTATCACAGTGATTAAAGTGCGACAGGATAAGTGAATTACATAAATCTTTTTTAATATTTTGATCAAGATAATGTCTATGTATATATAATGATTTTAATCCACAATATGCTTTTTTGAGTGTTGAAGATACGTGATTCTTAAAACGAAGCTGGGAATCAAGAGTTAATCCTAGGCTTTTGGCATTTTCCACAATAGAGAGTCGCTGATTGTTAATTGACAAATCCATTAATTTGTTTATATTATTAATAACATTTTTGTTGCCAAACAACATTATTACAGACTTATTTGGATTTAATTTTAGCATATGATCAGCAGATGTCTGAAATAGTGAATTTAAGTCGGAGTTTATTTTATTTTTGGCGTCAATACATTCAGATGGAAGAAATGAATAATACAACTGAGTATCGTCAGCGTATATATGATAGTTACAGAATTCAAACTTTCTTTGAAAATTGCTAGTATAAATACTAAATAATATTGGGCCAAGTATGCTCCCCTGTGGAACCCCAGTTGTTATATTAAGTGATTCGGAAACCTTATTTTCAATTTTGACTCGCTGTGAACGATCAGTAAGAAATGATTTTATTAAGGTTGACGCATTGTTAGAAAACCCTATATAGTTTAATATAGAAATCAAGATACTGTGATTTACAAAATCAAAGGCTTTTGTAAAATCCAACAGAACCAAGGCAGTTATCTGATTATTATCGCGAGCGCAAAAAATATCATCTGTCACATCGGCCATTGCAGTCGAACAACTGTATCCTGAACGAAATCCAGATTGCTTTATAGGTAATATATTATAACTTGTTAAATGGGTTTTAATTTGCATCTCTATTACTCTTTCTAAAATTTTGGAAAACGTCGGTAACACACTAATCGACCTAAATTGACTCATGTTTTTGGGATCAACTTTTGCTAACGGTATAACTATAGCTTCTTTCCAACTAAAAGGAAAATAGTTATGTATAATACATTCGTTTATTATATGTGTTATATAATCAATAATACGCGGGCAGCACAAGAAGATAAGAGTTATATTTAGAAGATCTGAGCCAAAAGCTTTGCTATTTATTTTATTAATAATTTCGACAACATCCTGATTGCTAACTAAGGTAAACTTTAAAAGAGTATGAATATTATCTATAGTATTATTAGAGTAAAAGTTTATTAATTCATTTTTAGGAATAGAAAGAGATTTAGTTGAGTCTATAAAAAAATTGTTAAATTTATTCTCATCTTTAAATTCATCAGGAATAGCCTTAGTTTTAGATGGTATCAGTTTATTTAATTCCCGCCATTTTTCTTTCATCGTAGAATTTTGAAATTTATATCTATAATAAGATTTTTTTTCGTTTCGTATTGCCGCAGTTGTTAAGTTTCTTAACTGTTTGTAATAATTCCATTTAACCGGGTCTTTGGTATTTTTAAAGTTTCTAAGAGCCTTATCTCTTAAATTTTGCATTCGCTTTATATTATCTGTAATCCATGTTTGCAATGTCTTATTTCGTTTAGTACACTGTTTAATTGGAGCATGGCAATCGAAAAGTGCCAGTATGCTAGTGTTTAAAAAAAATATTTTCTCATCTATATTTTCAATACTATATATATTATCAAAAGGAATTAATTGAAGGTCTCTTTCAAATAAAGGCAAACTTATATTTTTTAGTGCTCTATAAGTTATTGTTGGGGCTACTTTAGGGTCCACAACATATTCTATCTCGCAAAAAGTGGAACAGTGATCAGAGAAATTTGAAAAAGCAACACCTTTGTTAATAACTTTATCAGAGTTGGTAAAGATCAAATCTATTAAAGAGAAACTTGAACCTGAGATTCTGGTAGGATCAGTGACTATTTGCTCCATATTGAAAGGTTCTACCACTGATAGAAGTTGGGTTGTTAAAACATTGTCGTATTTTAAAATGTCAATGTTAAAATCTCCAAGACAAAATATAGTATCATAGCAAGAAAATATATTAGCCAATGTATCTTCAAATGTATTTATAAATAAGGACCCATTAGTGTTTGGGGGTCTATATATCACACCTACTATAATAGTTTCTTTTTTAATGTGTAATTTAATCCAAATGCTTTCTAAAAAATCATATCTTTCAGAGAGAATCACCTCATGTTTCAACCCACTTTTAATATACATTGCGACACCACCCCCACGACGATCCCTGCGGTCATTTCTTACCAACGAGTATCCTTGTAGGCTAATCATATCTGTCGAAATTTCTGAGTTCAGCCAACTTTCCGTAATAGCCACAATGTCAAAGCCTTTATCGCCAAATTCATATTTAAATTCATTAAAATGAGCAGCCAATGAACGAGCGTTAATTTGCGTGAGCTTAAAATTCATTATGAGATACCAGAAGGGCCCCAGCAACCTTGAAAAATAGGAGGAGTAGAGAAGAAAAAGAAGAAGTTAAGAAAAAGAAGAAAACACCTCTAGTACAGTTAAGCTAAAGTTAAATAATAGTTTTGTACACTGAAAAATAAAGAAGCAAGAAAAAAAAGAGAAAAGGTGACATAGAAAAAGACCTACCTGGTCACAATATATTTCCACTATAATTGGATGTAATTTATGTGCAGATAAATTTACTATGGTTGGTTTAGATATTTTTATATGCCAACGGATTATTGAAAACACTATCATTAGAACTTAAAAGTAACCGTTACGAAATTACAAGGTACTAAACAGTTTATTTTCTCTTAAACTATAGAAAACATTAAAAATAAATTCCCAAGTATAATGCATTCAAATACCATAAGAATTAACTTGTACATTTCCCAATAAAAAGAAAACCTTGAACTAGTCCTAAAAAAGTCACTGCATTCCGCTACCAAAATAGATTTAAATATATAGGCACTTTAATTTCGTTCTTCATGTCTCCATGTAAAAACAAAGCAAAACAGTAAAAAGGCGAGAAAAAAAAACATGGATTCTCTCTACATTCCCCTACATTACCAAATACAATGATATTGCGCTCTAATTATAAATTAAATTATATTTATGAAAGTTTCAGAAAATTAAACTTTTAACATTATTTTAAATTAAACAAATTATATATATATAAATTGTCAATAATCCACCCCAATACAAGAAGATTGCATTGATGATACAAATGAAAGAAATAAAAATAATTAACCTAATAACAAAATACAATTCCTTACACATTGCTCTACATAAGAAGACGGCCTAGAGATATGAAACTGTCCCCAAAAAAGAATTTTTTTTAATTGCAAAAACCGTGAAACATTTGAAATTTCTCTTATTTCTTTCTACATTAAGCATTTTCGACACAATACAAGATAGTCCATAGAAATACAAGAATCCCTTAAATATACAAATATTTTTTTATCCATAGCGCTTAGCTTTTTTCAGAAAACGGTAAAACAGGACAAATTTATTTTCTTTTTTTGCATACATAGGGTTACTCTAAAACTGAAACAGCACCCTGAAAACAAAATTAATGTTTAAGGTTTTTATTTTAAAGGGTGGAAGATGCTAAATTTGTTTTTTTTAAGTATTTAATTTTTTTTTTCAAATAGACAGTGTCATTTTAGACGGATATAGCAGCTCTTTAAAGGTGAAGATGTTTTTTAATCTAAAAACCACTAATACGAAAGAACATATGGTACAGGACTACTCCTTCACCAAGCTGTTAAGAAACGACCAAAACATGACGCTCTGTTCGTTTCAAAACCAAAAAGCTAATTCTGCGACGCTGGTATATGTTTCAGCAAGGCTCATCGGGTAGTTTCTTTGGGATGCATTTGTATTAAAATCGATTTACCCACACACTAAAACAAGCATAGTAGAAGAAGACATACATCTGTGTAAAATAGAAAGAGACAAAAAATATCAATTTTTGTGCGGTTCTTGGTCATAAAGGGAAAACAAAAGAACTAGTGATGGGTCGTTCACTAACGAGTCGTTCAAATTGAACGACTGGTCGAAGTAAGTGGTGAACGAACGACTCCTTTTTGGTGAATGAGTCATTCAAAACTCCATTATTATTACAAGCATCATACCCACCACCGTGACGAGTTGTCGGTTGTCGGAGCTATTGAGCTTTTACGTCGCAATCGAAGTTGCGGACATGCCTATTGTGTTACCTACCTGCATTTTGAATTTCCAATAAAGATGATTTTTGCTTACTTACTAATTTGAAACTTGGAATTTTAATGAACTATATTTTATATAAAATAGCATATGAATTTCAGGTTGTTTATGTGAGTAATAAAATAAACATTAGATTCCAAACAATCAGAAAAATAAAATAAGAAAAAATAAAACAACAAGTTGAAACAACCATAATATTACATTTAAGAAACGAAGCGTGGACACTTTTTTGCCCTTAAATTTGTTTTTTTTTCTCAGTTAATGTTTGCCCCATTTTTTAAAGAACAAAAATTGCATTTTTTCTTTTGATTTGGAATTTGCTCAAAAAAGTCCATGCTTCACTTCTTTTTTTGTTTCCATGTCTAACGGCCTTCAAAACAGATAAGCAGGAAAAGAAAATGTTTCCAATATTATTGCACTTAATACATAATTCAAATTGTTTAAAGTGTACCACGAGACAGAAAAGATCGTACAATCATATCACCACAATGAACTTCAACATTGATAGAGAACTGAACTGGACTATCGTTACTGCGAAATGAAGCGAACGAAGAGACGGAGCGGCAGCTGAACTGGGCTGAAAGACTGAAAGAGCATTGGGTCGATATAGGGCTACTCCTTTACCAATGTGTCAAAAATCTCGAGAAATTACCAAAACCTGACGCTTTGCTCTGTTTGTTTTAGCAGAACCAAGAAGCAAATGCTGCAACCATGGTGTCTGCTTTAGCAAGGCTCATTAGGCAGTTTTCTTGGCGGTATCAGTGTTAAAACCGAATTGTCCAAACAAAGGTACATAACATTTGACTTAGAAAATCGATAAAAGAAATATGCAACCTGTGGCTTCGTCTGTAGATACTATGGTGTCCTAAATCGCTTTAGATGCGATCTATATGGAGCACAATGAAATAACTCTAAAACGAAATATTATAGTACCCCGACTTCCACCATGCCATTGTGAAATAAATCCAATAAAACTGGTTTGGGCTAAAGTTAAAGGTTTTGTGTTGGGGTAATAGCACTTTAAAAATGAAGAATACTAAAAGTATTTTGAAACTTGTTTTATACAGTTAACTTGTACCATTACCATTAACAGTTCAAGACAAGAAAATGGCTGCTTCGTAAATAAAGAAATGTATTTATTAATTTATTTTATTTAAAGCAACTAAGTTCCCAAAAGTAAAATTCGTTTATTATCCAGTACTACTATGCAGACTAAACTAATACAAAAGGGTTATTTCAACTCAAAAGTGTCTTGAAACAACTCTTTAAATTAACAACAACTAATCTTGACAAGATGACAAATAACAAAACTTTCATATGACCTGAGCTAGCTTAATTTAATTTAACTTAAATATTAGACACTATGTTCAAAAGTTAATGTAAAAAACAAAAAAAAAGTTTATCTCAACTACAACTACAAAACGGGTATTCTATAAAAAAGCGGCATATTTAAAGATCGTATTTAAATATTTAAAATGTATTTCATTTACTTTTTTTTGTATAATTATCGGTAATTATGCATAAGCCCCATAACATGTAACACTGCTCTAGCTAAATATATTCAAATAAAAAGTAAAAGGTAAAGAAAGTGGCCGAGAGTCGGATAAACTCTTCAATCTCTCTTTCTAATTTTCCACAAGTGTCCCTCGAACGTTGGCGATGACTGTGGAGATTACGTCCCTGTGCCATTTTAAAAAATTTCTCTTTTCACAGGGTTTATAAAAGAATAACTAATTCCAAAAAAAGAAGACTTACGTGAGTTTATTAGCTGCTAATCAGAATCTGATATTTTGGCGCCGGGAAAATATCTGAGTAGATTTTTTATATCAACAAAAATCCTAAAGAACGAATGCCTCTGTAAATTGTAAGACAGCCATATAAAAGCTATCGTCTTAATACGAAAAGCTTTATTACGTGTAGAGAGACTTAGTTCTAACGGGGCCAACACTGTTGTTTGCTCATTCGTTCACAATTGCCACAGCAGAAAGCCTCAATTTAGTAATAATAACTATAAAAGGCAAGTTTTCTAAAACTTAATTAAAACAATTTTTTTTTCTTTATAGATATCCTATATAAACATAAAATATCATAAAAAGTGTTTTAGAAATATTATTATTAAACTAAATTGGTTGTCACCAAAAATTGGTCGCGACTACTCCGACGAACCGCACTGAATAAAATCTATAAAAAGTATTCTCATGAAAAAGTTGTGTTCATGAAAAAGTTATTACGCTAACTCTCATTAAATTTCTCTAAGTGGTTTGTGAATATTTATAAGAGTTGGGTCGATATAGGGCTACTCCTTTACCAATGTGTCAAAAATCTCGAGAAATTACCAAAACCTGATGCTTTGCTCTGTTTGTTTTAGCAGAACCAAGAAGCAAATGCTGCAACCATGGTGTCTGCTTTAGCAAGGCTCATTAGGCAGTTTTCTTGGCGGTATCAGTGTTAAAACCGAATTGTCCAAACAAAGTGACATAACATTTGACTTAGAAAATCGATAAAAGAAATATGCAACCTGTGGCTTCGTCTGTAGATACTATGGTGTCCTAAGTCGCTTTAGATGCGATCTATATGGAGCACAATGAAATAACTCTAAAACGAAATATTATAGTACCCCGACTTCCACCATGCCATTGTGAAATAAATCCAATAAAACTGGTTTGGGCTAAAGTTAAAGGTTTTGTGTTGGGGTAATAGCACTTTAAAAATGAAGAATACTAAAAGTATTTTGAAACTTGTTTTATACAGTTAACTTGTACCATTACCATTAACAGTTCAAGACAAGAAAATGGCTGCTTCGTAAATAAAGAAATGTATTTATTAATTTATTTTATTTAAAGCAACTAAGTTCCCAAAAGTAAAATTCGTTTATTATCCAGTACTACTATGCAGACTAAACTAATACAAAAGGGTTATTTCAACTCAAAAGTGTCTTGAAACAACTCTTTAAATTAACAACAACTAATCTTGACAAGATGACAAATAACAAAACTTTCATATGACCTGAGCTAGCTTAATTTAATTTAACTTAAATATTAGACACTATGTTCAAAAGTTAATGTAAAAAACAAAAAAAAAGTTTATCTCAACTACAACTACAAAACGGGTATTCTATAAAAAAGCGGCATATTTAAAGATCGTATTTAAATATTTAAAATGTATTTCATTTACTTTTTTTTGTATAATTATCGGTAATTATGCATAAGCCCCATAACATGTAACACTGCTCTAGCTAAATATATTCAAATAAAAAGTAAAAGGTAAAGAAAGTGGCCGTGAGTCGGATAAACTCTTCAATCTCTCTTTCTAATTTTCCACAAGTGTCCCTCGAACGTTGGCGATGACTGTGGAGATTACGTCCCTGTGCCATTTTAAAAAATTTCTCACTTCATAGGGTTTATAAAAGAATAACTAATTCCAAAAAAGAAGACTTACGTGAGTTTATAGCTGCTAATCAGAATCTGATATTTTGGCGCCGGGAAAATATCTGAGTAGATTTTTTATATCAACAAAAATCCTAAAGAACGAATGCCTCTGTAAATTGTAAGACAGCCATATAAAAGCCATCGTCTTAATACGAAAAGCTCTATTACGTGTAGAGAGACTTAGTTCTAACGGGGCCATCACTGTTGTTTGCTCATTCGTTCACAATTGCCACAGCAGAAAGCCTCAATTTAGTAATAATAACTATAAAAGGCAAGTTTTCTAAAACTTAATTAAAACAATTTTTTTTTCTTTATAGATATCCTATATAAACATAAAATATCATAAAAAGTGTTTTAGAAATATTATTATTAAACTAAATTGGTTGTCACCAAAAATTGGTCGCGACTACTCCGACGAACCGCACTGAATAAAATCTATAAAAAGTATTCTCATGAAAAAGTTGTGTTCATGAGAAAGTTATTACGCTAACTCTCATTAAATTTCTCTAAGTGGTTTGTGAATATTTATAAGAGTTTTTTTTTTACATTTTTATATCTTAAACACAAATCAATATAACATACAGATCTACATCATGTATTCATAATAAAATTACCACCCCTTAAAAATTGCGTCAAATATGTAACACCCTATGTATATATATAAACAAAAAGAATGATCAAAGTAAAAGCTCGTGTAGAAGTCACTCTTTTTCAATGAGAATGTTTCAGTTAGTAACGTAATTCGGCTTCTTCGAAAATTATTTCTATTTTTTTTTCCATTCCTATTAAAAATTTTAGCAAGTTGGGAGTAAGATCTTGGTCAACTGTACAATAAACTGATTTTAATATTCATGTAAGTTTATTTATTTTTAAAATACTTATATCGGATATTCTTAGTTTAGGTGGTAGTATTCAATTTATACATCCCACAAATATTAAAAACAAATCTAGATTTTTACAGATCTAAATTTTAACATTTAACATATGTATCACAAACTAGTGGAAAAAATATTTACATAAATCAGTAAAGAAAATACAAAGTTTTAGATATTTTAGTTACACACAGATATATTTAAGAAGTGTTTAGTTCTTCAAAATTGGCTCAAGAGATAAGATCTATGGGCAGGTACACCAGGATGAACAGCAACGTTGTTAAAGTATTTACTTGAGCGGAAGATTATAATAACGACAGTTACACTGGAAGGTGTCAATTTATTAAAACGATGAAAGGCTGCTAAATGAACCTTAGTGCCTTCTTTACGGATATTATGTTCACGGCAGTGCAGTTTTTATTTGTGAAGGGAAATGCAGAAGGAAACTCAGCAGCGGTACAGACGTGATATCGATTATCCTGAAAAACTAAGTATACAACAGACGGGTCTTAATTAAGCTATTATGGAGCTTGAAGGTGGCAGATGTTGACAAACCCTTCGTTTCAGACTTGTGTTTTATTCTACGCAAGGCTACCGTTCAACGGGTATGTGTCAGTTTTCTAGGTAGCTTACTAATATATTTTTAGATTATGCTTTTTGCATTTTTACCTCGTAAAAGGGAAGTTTTATAACTGTGAAAAAAACACCTTCCTATATTTTTCAGAT
The DNA here is from genome assembly GCA_030620095.1 of Kuschelorhynchus macadamiae. Lineage (NCBI taxonomy): Eukaryota > Metazoa > Arthropoda > Insecta > Coleoptera > Curculionidae > Kuschelorhynchus > Kuschelorhynchus macadamiae. Next base: position 299,634 of record JAUTXW010000916.1, on the reverse strand, counting down.
CTATACCTTTAAGGGTGCCAAGGTGCCGAAAAACATGTTTGCTCAGTTCCAACGGTCTGTCGGTCTGACCGTCTGACTATTCGCAGCATAGTTAAAAACTTACCTGATTGACTTCAAATTTTGGCCAAAAAGTAAGGGTCTTATGGGGTGACCTGGTAACATTTTGGTGAAAATTCAATATGGTGAAACAAAATGGCGTCCTAATGAATTGTTAAAAAAAATTATTACTAAAGAACTATTTATTTGAATTTTGCAGAAGAATCAAGTACTATGTAGGAATTAAATGGTAAAATTTTGTCCCGCTTAATAAAATATTAAAAATATTGCCTGAAAAAACTACCTATGGATTGATCTCAAATTATGTTCAATAATTGTGGTAAATGGTAAATATTTTAGCGTTCCTAAAGGCCTGATATTATGTTTTATTAATTCCATCGGTCTGTCAGTTCGCGGCATAGCTTAAAAACTACTTACCCGAGTCACTTGATCAAAAATAAATGATCTTATGGTAATATTTTGGTAAAAATATAGCGCAACAAGATGGCGGCCTAGTGAAGTGTTAAAAAATTATTACTGAATAAACTAATTATCCAATTTACTTCAATTTTTATACAAAAATCAAATATTATACAGAAATGAAGTGGTAACATTTTGGTATGAATCCAAGATAACAAAACAAAATTGAGGCCTAATAAAATATTTTAAAAAATCTTGAAAATTTTCTTCTTTTAAGTTTTGTAGAAAAATTAAATGTGATATAGACATAAACTGGTACGAATTCAACATGACGGAACAAAATGGCTATGTGTCACTGTGAAAACTACTTATTTAATTCATTTTTAAAAAATCAAGTTTTGCATAGGTAGCAACTTGTAAAATTTTGGAATCCAAAACGGTGCAACAAAATGGCGCCCAATAAAAATATATGTATAACTAAATGACTATATACCGAAATAAATTGAGTCACAGTGTCACACTTCTCTATTTCTAATAAAGAGAAAACTCATAACGAGGGTAGTTCCAGGTAGAGGAAATTTACCGATTTTTTAACACACATCCATGGTCCTTGTTATTTCATGAAACAACAATTAGACATTTAAATTAGCACTTAGCACTTAGACAATTCAAAACAAAACAATGTTTTTGTACATTGGTGATTATCTTTTTTTTATGGACAGGTTTGTTAAGTAAAAACTTAATACCTATGTGTATAATAGTTTTACAATTTTTTTATGGTATTGAATTTTAATGTGAATAGAAGAGCAAAATGAAATTATAGTTAGTCTATACAGGCCAGTCTACCTATTATCTTATCTATAAAAACTGTTTAAAAAGATCTTTAAAAATATAAAGACTGGCTTAATAGAAAAATACAAAATCATCTCTGATAGGCAATTTAGATTTCAGGTGGAATGGTCTACGCAAGTTGCAATATTTTACATGAATTTAAACAAATAGGGTGCTTTTGATACTAACAGAACATAATATATGGTCGGAGGACACAACTTCCCGGATGACGGAGGATCACCCTTAGCTCGTTCCAATAGGCAAAGGGATGCTCTTCCGACAAAGTAAAAGGGACATCCACCTGAACCCAAGGACATGCATCTACGTTGACAGATGTATTGAGTCCTTGTCACTACCGGAATTTTGTTCCAGGGACCTAGTGGCTCTGAAACTGATTCTTAAGGATAAGGCAGGGCATCGCAAACTCATTGTAGTTTGCTCAGCCTATCTTCCCTATGACTCAAGAGAGGACCCACCTACCAGGGAACTCATTGACTTAATAGGATACTGTAGGGACAACGGGCTTCCTCTTGTTGTTGGATGCGACGCCAACGCACACAACGTTGTGTGGGGCAGCACTGACACCAACTCGAGGGGCGCAAGTCTTTTAGAGTACCTTAGTACAACTGATTTAGAAATTCTAAATCGGGGAAACACTCCAACTTTTGTCACGTCACGAAGGCAGGAGGTTATTGACCTAACTCTGGCATCATTTTTGTTGGTTCCGGTTGTTAGGGAACGGAGGGTGTCTGATGAGCCATCTTTATCGGATCACAGACACATCCTCTTTAAGCTAAACCTTGAGCATGACATGGAGCTCAGTAGTTTTCGAAACCCGAGGACAACCAACTGGGTTCACTATGTGGAGTCACTTAAGGTGCGGTTAGATATGCCACTAATGCCATGCTGCAGAGTAAAGCAAGTGGAAAATGTGGCAAACTCCATACAGGAAGCCATAATAGACTCCTATGAGGAGAATTGTGCGTTGCGGACCTATCGAGGTACCAAGAAAACACCTTGGTGGAACTTGGATCTTGAAAACGCTGGTAAGGATACACGCAGGCTCTTTAACAGGGCTATGCGATCGAAATTACCTATTGACTGGGAAGTACATAGGAATTCTCAACGCAGGTACAAAGAAGTGATACGCAGTTCAAAGAGAGGGCCTTAGAGGACCTACTGCGAAAGCTTAGAAGGTCTTCCGGAGGCCGCTAGACTTCAAAGGATTCTCTCAAAAGGTCGAGGGCAGAGCGTGGGGGCTCTAAGGCTTCCGACCGGTGGATATACCACCACCGCAGAGGAGGCTCTAGATATGCTCCTGGAAACTCATTTTCCAGGCTCTCGTCCGGAACCTAATGATGAGGTTACTGGGCAGGCTCTCCAAGTAGGGGCAGGCCCAGTTGACTGGAAAACGGACGCTAAGGTCGTTACAGTAGACATTATTTAGTAAGCAATATCTTCGTTTTGCCCATTTAAGAGTGCGGGACCAGATGGAATATTCCCGGCGCTTCTTCAGAAGGGTCAGGAACTACTGATCCCACATCTTTTGCACCTTTTTCGGGCCTGCCTGGCTTTGGGATATATTCCCGAACGCTGGCGCAGGGTTCGGGTAGCGTTTATTCCTAAACCGGGTCGTAATTGCTACGAAACTGCTAAGGACTTTAGGCCCATCAGTCTATCTTCTTTTGTTTTGAAAACCATGGAGAAGATCGTGAATGCTTATTTAAGAAACGGCGCGCTGGGTAGAAATCCTATGCACCCATTCCAGCACGCTTACAGGACGGCCATGTCGACGGAGACGGCGCTTCATAGTCTAGTCAGTAGATCGGAGGTGGAGGTCTACTCCAAGGAGATGGCTCTGGGTGTGTTCTTGGATATCGAGGAGGCGTTTAACAACACCACCTTTGACTCCATTAGTGAGGCTGCTGAGAGTTTTGGCGTGGATAGGGCTGTAATTAGGTGGGTTCGCGTCATGCTTGAAAGCAGAATCATAACATCTTCTCTTGGCAGCGTGACAGTATGCTCGTCGATGGTGAAAGGATGTCCGCAGGGAGGAGTTCTTTCTCCGCTCTTGTGGTGTCTGGTTGTGGATGGGCTGCTTCATACTCTCAACGAGAGCGGAGTTTATGCTCAAAGCTACGCTGATGATCTTGCCATTATAGTAATAGGCAAGTTCCCAAATACCATTATAAGGCTCATGCAGAGGGCTTTGGCCATGGTGGAAAAGTGGTGCCAAAAACAAGGTCTGTCTGTTAATCCGAATAGGACCGAAATGGTACCATTTACCCATAAGAGAAAAGTGGACCTTGAGAGGCTCACCCTCTTTGGGAAAGAGTTGAGACCTTCCGGGTCGGTTAAATATCTGGGTGTCTTAATAGACTTTCGACTGACCTGGAGGGATCATATTGGAAGGATCACAAAAAGGACCACGGCGTGTCTATGGGCGTGCAGACGGTCCTTCGGATCAACTTGGGGTTTAAAACCTCGTATTGTGGATTGGCTTTACACGTCAGTGATAAGGCCAATGATCACTTATGACGCTCTTGTGTGGTGGCCCGCCACTCGCAAGACCACATACAGGAGGATGCTTGACAAGCTCCAGAGACTTTCGTGTCTGGGCATAACTGGAACCATAAGAACCACACCGACCCGATCTATGGAGGCTATTCTGGGACTCCTCTGCACTTGTTTGTAGAGGAAGAGGCTCGGAAGGCTTCTGTTCGTTTAAACGACTGGGGTCGTTGGATACACAGAGACTGGAGTTTTGGACATGAGCGACTCTTGCCTGAACTGATCAGATCAGACCCTCTCCTAGTAAGAAGAGATGCCATTATTCCGGTCTCAATTGCCTCTAAAAGATCTTGTGTAATTGTTCCTGAGACAGAACAATGGAGGGATTCCTCCCCATCCTTCCTCAAACCGGAGGGCCTTGTCTGGTTTACAGATGGCTCTCTAATGAAGGAGGGATCTGGGGCGGGAATTTATAGGGAGAGTCCCAGAGCAAGAATTAGTCTTGCTCTTGGACGGTATGCGACTGTATATCGGGCTGAGGATACAGCAATCTTGGACTGCGTACAGGAAAACCTTTCCAGAGGATATCACGACAAGCATATCTATATATGCTGTGATAGTCAAGCCGCGATTAAAGCTCTGTCCTCGAACAGGGTCAATTCGTTGCTAACACTTGGATACAGGAGAGCCCTAGAGAGGCTGTGTGAGTCCAATATTTGGGTGCCTGGCCATCAAGGCATTAGGGGTAATGAAGGGGCGGATCAGCTGGCTCGGAAAGATAGCAACACTGCTTTCACTGGGCCGGAACCTGCTCTTGGAATTGCTCCTTCAGTTGTCAAGGCTAGGATTAAGAATCTCACTGTCGAGGAATTCCGTGCTGAAGGGCACGAGCTAGCAGGACTCAGACAGTCTAAGGTCTTCATATCAGGCCCTTATAGCCGTCTGAGTCTAATAGACTTCTAAATCTAAACAGAAGTCAACTTAGTACTATTACCGGGGTCCTAACTGGACACTGGCTAGTGAAATATTACCTACATAAGATTGGACTCGACAAAGATCCATACTGCAGGTTTTGTGCTGAGGTAGATGAAACTACCGAGCATGTAGTCTGTCGATGTGACGCTTTAGTCAACGCCAGACTGCTTTGCTTGGGTGACACCTACGTGGAACCCGAGCTTGTGGGACGTGCGCGACCTAAAAGGGTCCTTTCATTTTTAAAAAGGAGTGGGCTCTTGGTTTGACATGCCTACTTGGGGGGATAGCACAATGTGCCCCAGTGAGCATAAGTGCTGCCCTTGTCGGGCTCCCCATCTATGTCTATGTCTATGTCTAGACCATTACACTAAGGAATGAGTTCTAAGTATCTGAAGATAAGAAGGGTTGGAAGTTACCTTCAACTGAATAATTTAAACCGGATCAGCTTTGGCCTAAGCTGAAATTTCTCATGTAATGTATGTGTTGAGTAAGAGGGCTTGTTACTTTTCGCAGTCGACCCCGAGTCTACAAAAATTATTATTATTATTATTATTATTATTCCAACGATTAAAGGCTCCTCGGGAAGGTACCGGACCAGGCATTTCGAGCCCTCTTTATTATATTAAAAAGAGTTGGCTACGCCAAGTCTCCAACCGGTGCCTTCCGGATAGAAAGCCAGCTCTCTTACCACTGACCTACCGAGGTGTATAGACATTGCCATATTTAATATTGTGATCTCAGGTGACGTTATTATTTTTGCAGCAGTTTTTTACCTGGGGAAGGTATAAAATTCACTCAGGGAATGGTTTTTATAATATGGTTGCGTTTTTTATTAGCAAATACAGTAAATTTGGAAAAATTTGTTACTTGCCTTTTACCTCATATCCGCAATATCTGTCTGGTTATTCTATATTAAATATACTAAGGGAAGGCTAGAATAAACAGATCGAATCTGCATGTTCCATACTTGATTGACGATTGAGTTCTGTGGTCAGATGAATGTATAAATCATATAATTAAAAAAAAATCTTATATCTAAATCAAGTTTTTCAAACACATCTTTGTTATTTTGAAAAGAATTGCGTCTAATTTAGCAAGAGAAAAAATGCCATTCTATAATTCATGGCTATTCTACAAGAAACAAGGATGGAAAACTTTCGGAGATAAAAATTTGCATATAACTGATAAGAGGCACAACGTCTTTTTTGGTCTTCGTGTAAATAAGTTCTGGTCTAGGGAAGTAAAGTACTGAAATTAACTACCATTAATAAAAAAATGACTAGCAAATGAATAGGTTGCGTTACTAAATAAAATCTAGGAAAGCTGACTTAGAGAATTATTAAACTAACTCTGAAATAAAAATGTCGACGCTTGATACGAAAATATTAGAAGTCGTTTGTTCAAAAAGTAGTTTTTATATTATTGTCTTTAACTCTTAATTGTTATTATTAACAATGAAATAAATTATTAAAGGAAAATATGTTTATTTTTGTTTGTTTCATGTTCATTGTTCCGTACTTAATTCATTTACTAACAGTTAATACGACAATATAAATTGGAACGCCTCTTTTAATTTTACTTATCGCTCATACTGCGTATTTCAACCTTCGAGCCCATTCGCCTTTCTCGGGATAAGTAATGGCTTTCTGTCTTTTAAGCTGATCTACACTCTACCTTTATCTAATTGTTTTTGGCTGATATTTAATTTTATTTTAAATTAAATATTTGATTACGCATTAAAGATACAGTCCATTCCTTTCTCCAAATCCGGAGCTAGGGTAATCATTCTGAATACCAAACATTCTTTTGGTTCTTCGAGCCGAGAGCGACTCTGGTATTTGTTCTCCTTTTTTATTTTTTTTGTTATTTTTTAATATTGTATTAATTTAATATTGTTTAAAATATATGATGTCAAATACGTAACCAAAATTGTCTTTTTTTAATATATAGGAATTCAGAGATATTGGTGTAAAATTATTAATGTTATTATACACAAGTCCGCTTACCAAAATTAGAAATACTCATATATAAGGGTGATTATAAAACCTATACGTTTTTTGATTTATTTAACGCCTTAGTTCATCTAAGCTTGTCACTTTATGATATTGAACGCTTTTATTATCTAATATCGTTTTCATTTGTTCTAGAAGGGCAGCCATTATTTTTAGTTAGTATAAAGAACATTTAAACGGAGATAATTATATAAAAGAGTATGATTCTCGTGTTTAGCGTTACTCAAACAAACGGTTACTTCCAACATCGTTACGTTTTCTTTAAGACACTTTAAAGGGAAAATTTTGTCAGCCCTTAAGATATTAGGATTTTCCACTGATCAATGAGATTTTGTGATACTTATTAGGAAGCTAAAAAATCTGGATACGTCTCTTAATACAAAATTTGTATTGGAACACCGTTCTTCAGAAGTTCCAAAGCAAAATGATCTCACAGACTTTGTGAAAAAAAATTGTCTTGCACATAACACAGTTAATTACTTCTGGTTTTAATAAAAATGAAAAATCGGATATCATTTCTCAATGGAACACTGTCGATGTGTTTCTTAATAAAGACTCTTCTTTAACTCGTCACTTGGAAAAATAATCACGCTCTATATTATTATACCACCAAATCTTTAAGCAACGCCTTTTAAACGTTTTTGTCTTAGCAAACACTTGCGCTTATATTTTAATTGCCTGAGTAATATACACGACTTTAAGCTTTGTCAATCTTTCTCTACCTGTAAAACTTGTAATAAAAGCCAACACATGTTGCCTCACTTGCTTAAGTTAGCGGCTCCTAATATCTATCTCGCTTCAAACCGCTAATAGTTTAGGCATACGAATTCCAATAATGGTAGTATTGCGCTCGTTATAATATTGTTTACAACAGTTCTTTCGTCAATACCTTTCATAGATATTTATCTAAAAATTGTTTTTTTTTACTGAATTCCACCCTTAAAGAGGTGAAATGTGTGTTTAATTTTGTTTTATTATTGATCTCTTTAACTTTTGAGATGATTTTAAATATTATAACCTAAAAATCAATTTTTGAATTTCTCGACATTCCGCGCTTAAGGGTGTAAAAAGGAGTGAAATATAATTTAATTTTTCTAAAATATCTAAATCTATCATTAAAAGCAAGGTTCCATGTTATTCGAAACTCTACCCTTGAGGGTGTGAAATGTGTTTTTCCTTAAACATACTATTTGTCGGTAGGTTTGTTAAAAAAAACGACTTGTATAAGAGATTTAAAGCTGACTTTTGAGCGTGGTTGATATTACGTTTCAGAGTTACCAAAAGACATAATTTATGCATTTGCCCCTAATAACACACACCGATTGGATAGCGTACTTTTTAGATCCGAGAGTTTTAGACATAATTCGTACGTTTAAAAATTTTATTTTATAACGGTTTAAGAATATTTGGGTTTGAATGTTTAAGAAATGTTCCATAATAACTTTCAAAAAATAAAAGTCAACTATAAACTATAGACATCAAAACTATTTTTAAATTTTGTTGCACCTTTTCCATAAAAAGGCGCTAGGCTAACCTTTGGTCATGCGTAAGATGGCACGTACAGGGTTCGAGATATCAATATTTTCGGGTTTAACTTGTTAAACAGCGGGGAACCCGTCTGTAGTTTTTATCTAGGAAAAACTATTAAAAAACAAATGATAATCCGACTTTGAAATATATATATATATATATATATATATATATATATATATATATATATATATATATATATATATATATATATATATATATATATATATATATATATATATATATATATATATATATATATATATATATATATATATATATATATATATATATATATATATATATATATATATATATATATATATATATATATATATATATATATATATATATATATATATATATATATATATATATATATATATATATAGTTCATATAGTATACTAATAATACAATGAGCTGTACGTGAAAGTGAACTTTTTTCGATGACCAAATGTCTCCTTTTTATTTTTGACCACTATTCAATCAAAGCGGTAAGGATAATATTTCTATATTAAAAAACAAAGGCAGTAAGTATCACATTAAATTTGTCGGTAGGTTATACAAAGTTGATTGCTCGGTGACAATGTCGATTCGCGCTTTTTAGTACTCGGTTTAATTACGTGGCAAAAAAACCTGCACAATTGGAGCACTGAACGATGCAATGGAACGACTAATGAAACCATACCAAACAATCAATTTGGTATCTTATGACGTGAACTGGCATTGCTTGAATGCCCAGACGGACGTATTTTAGTTTTGCGACATATAGGTACGATACTACGAGCTGGAAAAATCGCAGAAATCTAATTATATGCTATTAGGTAAAATAAAAACAATTTAGTTTTTATTACACCGCATATTTAACAATATAGTATGTATAACTTTTAAAAGAGAACCAGGTCTGAAAAATTATCTATATGCGGAATTTTCCTTCTTATGAAACTTTTTGTTTAAGTAATTGCTTTAATTGTAAATAAAATATATAAAAAGAAGGTTTCGCTTTCTCAACTTCAACTTTTAACTTTTTATTTTTCACAAGTTTTGGTAAGGAAAATAATGTTTATTACTAGTAGGAATATGATCGCTCTCAAACTAAAAGGATTTTCAACACTTGTATAATATACTATTTATTAAAAGCCGTAAAAAAAGCAAAATGGTCTAGGATAGTTGTACGTCCTAATAATAACTTAATATTATTGCATTTATTGAACGAAAACTGAATTCTATTGTCTGTAAAAACAGTGTCTAGTTCTATTTTTTTATACCAAGCACTACACAGAATGCGGAATGGCAGGTAAAATGCACAAGAAGAGACAATCGAGCGTTAAGGATGAAATCAATTAAAACATTCAATTTATCTTGACATGCAATGTAAATCATTTCTTGTCTGGCAGCCTGACAGAATCGATTCATGCAATATCCATTGTAATTGTTAGGCAAAGATCGTGTTGTAATACTGAGTGATAGGTCATCTGCAGGATATTAATTATTATTAGATGCTACCAGTCGGGTCCATTGATTTACACTGGTATTAAGCCATTTTAATTATGATCTGATAGTAATTCGGATGTCGACTTATTAGCATATCCAGCCTTTGAATCGATTTACGATTTTACCAGGTCTATTTTAAAAGTATATGTTTATGAAATATCTTAAAGGTCAAAGAGTTGTTTGTACTTTCTTAGTAAGGGGAAAAATTGTAATTGTTAAAAAATCATTCTGCGAGATTTTTTTTTTTCAGAATTCTTAATTTAGATATGTATGTGCCGAAAATTATGTTTTACTTTTACACAAAAACCAGAGCGGTATGCTGATCCACCTAACATTAAAATCCAAAAAAAAAGTAAAAAAAAATAACAAAAAAAATTATACTGAGGTTTTACACTATTTTTTGGTAATGCGTTCCTGTATATCTATTCGTTTTAAATGTTGACTTAATTTTAATGAACTCTCGAAGACTGCTATAATATCCCTTAATTATATAAAAAATTATATTACATACTTGCAAAATGAGGTAGTGGACTAATGTTTTTCGTATAGTAAGTATATCTAAGACTGTATGTATTGTTGCGGATTGACAATGCACCAAACACTGCTTATATGTACACTGTCGCTAAATTTATTTTTCAGAATTCCACTTCACTACTTCACCACTTCTATCATAAGAATAACTCGGATCAGTTATAGAATTATATCCACACAGAGCCCGCCATAATATTCCTGAATATTTCTTATTAAGATTAAGGTTAATTGATATTTCTGGGTTCTTTAGTACTGTTTTTTTATTCTTCTTATAACCTCGGCTTGTTGATTTGCTTTCCCCAATTTAATAACGTGACCTAAGTATGTATATTCTTTTACAGTTTCGATTACTTTACCGTCTACATCAATTTTATTTCTGTCATGTGACATTATTTTTTTTGTCTTCCTTCATGTAGAGTCCAACATTTTCTAAGGCGATTTTAAGATCAATATGCATATTCTTTATTTATGTTAAGTCGCTGCTTATTAATACTATGTTGTCCGCGAGTCGCAATTGGTTCAGGTGTCTACCGTCAATACTACCCTTCTCTTTCCAGTTTAACGTCTTAAAAACTTCTTCTAACGCCAGGGTAAATAGCTTTGGAGACTTGGGGAGTTTGTGCCACCTTGTCTCACGCTAAGTCGAATGAAAGTTTCCTCTCCTCCATATCTTCAGCAATGTCTATATATATATATATCTTCGTCATATATGGATTTTAACAAATGCCTGTACCTGGTGTCTATTCTTACATTGTCCATTACTTTTTATTTGGCGGCCCACAGCTGAATCGAATCGAATACTTTGCTGTAGTTGACAAATGCAAGGTGTAATGGAAAGTTATATTCGGTACATTTCTCGATCCAAACCCTTAGATTTTGTATCTGTCCAATAGTACTGTAGCCTAAACGAAACCCTGCTTGCTCCTTGGGTTGGTAGTTGTCAAACATAGTTGTAAGTCGGTTTGTAACTTCTAACGATTTTCGCTAGTAGTTTATAGGGTTGAGGTAGAAGACTTACGCGGCGACAGTTTTGGATATTCAGGTTATCACCTTTTTTGTATAATAAATCGCTATAGCATTTTGCCAAGTTTTAAGTTTTTTGCATATATATATATATATATATATATATATATATATAATATATATATATATATATATATATATATATATATATATATATATATATATATATATATATATATATATATATATATATATATATATATATATATATATATAGCCACATCTTTACGAGCCTTCCCATCTAGAGGGATGCTGTATTGTCTTTTAAAGATAGTTGTTCAAAATAATTAAGTTATTAGGTGATTTTATAAGGGGTTCTTCAAAAACCGTTTGAAATTTTTTGAAACAGTTGAATTGGCGCGTTTTACGTTAAATTACGAAACTTAATTTACTCTACGTAATGAAGTACGGTTAAATAATGTAAAAGAGTTCATTTATACACAGACGGAACTGTTATGATTTGGCGTGGGATTATTATAGGAGGAAGAACTGATCTAATATGACTAGACATATTTTTTTAATTCCAACCGCTATGTAGACGAAATACTTCGACCAATTGTTGTTCCGTATGCAGCTGCCCTTGCAGGCAACGTTACTTATATTTTTAGAAGATAATACTATTGAGATATTGCCATAGCCCGCCCAATCCCCAATCCTATAGAACATCCATGGGACGTGCTCCAAAGAAGAGTTCTAAGAGAAAAAAATGTTTACTTCGAAAACTGAAAATTAACTGTTTGCAGCTTTACAGGAAGCCTCCTAGCTTTCTGTAAAGCTTCCTGGCATGCTGCTCGAGGAGTGATAGGAAATACGAGGTAGGGGAGAAGATGGGTTTTTGGGAACGGTGAGGAAATAAGAGGGTAAAGGACAGCATAGAGCTGGCTAGGGTACTTCGGGAGCGCGTGCCCGTGTCTAAACAGATACAAAAGCATTTTTCTCTACCCAATTATTATTACTATTATTAATATTACTATTATTAATATTAATATTACTATTATTAATATCAATATTACAATTATTATTATTTGGGGGAGACATTTTTACAGAATGACTTTATTTATTTACCTTATCGTTTCACCCAAGGGGTATTACGGTAAGGTAAATTTTTGCTTTATAAGAATTTTATTAGTTTACTTCTATGAGTCCTTTGTAGGTAACTTTCAATGTTTTTTTGTCTATGAATTTAATACAAATCTTTATTTAATTGAGCATTGCTTTTCGTCTAGTTTTAGTTATATAGCTCTTGAAAGTCAATTTTTTTTCGAGGGTTACCCCTAGCTATTTTATCTCGTTAGCCTGCTCAATAATTTTGTTATTTGTGGTTAGGTTAATTGGATTTCTTTCAAAGCTATTTTTATAGACTGAGATTTATCGGCATTTAGTAATTTCATTTAGGTGGCGTTGAAGATACATTTTGGACTGGTTGATATTAGTCGACCTTGCCACGATTGCCGTATCGTCAGGGTATGGTGCTAGAGTGGTTTCTTCTGATTTAGGTATGTCATTGATATACATTTTGAAAAGGGGAGGGGAGACCTTCCCCTAGTACTGTACCCTAACTTTTGATTACATGTGTCTGTGATTCCCCTGTTGGATAGGAAACTGTAGATAATTTTGATTACGCAGAGAGGGGTGTTGTAATTATTTAGCTTCCAGCCAGACAGTGTAATGTGCTTTTTCTAAATCTAGTAAGACAATAGTAGTGGTATTTTTAGTGTTATTATTAAGCATCATTTGCTCTACTAGCCTGGCTGCAGTTACAGATCTGTGGAGAGCTTAACCCTGAAACCAAACTGTTCATCTATATAAATATTGCTGTTACTAATTACTATTTCGAGAATTTAGACATTGCTTTTGTGAGTGAAATCGGTCTATAGTTTTTTGGAAACTTGCTATTTTTTTTTTGCTTTGAAAGTAGGTATGGTTAGAGCATTTTTACAACAGTCTGAAAAATAATAGAGTTTCAAACAGCTTCTTATTATATAATAGATTTGTAAGATAGCTTATTTTTTAAAATTTTGGGGATTTTGTTATCGTGGCCGGGTTTTATATGTGCGCATACGTGATATTATTTTCCGTATTTTGTGAGGAGAGAGTTGATTTATTGTTGGGTGATGATATTGCCATTTAAGAGTAATTGTTTAAAGCTATTTACATTATTGATTATGTTATTATCCGATTAGTTTCTTGTCGAGGTATTTATATTTGACCAAGTTTGAACTAGTAGGTTTGCCTTGTCTTTATTATTACTAACGAACTGATTATTATTAAACAAGGGGAGGATATTGTTAAAGAGATCTTTATTTTTTTTAAGAGTTTCCAGATATTTTCTTTTTTTCTTTGGATATTGTGTGTTTGGCTGTTAATATTATTTGGTTAAGAAATTTCAGTTAATCTCTATCTTCCCATCCGTCAATACGGATATCTTTATTATTGGTCTTTTTGAGAAGGAATATGTTTATACAGGTGTTTATAATTGATGTTAAGTTGTTTATTTAAAAGTTAATTTGCCCTATACAGTTGATGTCTGGATTAAGAGTAAGTAGGTCTTTTATGTCCCTATTGAAATTGGCCCAAATTGTTTGCCTATAATTTCTAAAGTTATTTTTCCAATCTATTTTATTGAAACTTCTAAAAATCCCTATGTGCACCCGGAGATGGTCTGAGGAAAGGTCATTTAATTGCAATGTCAAGGTAGCCATCCGTGTGTCCTTCTATTGTTGCGATTCTGTTGGATCTTCCGGCGCCAGAACCCTAAAGTTATTATCATTGCGAAATTCGTATAGAATATTTCCCCTATAGTTATTCGTTGTGTTATTCCATGTGTTGTGCCTGGCATTGAAATCTCAAACTAGAATCCCATTATCGTAGTCTATATGTAGGTTGTGATATTCGATTAGGTTATTAATATCATTACCAATCGACTCTAAAATTTGCGTGTTTGTGGTTAATTCTTGGAAATCTATACTATTTTTAAGATATACCTCCGATTCTGGCGTTTTCTTTATTTTTTAAACATATTATTGTATCCCTGCATTTTATACGAGGGTGTTTTTAGAGTGCGTTTCAGTTATTGCAATGAGGTCAATATTTTTTCTTTTAATAAATTGCCTCAGTTTATCAATTTTATTACCTAGTCCTTGGGCGAACCATAATTAATTTATATTGTTGAATTTTAATTGTTCAAAAATTTGGCTATTTGAATAGGATGGATTTTGTTTAGTCTTTAGAACCTTATAAAATACAGACATCTCGAAGAAAATGCTTTTATGAACTTAATTTAAGAAAATTTGTTAAAATGTCGAAGTAATTTTGCTGTTTTCAAGACAGGATAGGGAAATATTTAGTGTGAAAAAAACGCGGGAAATAGTTTACTTGTTTTAGTAATTAAATATGTCAATTGCATCGTTTCTGTTTATGTTTAGAATCCCTTGTTTTTTTCAACAAAGCAGAGCTTACAGTTTTCGAGATGTAAACTTTATCGAAAGAGGATAATAGAATCCATGACAAATATAGGTCGCACAATACCTAATTTAATTTGAACTAAATTATTTGAAACAATATTAGCGTATCACGGTAAATTGCTTTATTTGTTAAAACCTATCGCTATAGTATTTTCCGAAAATAACAATTTCCTAATTTCGCGTAAATCATCATTGAAAAGTTTTGTTTATCCCGAATTACCTATATTATGGCGGCACTAAATTAGCGCAACCACCCATTCGATTTTCATAAAGCAATTTGAACAAAATTCCGAGAGTTTATTTCCGCTGGGCAAAACTGAAATACGGTAGTGGGCTAACTAAACTATTTACACCCAAATTTGAGGTTTTCGTGTTTTTCTGTCATGTTTTCCGATCTAGGTCAATTAATTTAAATTTTACCAAAATTTTAATAAAAAAATAATATTGTTGTTTTGCAAAATGCTTGAAATTAATTTAAATTACAATTGAATAAATTAAATTATAAAAAATAACAATTTAAGAATGTTATATAAACTAGAATTTATAATAAATATGGATTGGAAGAATATTTGTCAGCAATGGTTGTTTTTCTGTACATATTCAGATTATTTTACATTTTCATTTTTTGCCCCTACTTTACAAAATGTTTATCCTGATATCAGGTTTCGTACAAAGATAATCTTAAGATATTTTAGATTAATAATATAAAAAAAAAGTTGCCATTGTATATTTGAAACTTGTTAAGGCAACATGGACTTCATGTAATCAATATGACTTTAGCAAGAATGCTGGATACTTCCTGCTGATTGTGCAATACCAGAACTGGTGACCCTATTTTGACTTATTTTATTACATTAATGCCTTTATCTCTGTAGCGTTTAGACATTGGTTTGGTTTTATACTAATCCTTAATGTAAGCCACGCCACAAACATCCTAAGTTTTATTTTAGCTGTAAGAGTACGGTTTGAACCCATATATCTTTTTCTATCAGCTGAAAAATGTAATGATATCCGTAAGGCACTTTGGACTCATGCTAGCAGAGATTAGTTTTTCCGCATAGACATAACTAAAATGGCAGAAGTGATATTGTTTCATCAGAAATTACAGAATTATCTGTGTTCTCCTGTTTAGGCACTGCGCGCTTCCCAATACTGCCAAACCATAGGACATGACTGGATATGCATTAGCGTAGTAGACAGTTACTAAATTAGAAACACTCAATGAGTTTTTTAAAGATTTTATCATAAAAACACATTTATTTAGTCTCAAATAAACATCATCTATATGCGGGCTCCACTCAAGGTTAGAGTCTATGGTAATTCCTGAAAACTTTAAACTATGGCTAACAGACAAAGTCATATTATTAAATAAAATATTTAGATTTATTGGTTTACGCATTTTTGACTTAAATTCTATACGACATTGATAGATTTACTATAAGGTTGTTTTTTTACACCATTTTGAGAACTCGGTCAGTGTAATCTTTATTTTCGGCTCCGGATTCTCATTTTTGGTGGAGATGACTATGGTCGTATCATCAGCGAATATAAAACCGGATCCACATGAAATGTATTCTGGTAAGTCATTTAAAAATAACAAAAAAATTAGAGGACCCAGGGCACTTCCTTGAGGGATCCCTAAGTGACAGTTTGTCGTTTGTGAAAAAATATCACCTATTTTTATTTTAAATTTTCTTCCCTTCAAGAAAGAATTTAGACACTTACTTAATGGTCCTTTAATACCTAGTCTTTCAAATTTTTTAACAACAAAATCAGAATCTATGATATCAATTGTTATATCAAATAACAGAGCTACAACTTTTTCATTCTTAGTAATATATTCTGTATAATGTCAATCGCTGCGGTTTCAGAAGAGCGTTTTTCTCTAAAACCATGCTGGTGTGAGGTTAGAACTTTATTTTTCTCAAGAAAGCTTGTGGTAAGTAACCTTTTCGAAAACCTTTGAAAAACAGCTAAGTAAAGATATAGGCCTATAATTTTCAATTAAAAGAGGATCACCATTCTTTAAAAACAGGTTAGATATTAGCATCTTTCTATCGCGAGGGGAAAATAGCTTCATAAACTAACATATTTATCAAATAGACAAGCAGTTACTTTAGAAGAACACTTCTTTAGCAAAGCAATAGGTACCTCATCTGGCCCTGTCGATTTTTAACTGGGCAATTTTTTATGCCAGACCTAACATCCTGTGGTGTTTCATTACTGTATTGGAAGTTATTAAAACACTTTTCCGACACAGTGCACTTCTTTGATAAACCTTTACTAAAGTGACAATTTAATTTATTTTTAACAAGATAAATACTAAAACTATTTGCTATGTCTTCTGCATTAGTTAGCATTACATTATCCTTGCATATTTGATTATTGTATTTTTTTCAATTGTTTAGGTTTCTGCCATTTAAAGAGTTAATTATATTCCAAGTGGTTTTTGTTTTGTTCTTTGAATTATTTATTTTTCTGTTGTAATAGTTTTCTTTTTTAATTTTTATGTTTATTTCTTTTTTGAGGTGTTTATATTTATTTTTTAGTTGTAAGTCCTCAGTACGCTTCTGTAACCAGTGAGTTTTTTAAGTTTAAGATCGTGAAGAAGTACGACAGAAAATTAAATTTTTTTGGTTTGGATCTTTTTCTCCTTAACCTCTTTATTTGGACAGTTTACTTGAAAGCTCCAATTGAATGCATAAAAAAATTGTTCAAAGTCAACCTCTACATCGATTCGAGTGAAGTTTATTTCAAATTAAATTAAATTCGTTAATCGAACCACTGTTAACCACTCTGTGGTACCGAACCATCCCCCGTTGAACCATTTCTGGCAATATTGTTTGCTTGTTATGGCAATATATAAGTTGACAATAATGATCAGATATTCCAGCATCAAAATTTTTGCAAGAAAAAAAACCCGGTTTGGTTGTGATGACATAATTAAGTCCAGAGATACTAGTAACATTGTTTCTATTAATAAAAATGCTAGTTGCTCTATTAAGCAAAGATGGCTGTTCATTTGAGACAAAAATATCTTTAAACATCTTATAATATCTACAATTTTTACTGCTAGGCAGATTGTCAATGTTAAGATCAAAACAGATTAAAATATTTTCGTACATTTCTAAAATTTTTGTCAATAGTTCAGAAAAAATGTCGAGAAAAACCTCAATATCAGTCGAAGTTTCCGGTCTATATACTAATAATATACAATAGTTTTTGTATTCTATAGCAGAATATTCGAACAGCATTTCAGTAGAAAATTTATAATCCGCAAAATTTTGCAACTTTCAGAAACACTACTTTTTGCGAAAATTACAGTTTCACCGTGTTAGTGGTGTATTCTAGTAAAGTCACACAGTTTATTGTATCCATTTATCTTTAAACAATCTATTCTGACACTAGTTAGCCAATGCTCCGAAATATACAAAAAAGTAGGATCATATTGCTGAGTGCTAGTTCAATTAAGTTTATTTTGTTAGACAGTCCTGTACGTTAAGATGTAGGGAAAATCAACTAGAAATGTTTTCTTTACTTAAGTATGTACTTCCTGAGTTGAGGCTTGGTTGGGAAAATCCTTGGGAAATTTGTACCTCTTGACTGCTGCCCCTTCTGGCCAAATTGGTAGGTCGTACACTTCATTTACACACGTTATAGGAAATGACACTTTAAAACTCGACGACACATTTACATTATTAGTTTTCACTAGTTTTTGGTATCGATTTTTCGGTTATTCAGCTGCGTGCCTGGGTCTAAATTTTTGTTCTCGCAGTGGTTACTCTAGATTCAGGGAAGCACTGTGTTGAACTTTTCGTGTTTCGCAGGATTTGATTTTTTGGACTTGATTGATTAATTTTCGTGATTCCTGCGATGTTTTTGCAAAAGTTTGCATATTAGTTTTCGGTTTCTCTTCGCTAGGGGAGCGGTTGCATTGGATTTTTCTCTTTTTAATAAATTAATTAGTAACTTACGGTCTTCAAGATGACTTTCTAAATTTACTATAATTTTATTTTTACTATCCAGCTTTGATTTTATTTACAATAGTTCATTGTTTTCTTGTTCCACTGGTAACTTTTTAAACAATAATAACTCAACTAGTTCATTTTTACGGAGCGTGTTTAACTCCAAACTATACGACGCAAGCTTATGGCTCGCCATATATATATATATATATATATATATATATATATATATATATATATATATATATATATATATATATATATATATATATAATATGTTTTCATTCCGGGTGTACATCCGTTCACTACTGTCGTTCTGAAAAGAACAGTTTTGCTTTTCAGTTTTCAGAACGACAGTAGTGAACGGATGTACACCCGGAATGAAAACACATTGTATTTTTCCATCCGTGAAGGAGTAAAAATCAACATAAATATATATATATATATATATATATATATATATATATATATATATATATATATATATATATATATATATATATATGTTTTACTGAAACGGGTTTTTGGTTTTATTAATACCACTAGTAACAAACTAAACCTCTTTTGACCTTCCTTTATTTTGTTTTTATAGAAGATTGATTGGGCCAAATTTTGTAATTTAATTTTGTCTCATTTATTGTTAAAATATTGAGCTGAAATTTAACATATTTATACAGTTTGGATAATAATTCATTTTTGCATAATTTAAGTTAAGCTAGCGGTATCAAAATGGCCGAATAATTTTGCAATTCGTCTTAAAATCAATATCTAAGTTTTGACAAATTTTTAAGTTTTATTTATAAATTAGAAATTCCAGATGTTAACAATTGAACTAATTGCTTCACTTCTAAATTAGATCCATCTCTAATTTGGACGCTGTACTTTTTTGGATTTATATTCAATAAACTATTGAACATCAAATAAAAAACCATGTGAGAAATATCATTTTTTGTTAGTTTGTAATGTAATGATCTGTGGAGAGTGTCCAGAAAATCTTTTCCGATATATCCATATGAAAAAAAGGTCCTATGAAAATGGCCGAATAATTTTGCAATTTGTAGTTTGTTTCACCCTAAAAGCAATGTCTGAGTCTGACCGATTTTGAACTTTTAGTTAAAAATTAGATCATAGTAAAAATTCTAAATATAAAATTATTTTGGATTTTTGTGCGGAAATCAAATTTATATTCAATTAACAATTGAAAAGTGTCCGGAAATTCCTTCTCAATATTTATGGTTTCATATCCATATGAAAATAATAAAAAAGTAAGAACAGGGTTTTATTCCAAGAAATGGAATTTTACCGACGATTTAAACATTTTATTAGGTCGCCATTTTGTTTTACCGTGTAGGATTTGCACTAGAATTTTACCAGTCTATCCCTGTTTTACAATTGATTTACCTATTTATTCCTATATCACACTTTATTTTTGAGAAAATTTTGAAATCCATCTGATACGTAGTTTCTTAATATTTTTTTTATAATTTTTGACTGCTTCATTTTGTTCAGTCACATTAGATTTTTACCAAAATGTAACCGTTTCATCCCCCTTACAATTCTCGATTTTTGGTCAAAATTTGAAGTCAATCGAATAAGTTTTTGAATGATTTTTTCGCGATTACTTCCCTTTTACGAGGAAACTGACATAAGTTGCTATTATAAAGTACACTTTTCTGACAACCTGTATTTAAGAGTATTTTGTCTTTATAGCTTTTTTATATCATATACAGAGCCAAAAATGTTAAATGGGTCAATAGAGATGAGACACTGTATATGGGTTAATCAATAACAAAAACATTTTAACATATTATATTGATTCGTCATTTCTTCACGGAAAACGCATTTTTAATTTTGTAATTCCAATTGCGCAAATCTAGAAAACTGAAAATAATTTCCAATAATAATTTATGCTGATCACTTTTGTTATAAATATTTTTTCAAAACTTATAATTTTTACGCTGCAACTCTAGAGGTACGGACAAAAAGTATTAACATAATTGAAGCGTTAATTAAATACCTTCTTTTGGTAATTTAACATTTGAACATTGAACTATTTGCACACAAACAGAATTTACAATAATGGAGTTAAACTTGAAAACCACAAATGTTGCAATTTATACAATTCATTGGGACTAACCATATATTTATTAATCATTATTATCAAAACCGAGTTAATGAAGCTCTTACTGATATTATATAAACATTTTTCTAAAATCAAACAACGCACGAATAATGTAATTACGTTAATTTAAATCGCTGTTAAAATAAAATTTATACTCTTAAAGTTTAAGTAGCTTAAAAAGCTAAGGAAATTTATATCTGGAGTGAGATACTTATTTAGCAACATGGTTTAAAATGTTCCGAATTCTTCAACAATGAAACTTGATGCCAGGATTCCGAAATGGGCAAAATTCCTTCTCGCAAATATGACGAGGTACTAAACCAAAAATGACGATGTACTGAACCAAAAACCATGACGATTTAATAATAATAATAATAATAATAATAACATATTTATTGTTCAACCTCACAATACTATACAAACAATTTTTCATATTCTATTTTTTTATGTTAGACGGTTAGACAAAGGACCATAAAATTACTGCAGCCACCCAGACGAGTCCAGGTACTCACAAAGCCAATAACAACTTATGCATAAAAAATCAAATATGTTTATGATGCTTTCGCAATGAGTTACTAAATTTACTGAATGAAATTACTAAATACGTTTAATAAATAGTTCTAAAAACAGAACAAAAAAAAAGAAAACGAAAAGGATAGAGAAAAGACGCAAAAGATCAAGAGTTGTTAAAGAAGAGAAGAGAGGGGAGAGAGCAGACAAGGAAGAATGGTAGGTTGTATTTGTAAAATTTGGCACAAAAGGACTTTCAGGGGACACCGGTAGTTTTATAAAACATACGAATAATAGGTAATTGCCATAAACATGTATTGATTCATGAATATGTTTTCTTTAAAATACGCTTAATAGAAAGGCGTAGTACACAAATTATCAGAAATCGACCACTTAAATAGTTCCTTGCGATGTTGTGGAATTATAACAATATTTGGTAAATTTCGATTATAAATGTTACTGCGAAATTGGAGCTTATTTTAAAGGTATTGAGTTTTTTATATTTGAATATTTTATATAACACAGTTATATGCAGTTTTTGACTATTATGCATACTCCGCCAACTAGCATCTTTTAACTGATGTTAAACATGGTTTCTCCAGATATTCCTAAAATAAAGTGAAGACAATTAGTTTGCACTTTTGGGATTCACCTGAAATCAATATTGTCAAGGGAAGGCCCGTAAACGCAATCACAATTATTGAAAACTGATTACACAAGGGAATCACAGAGTGCCGCTGGAGTAATATAGTGGCGATAAGAAAAAAGTAATTTTAGTGTTGAATAGGCTGCCTTCAGCTTATTCGTTACATAATGTTTAAAATGCACATTGCAGTCAAGCTGTAGTTCCAAACTTTTGCAGGTATCAACAAAGACTATAAAAACATTGACCATTTGGATATCTAGGTTGTCTTTGGCCAAATTGCGATGTGTTTGGTCGCCAAGAAGAATTGAGGAGGATCACATGCTAAAAATTAACACTAATAGTGCTAATTTTTAGCATGTGATCAGTTGTGGTTTTAAATAGAGCATTAAGATTACTTACTATTTATGTGTCGATTTGTCATGTTACTATGAACTGAATCCAAAGACAAGTTGATTTAGGTGTCATCTACGTAGTATTTGATATGTTTGTGAGGTATATTCTCTATAGAGCAAAGAGTCAAGTATACTTTCCTGTAAATTACCAGACGTGGACATTTGCTTTTCAGAAAATCAAGTATAAATACGATGAGGGAAATTTTCGAACACCATTTCCAAAGCCGAGAAAGTTAATAAGTGAAACAAAATACATTACGGCTGAGCGTATCAAAAGCTTTGGTGAAGTCTAAATGGACTAACGCAATTATTTTGTTGTTATTATTTCTACGTAGATCTTCATAGGTTATATCAGAAAAAGGGGTGGTACAAATACGCATTGATTGAAATTTAGACTGCTTTTCGGACAAAATGGACAACAGATCTTATTTGGGTTTTAAATAATTAAAACCCAAATAAGATCTGTTCCCCAAAATATTTGAGAAAGCTGGCAAAATACTATAGTTAAATGAATATACACAGTGGTTTGTCTTACCTTAGGAAAGGGGACAACGAAAGTATGTTTCCAAACCAATACATAGTATGCCTCAACGATAGATTTATTTAAGATATAAGTAAAAAATGATATCAAGAATAACATACACATTTGAACTGTTTGCAATGCAATGCACTAAGCTGCAATGTTTATTACTATAATTATAGTTGAATTAAAAAAGAAATGTTCTTACAGGTGCATGTACATCAAATAAAAGCAGAACTTATGAAATTTTGATATCAATATTGAGAATATCATAGACAATACTCCAGAGAAACCATTCAAAGTCTGCCTGGAAATAGTTAAGATTAATTCTATTTAAAGGTCGATATTTAAACTGTTTTAGTGAAAGTTTGGAGACCTCACCTATTTTAAACTTAAATTGTACTAGACAGTGAGCCAATATATTATGTGCATCAATTATATCACCGTCGACTGCGTTGTAAAAATGGCAGAGAATAGGGAATAGCGAAAAAGTTTAATTCGATATTCTCGTTGGCTCAAAAATTAATTGTTTCAAGTTAAATGAACTCAGTATATTTTCAAAGATATTATGTAAATTACTACCAACATTAAGAAATCAATATCAAAGTGGCTAAACAATAAATTGCAATCCGTGTTAGGGGGTCTGAATATATCGAGAATAACATATTTTAATTCCTGATAAGCACAATTTTATACAGACATACCCTAAAAAGTCGAAACTGCCCTGGATTGAAATATTAAATTTGGTCTCTTTTTTTACATAAAATCCGACACTCCTATCTCTTCGACCGACCCGTTCCTACTGAATGAAATCATAATTCTGTACCTGAACAACACCCCTATCAATATTTTCGTGGATACATGATACAGTCACTTCGACAATATTAAGATCCGAGTTTTATAAAAAATCACAAACATTTGCTACAAGTGATTTAAAATTTATTTGAGAAAGATGAAAATATATATTTTTGCTGCAGGTTTGACTTTTTTAAAATAAGAAGCGCAGAGCCAAATAAATTACGCATTGATTTCAACGCCTCGGAATAACAAATTTAGCTCAGTTTCCGTTAATTATACACCAAAGCATATCTAAAACTAGCAGGAAATAACGTATACCGCGAAAATTGAAACGCAAAATAAAAAATGCAAGCAATATGAGTAATCTATGTATTTGTTTTATTGACAGCATGTCTATTTTAGCACCAAAACGTATCTATTTCTAACAGGAAATATAGTAAATACCAATAGTTAAAATACAGTATTAACGATACTAACAAGTAACAATTAAGTATTTTAAAGGTTTTTACTGACATCACCTTGTCTATTGTCTTGTCATTTCCAGGTGTAAATACAATACAAATAGTATGACTTTTTTTGTTTCTATTTTCTATATAAAAATATGAAAGGTTGAAACACAATGCAAGTAACGTCATTCGTTTTCGTCCATTTATGTCAAACTTTATTTTTCTTTATGTGTTTTTTCGTGTTTTTTTAAATGCTTTTTGAAATAAGGATATAATGATAAAAAAATATATGCCCCCTAATGGTGTTACTACTGTTATCCATTCAGATAAAATCTAACTGCTGCATATGTTAAAAAAATTGGGTGGCATGTCATTTCCAGGTGTAAATACAATAACTATTTAAAGCCAATGCAAATAGTATGACTTTTTTTGTTTTTGTTTTCTATATAAAAATATGATGGATGGTGGATGAAACACAATGCAGTAACGTCATTCGTTTTCGTCCATTTATGTCAAACTTTATTTTTCTTTCAAAATTCAAATTACGGTTTTCCTAACAATATTTTCCCAAGCCTAATAAAGAATTAATTAACCAGGTCACGGTTCGCATAACCGTGATAACAATAAGAAGAATTTGTATGCCCGTAATACGATAACGGTGGACTGGACTTGAGTCTGAGTTCCAATCTTAAATTATTAGAAAGCATATCGGATCAATAACTGACCTAATCCTGAATTCCCAATCTCTTCTAGAGCTTCCGCGAAGTACCTTCTTAGAGAAAAGCATTTAGGGGGAAACCTCCCTAATACCTCCTAATACCTGTCTAATTCTTTAACATAAAGATATGATATTGTCAAGTCATATTGAGCCCCAGCTAATATTATTTACGTGAAAGCCCCAAAGTAGGAAGGGGATGAGCACCCCTTTTTTATGAAAATGTTCAACACCACTGAAGAATCTACTACTCTACCTTGTTTTCAAAATCCGGGTTTCGTTTCACTCCCAACTCAGAAGAACACCCTCATAGGTGATTTGTATGGGGGTGCGGAACCATTAAGTTTGTGTTCAATTAGAAAATTAGAAAAGAAAATGTAGTTTCGAAATCGAGTTATTTGTAATTTTCTTTTCGAATAGGGAATAGATTTTGGCGATTATAATAGCCTTAATCATATTAATTTGTCAAATCAAAAACTTGGTCCATATTACACAAGTTTTAAGACATTTGGTTAATTAAATTAAAAGTTAGTAAAATATATTTTTCTTATTTGTTGTTTATTCTAAAAGTTTTTTTTAAATAGTATATTGAATAAAATTTCATGAAATGGTCTTTACGTCTTAGGTCAAACAAAATCCCGGTTGGGCGACATTATACTTAAAATGATTTTAAGGAAATTAATACAAAAATAAATGAAAAGTTTTATTCACAATGAGTTTCAGAGCAACTGTATTTTGCTGAAATACAACCTAATTTTCTTAATAATGTTATAATGTTCATTGTTTTTAATATAGAATTCTTTTATTTTTAGAACCTGACCAGAATCTGCAGTTGTAAGGATTTACCTCACCATCATTATGAACAAATGAACATTAATCCAAAAAGCATAGATTAAAAATAAAATTCGATTTGCCATTGTATCATTTCGAGACGACACCGAATTACAAAGACATATAAAGATAAAATTAAACGCCGATCATACTCCGAATAGACGATACAGCAAATAAAAAATAAAAGATCGCCTTAACGGATCCCAACTTTGTATCGTATGCATTTGGAACGGCCAGAGTGGCCTGTCTGCCTCTCATGCCTCCCGGACTTGCTAATTAAATATGTTTACAAGTGGGTAGGCTAGTACCCATTAATACTACTTGTTGTGTGGCAACACTTAGCCAAATATTGTTGCTTGCATCCTAATGTTACGATTAAACGGAGACCCAAGTGAATGCAAGTGGCGAACTTACAAAACTACCTGATAGATAGTCTATTCGAAGTATTATCAGTCCTTGATGAAACTTATGAGACTATAATATTCTGTGAATGCTACTAGAGTACGCTTCCAAATACCCAACGTTGGATTTATTGTACAAATTTGGTCACTAACTCTAATAAATGGGTAAATTTTACTTACATTTGTGTTAGGGTGTTATTGATTAAAACTTCAATGGCTATGTCTAGCTAACACATGTGTTGTTTTCATAAACATAGAACACTTAGTATAACAAAAAAAATAAATTTTTGTTAAATTTGCCAAAATCTGCCTGTACTCGGCAGAAAGCTTACCTACTTAATAGTTAATAAAATTTTATTATTGTATTAACAGAACAACATAATACGAAACTATATGGTTAATTTACAACTAACAACTGTATCTTTTAGGTTTCCAGTATACTCATCGGTATTTAATAAACCAAATTTAACAAACTATGTGGCGCTAAAAAGAGAATTTAAAACGAGGTTCTACTCGACCACGTTTCCATTAAAAAGTGTAGAAGTCAATGTTAGGCCCGAAGGGGGGTTGACGCGGCGAAGTGCAAAATATGTAAAATATATGTAGTACCTAACTGGAATACCCCTCGAAAATAAAACTGAATATAAGGTATGATATTCGTACTTTTTGAATCAACGAACTTTTCAAAAATATAAACTGGAAAAAAATGGTTTTAATATAAAAAATCATGGACTATGATCTAAAGGTAAGTTGTTTTTAAATCTATGAAGGATGGTGAACAAAAGTTTTCTCGGTGAAGCTCACTGTGTATTATTTTTGTGTAAAGTTATGAATGTGTTTGTTCGTATCTAGGTGGCTATGTTACACGATACGCATTTTGTTTCTAATATCATTTTGTCAGTGCTGTTTTATTAAACTCTAAACTTGAAGCAAAAATCGATATCCTTGTATCCCGCCGAGGACTAAAAAGGTTTTAAGGGCCTATACTTAAAAAAGGGGAAAAATAAGAGAAGATGAAGGTTAAATGGGTATTTCATATCTTTATATTTATTTTTATGATGACTTGAAAGGTAAACTAGGAAGGTTTAATATATTGATGCCTTTTCCTTTTTATCCTGTATCTATACATTCTGAACCAAACTAAAATGCCAATTATTTTGAAAACTTTTTTTATTTCCAACTGAGCGCAATTTTTGTTTCTCAAATATAAAGACAAGATTGCTTCGCTTAATTTTACTTTAGATTTTTTTAGCTATAGACCGACGGACAGACAGACGGATTATTAATTGAGAAAACAAGTTTTCCGGCATCTAGGGACCGCGAAACGAGGAATACATCCCTTTTACACACACCGTCATTTTGTTACGTCATTTTAAATTCGTACGAGTTTATAGTTGGTCAGTTGAATACGATATTTAAAAAAAAATTGGCTGCCATTTTGTTCCGCCATCTTAAATTGGTATCGCAAGTAACATTTTATCTCTATATCACACTTATACTTACACCACATTTGAAATGAAATTAATCTAATAAGTAGTTTTTTCAGACTTACTTTCTAAATATTTTATTAGGACGCCATTTTGTTATCTTATATTCATATCAAAATGTTACCAGTTCATTCCGATGTAACACTTGATTTCAGTGCATAATGTGGAGAAAAGTTGATCATTTCTTTAGTAATAATTTTTTTACGATTTTTTTTTTTTAGTAATAATTTTTTTACGATTCACATCTTGTTCCAGGATAATGGATTTTCACTAAAATATTATCAGGTGATCCCCATATGACCCTTAAAATATTGACTAAAACTGATAAGTGGTTTTTAAGCTATGTAGCGAACTGACAGACAGAGAGATAAACCGACAGACGCACAGACGGAATTAATAAAACATATTTTTAGGCATCTACGGACGCTAAAACGTGAAGATATGTAAAGCCTCAGAGGGTGATTTTTACACGATTACAAAAAATTTATTTGGCCGCCATTTTGTTCCGACTCCTTAATTAATACTACATTTTTAATAGTTCATCTCTATATCACAATTAGTTATGGCACGCAATTGAAATCAGTCCATTATGTAGTTTTTTCAAGCTGAATTTTTAATTATTTTATTAAACCGCCATTTTCTTCCGCCATCTTGGATTCGTACCAAAATTTTACCAGTTGTTTCCTACATAATACTTGATTTTTATGTAAAATTTGAGATAAATTGGATAGGTAGTTTTTTAGTAATAATTTTTTATATGGATGTTTACCATCCCATATGACCCTTAATTTTAGACCAGTAAAGTTTGAAGTAAATCGGATAAATAGTTTTTTAGCTATGCCGCAAACAGACAGACAAACAGACAGGTAGACAGACAGACCGACGGAATTGAGAAAACATGTTTTTTGGCATCTAGAGACCCTGAAACGTAAAGATCTGAAGAAATCTCGCAGAGTAATTTTTCCACGATCACCCTACTTCCCTTTTACGAGAAAAGTAATATATATTTTTGGCAGCCTTGCACGCTTGTGGGTAATTCCTTATAGTGACCAGATATTAACCTAATACCGATAATAAGCACTATCATTAAAAAGCTTAATTAATAAACATATAGTTTGATACTTTGATCTCAGTATTTATTTTAAAAACATTGATTTGGGGTGAAAAAATCGAAAGACTAAAATCAAAAATATGAAAAATTAAACATTATTACGTATCATTTTTATTAATTTTGTTTTATAGACATAACACTATATATGTAATTAATATACAGGGTGAGTCAACCAAGTGGCACCCCCCATTTGTTTCTTAAACTATTAGGATTAGCTGAAAAAATTAAATACAAAAGTGTTTCGAATTTCAACAATATATATTTTTACGGTAACTGTTATTATACAGGGTCGGTCAAAAATGCTGGGCGTGCTCTAAATGCAATTTTTTAAATAAGAACTTACATTTTTTTATTAATTTTCTAATTTTTCATAAAATTCTAGAAGAAAAATTATATTGAAGTAATATAGCTAAATTTCACGGTTTATGAGATATTAATGTTTAAAAATTGTAAATTATACCTGCGGCATAACATAAGATTTGTTATTTTATTGTTTAGTTTCATGGGCGACGTTAGTTGTGCTTTTATAGGAAAAACACCAGTTGATGCAAATATCATTTGAGGTTTTGTCAGTGTTAAAAATTTTACATTTTAAAGTATAAATTTTTATGGTGTTTAATCAAAAGTTCCCCATCAACGAATTAAGTGACATGATTTTACTAATTGGTGAATGTCAGCGTAAGATAAAAACTGCTAAACTTCTATACCAAGAAAAATTTCCAGGTAGAAGACAGCCAAGCCGTGAAGTTCTAAAAAAAACACTACATCGGTTTAGACAAACAAGTGTTGCTTATCCTAAAAAGAGAAAAAAAGAATTCATAATAAACCAAGACAATGAATTAAAGGTTTTGTTAAGTTTGGAAGAAAATCCTCAAGTAAGTTCACGAACTTTGGCCAGTGAATTAGATATAAGTCAAAGTACCGTTTCCAGAACATCTCGAAAACACAAATACCATCCCTATCATTTATCTTTGACGCAAGAACTTTATGATGATGATTTCTAAAATAGGGTACACTTTTGCAGGATCCTTCAGATGCATATTAATGAAGATGCGTTATTTTTAAAAAATGTTTTGTTCACCGACGAGGCTTCGTTTGAGAGCAATGGTGTAGTTAATAAGCATAATATGCACTATTATAGTACCACAAATCCCCATTGGATAAGAACAATTGACAATCAAAGAGTATGGTCTCTTAATTTCTGGGGTGGGATTCTCGGAAACCGAATTATTAGACCTCATTTTTTTGACGGTAT
The DNA here is from genome assembly GCA_030620095.1 of Kuschelorhynchus macadamiae. Taxonomy (NCBI): domain Eukaryota; kingdom Metazoa; phylum Arthropoda; class Insecta; order Coleoptera; family Curculionidae; genus Kuschelorhynchus; species Kuschelorhynchus macadamiae. The sequence goes on along the minus strand of JAUTXW010000916.1, from coordinate 269,607 downwards.
TTTAAATGGAGAAATGTACCTAAATTTTTTAGTGAATCATTTTCCAATTCTTTTAGAAGATATTCCTATCCGAGAACGTCAAAACATGTGTTATCAGCAAGATGGTGCTCCGCCTCATTTTTCACTCAATGTTCGTCAGTATTTGGACCAGTTATATCCCAATAGGTGGATAGGAACACACCGTGCGATTTTTTCCTATTGGGATATGTCAAGGAGAAGGTCTACAAAGTTCCTCCGATTGACCAACAAGATATGAAGGATGGAATAAGGAATGCATTTGTTGAAATTACGCCACAAACTCTTCAAGGCGTCCTTGAAAATATTGAGAGAAGGTTGGAAATATGCATTCGACAAAATGGGCATACGTTTGAACATTTGCAGTGAATTTAAAGGTATAACCTGTTTTAAGTTTAAGTTGTAAATTTTAAGTGGTGTTTTTTTATATTTATTTATTCTTGAATTACCTCGTATACTCACTACGTATTACTTCGAAATAATTCATGTTATAAATAAGTAACGTTGTGAAGATTTACAAGTCTTTTTTACAATTTTTAAACATTAATATCTCATAAACCGTTAAATTTAGCTATATCACTTCAATATAATTTTTTTTCTAGAATTTCATGAAGAATCCGAAAATGAATAAAAAAATGTAAGTTTTTATTTAAAAAATTGCATTTAGACCACGCCCAGTCTTTTGACCGACCCTGTATAATAACAGTTACCGTAAAAATATATATTGTTGAAATTTGAAACACTTTTGCATTTAATTTTTTCAGCTAATCCTAATAGTTTAAGAAATAAATGGGGGGCGCCACTTGGTTGACTCACCCTGTGTAAGTCCAGCATATGTTTATAATTTTCGTATATAATTAATTTCGGGTGCACTAAATATTCCACATTTAACTAGCGTTGGAATATGGATTAAACGTACAATATCTGTAATTGGATATTCTAATATATCATCCCTGACAAATTGCCTGTAAGCAGCAGAAGTCAAGATCAAGACAAGACAATATATCATCCTTTTCAGGCCATTTCCAGTGGCTTTAATTTTGTACATTGTCATCATGTTTATCAGGCATAGTACCTGGAAAATATTATTTTTCATGTTCAAATATCACAAAATCCCTCTTCCGTAATTAACAGAGATTGCACTTTCTTTATCTTATGTAGCAATTCAGACGAGTGTCGTTTGCTTTTGTTTTCTTTTTTTGCCCCTTAGAAACTTCTGGATCTACTTTACCTTTTTGAGCCTTATTTATTTGTTTTCTTTTTTTCTCTTTTTTCCTCATTTGCCGGTATCCAATAAACCAAATTTTTGTTTCTGCCTTCTTTCATGTTCTAAAAATTCTTTATTAATTGGAACTGCGGATGTCAATTTTGGCTTCCTTTGCGTTTGTTTTTTAGATTTTGTTTCGCTCTCTTTTAGTCAGTAAAGGGCGGATTTGAATGAAATTAAGAATTTATTCTGATTTTCCTCTTCATTAATAACGTCCTTGTCGAGTGCCTTGTTCATCAAATTAATAATTGGTTTTGAAGGTGATGGCAAGCCTTAGCTGTCAATTTCTTTATTGTCGACAGAAGTTTCTTACAGTGCAATCTCTTCAATAAAAGTTGAAGTTAATGACGTGAAGAGTTGAAGGCAGTTGGTACTTTATTTTTGACGGGTGTTTCTCTGTTTCTGCATTTGCATGAATCAGCTTGGAGAATTAGCTCTGAGTTCGGGGGTATATCTAATAGATTTGAGTCTTAGCCATCGTTTCTTGTCGTTTCATTATTTAATGATGTTGTACGAGATAGTGAGTCTAAAAGATTTATTGCACTTTTTTAACAAGTTAACAAACAGTTGATGGAAAAGTGAACATTGAATCTGGACCAGGTATTTAATTTTGGATAAAAATTTCCTCAACTACATTATGGTTTTGACCCTCACGATTAGTGTGGAATCTAAATTGATTTCTCAATCTGAATCCGCTATTTCATCAAGAATGTTGTCATTTCTTAACTACAAATTTGTATACAAATGTTGTTTATTAACGGCAAGGTATTACGGTAATCTCGCGATTAATAACATTATTTGATAAGCATCTCGGGCTTCTCAAAAATTCAAAAAATACTTTATTTCTATACCTAAATTACATTCTTGTATTACACGTCTAAATGTTTTTATGAATCCAACTTTTTTTCTCAATCTCAAATAATAACTGGGAATCTGTTAAAATAACTGGTCTTGGCGTATTGTTTTTGCGTTATAATTCCGAGACATCTACATGCTCATTTTGAAACGTATGTGTTTTATAAGCTTAGTGTAGTTAATATTATTTTCGATAAAAACCACACGCATGGAATTTTTTTTTGACGATGGGACTCGTTGCTCTGCCAGCTTTTCACCTATCGGAGTCCACAATACCCACTAAACCCCAACGGGCCCCCATCAGATGGACCATCATTGGACTAGCAAAGGATCCTTCGATGGGGTTGATGCGATCCTTTCGGGAGAAACTCCTATAGAGGACATGGTCCTCACTGTGCCGTGGGGGGAGGTTCTCGCTTGGCAGGATGTTTTTGCCACCTCTCGATACTTGTAGACATCTGAAATAAAAAATATTATTAATAGGGAAAGTGTCGCCTTACCAGGTGGGTTATTTCTCTGCTGTCCTCCCTTCGTCTGTCCGGTTTGCCGCTGCCTACGTCCTACTGTCCCGTGGTCCAGTCTGCCGTTGCTAGTATCCCTCCGTCAGTATTCCTGGTGGTCTTCGAATTCTGAGTCTTCTTCTGTACCCTCAGCGACACTGCTGTTCTGTGATCCGGCAGTGTTGAGGCTGAGGTGGGGTGTTCTTTTTCCTCAGGTTCAACTGCAGCTCACGCCGGAGCCAGCTGAGGTACCTGGGAATCCTCTTCTTGGAGTTTAATGGCCACTTGTTGATACTCTTAGGGTTTCTGTAGGCAAGATCTAGTTTCTGAGGAGCACGGAGACTCAGAAATTTCGATTTGCCGACTTCCATCCTAGAGTATATTACTGCAGGAGCCCGTGTCTAGGCCTTCTGTACCTTGTCCAGTTGTTGCGTCTCGGAGCTAGCGGATCATAGTCTACAAGGTCACGTAATGTAAAACGAATGGCCTTCAAAAAATCATAGACATGTTGTTATCTCTTATCCAAGGATGAAACACAAAATACTAAAACCAAACTTCTTTGAATATTTTGGATGAGGGTATCCTTATTTATATGGGTATAAGACCATTGGCGCCTGCATGGAACCGTTCGCATCAACTGTTACGGGTACAATTAGGCACTCTTTCTCATTATCAGTTCACTTTTATCATTCATAACGTACGGATCGATTCGGTTCCGTACAGTGTAAAGTTTGTTAAAGTGGATGTTTTCCTTTGTTGGAAAAATTATCAGTGAGATGCATAGTGCTGTGATAGTGCTATCTTTGACAATAAGGTCAAGTAAATCTTCTACTTCCAAGGTGACGAAAATTTCGTCCGCGATGAAGTCGGAAAAAATCTTACAGAAAGGCTTGATAGGCTAGAATTACTTCCTGTTGTTCCACAAGCATATGCGATATATTAAACTTTCATAAAAGTTTACATTTGATTTTTGTAAAGTTGGTAAGTTGTAATTAATCGAAAACACTTAACAATAATTTACATATTTTAATATTTTAATTATTTTTAATTGCTTTCGGACCTGCAATATTTTATTTACGCTTTAAAATTAGATAATAATATCCTTGTATCGACTAGGGATAGGCGATAGTTGAATTTATCTATTGCCTATCCATAGGCAAAAACTAGTCAATAAAATTAAATAAACGATAGGTGCTGTGACTGTAATTGTTGGAGACCTACCGGCACTTATCGATATTTTTTATTTAACTTTTGTTATTTCATACGTCGTTAACTTAACTATAACTATCGATCAAATGCCCATTCCTAATACCAACCACTGATCGTTGTTAGGATATGTCTTGAGTTTTTGTTTCATATTTCTGATTACTATGATTTATCTAATTTGTGTTTAAAAATTATAGAAATTTAAAAAGTTTCTTCAACTATAAAAACCCCAATATCACTACAATAATTACAATAATACGAATGAAATGAAAACCGTAAACCCCGACCTGCGCATACGGCAACTTTATTTAAACTAAAGAAGTAACGGCAGCGTTTACCAGTATGTAATGATTAGCAGGAAAAACGTTATAGATATCCTCTGCAACGAGCAGCAAATACTGGAAAAATAATAAACTGGACGGATTCAGGAGAAAGGTTGGTAATAGGACTTTATAGAACATATTACGCTAATTTCTTTATATTTTATAGAAATGAAAATACCTATCTACCTTTAGTCTACACCATTAATATAGTTTTCCTTTTAACTAATTTTTTTTTAAGAAATTTATTTTCACTTTTTTCAAAAAAAAAATTGACTTTTTTAGGCGATTAAAAATCAAATGTCCTCTAAAATGAAACCTTGAATACACTTTGGCGCATGTTCTTATTAATCGAATTTTTTTATACTTTACGTCTGATATTTGTCATATACTTTAAATTCATAGAAAAATATGGCTGATTTCCTAGACAGAAAAACGCATATTTAGCACGGGAGTCGTGTGCCTTTATGTGGTTGCTTGACTATTCCTAACGCCTTATTAATCTGCAGAAGAAGTGTGTTCTTATATGGTTTAGTTAAATTTGTATATTATTGCTGGTTTTACTCAAGCTAGGTAGTACAACTCAGACCCGTAAATACATTCCTTACCACCTTACAGCTAAGCTTGTTTCTCACACGCACTAAACAAAGCATGGGATATAACACTACTATACAGGAGTGTGTTATGGTGTAGCACAGTAACTTTTATCAAGAATATATGCCCGTTAATCACGAACAACCTTCACTATGGTCCAGCCAACGCGCGCATAAATATCTTACCGCAAAAAGCCGCTATTTCAGTGTTGAACACGTACAAATAAACTTTTTAAAAAATAAGTGCCCAAAGAGCTGCATATTATAATTCCAATAAGATGAGACTTTGCAAATAGGACAAAAAAATGAGGGGGGACCATCCTCCTTTTATATATCCGTCCGTGATGTCAAGGGATCTAATTTATTCACTATATTCTCTGCAATATATCTGAGTACATTTATTTTTTTTAATAATGAAGTTGAACATGGAAACCGCGTTTTGCCGTTAATAATTTATACAGTTCGTTAGGACTAATCATTATATTCAATAAAACCTTTTTAAATCAAACAATAAAAACAGTTTCGTTTAGTTTACTTACCATAAAATTTATAATTTTGTAACTTAAAAATTTTAAGCCGGTTTAAAAAATCAAGAATTCAGAAACAAAGCAAAAGTAAACTTTATAAAAACATAAATAGAAATGAATAATTGTGTCAGATTTATACGTTTGAAACTCGAAAGTTCTTATATACTAACAGTTAATTGAGTTGATAAGATTGCCTATTTGGTTAAATTGAATGTAAATTGTTGAAAGGTGGTTGAAAAAAAAACAGAATTTTCCGGACATTGATATTGATATCCAGGATACTGTAGTCTACAAAATTTCTTTTTTAAAACAAAGAAGAGATCGAAGTGGCAATTAACTGGTCTAGCAGGCGCAAATTATTGTACCTTTTGTATACTTTGTCGAATGCCTCTCAAATATCCTCTTGTCGGAAGTCGCGCCGTTGTTAAGAAAGAGACGGTTATATAGCATGTAAGTTATGTGTGTTTGCTTGCTTTGTCTGTAGCCCCATAATCCGACTTGAAGGGGGTTGGGCTCTTGTATATACTATTAATGTCATTTTAGTTATTATGAATATATAAATTATGGAATTCTTCTCTAAACGGCGATTTTTTTATTAGTTTTAGGAAATAATTATATTATAATAATAAAAAATAAATTTTCAGACTTTTTGGCAGGCCTTATTTTTATTAAACATTTGCTGGAGTTACCCTCAACGAAAAGTTTTAGGCGTCTGGACTTAGATAACGCAACGTACTGAAGTAGTGCAATGAGCAAAACTATAGGTTCTTTTAAAATTGTTTAACATCGTATAAAAATAAAGTCTTAATTCTGATCCAAGGGATTCCCATATATGATAATCAGAACTTTCCAAACGTTCTTGCAACAGTGTTTGTTGTCTTATTAAGCACTAATTGTCTTTATGAGTGCTGTTAATACAAAAATTTTTCCTGGGTATTTTTCTCTACAAAAAAAAAACTGAAAATTAACACAAAAGTCAAATAAAATTACTTCGTTAAGGTCCATGAAGAAATACAATATATTATCAAATTTTTCTCAAAACGGCGATTTTTATTACTTTTAGGAAATATTTAAAACAATTTATACGGGGTGTTGCATTTTTCCTGTGCTGATATCAATTTTCTTATTTTAAATAGGACACTCCATATATTTTTATAGATTCTGATAGTGCATTTAAAGGTGAGCTTTAATATATGAGTATGGATCTGTAATGAACGTTCCTGATTTATTGATTTTTTTTGTTTTTTATCTATTTTCAAATTAACAGAATTACGGATTTTCAAACTTTTTTAAATTTTACTAGGACCAGTCATCTATATTTAACAATGTGAGTCTACGACTCACCGTTTTAGTCAGTTTTCACAAAGAGACTTTTTTAAATTTTACTAGAGCCAAAAAGTTGAAAACTGATTTTATTTACAGTCTAATACTGAAGCTTTAAAACCTTAGAAAGTTATAACTTTATCATTTTTCCCTTATCGTATTTTTGGAACCCTCCAAATATTATATTAAGTTTAAATAGAGCAAGCAACGACTTAAACGATATAAAATAATATAGATCTACGACTCACCTTTTTTTTCAGACTTTTTGACGATCATCTTTAGAACATAAGTTTTTTTTTAAGAACAAAGCTCTTAAATCGTGTAATTTAAAAAACGAAATATTTTGCCCTAGTAGTTATTACAACATACCTACTTTATTTACCATTTTGGATTTCTTCACCATTATTTCAACATAAGTTTTGTTTAGAATCAAGCAATAAATGATAAAAACTTTGAATTTTTATATAGTTCCTAACTAGCTGCATGTCAAAATTTTTAAAGGTGTCATTATCGGCCTAATATTAGCCTTATAGGAAACCAGATTAAATTTGTATTAAATATATAAATCTTTAGCTATGAATTATATTAAAATATTAAAAACCTAAATTAAAAAGAATAAGTAACTGTAAAATATTAAATAAACATAAAGCAAGTTTTGCACGAGTTTCATGAGCAATAAACGTAGTGTAATTTTTTTATCGCAATACACCCTGCTTGTGTAATCAAATTTGTATTTTTTGCTTAAGTTGCTCAAGGTCTTGGAATATGTTTTTATATAGCTTAACAAGGCAACATTCCCAGTGGGTTCAATAAATTGTGCAAATTTGTTGTGTTTAATTTGCTAATCGAAAAGTGAATAATATTATTTTTCATTTGGACGGTGCTCCAATTCAGAGTGTAATATTTTTAGCCCCTTCCCCGCAACCCCTTAAATTGTAGGCACGACAACTTTTTTTTCAAATGGCAAAATCTTAATCTGATGCTAGCAACAAATTAGGGGTCTGCTCATTTCGTTACAGTAAAACGAGTACTCATAAGTTTTTAATCAAAATTAATTATCAAAAGGATCTATTTGATGGTGTAATACGAAACGACCCTGGTCACCGCCATATATTATAATTATTGCCCCATATGTTAAAAAGGAACTTCCTAATATCACAAATTTTTATATTGCAATAAGCCAAATTCTTGAAATTCTAGGACAGTTTGTTCCGGCATTTAGTTCTTTATTTGGCAAGTACCTACACACAAAAAATAATAAATTCAATTAATCTACTACTTGTAAGCAAGAGTTAGTATTTTGGAACTTTGAAAATTTTGAATTATGGCGCTCTCAGAAAGCAGCATATTGAAATTTTGATATCGTTGGGTTGTGGAGACAAAGTGCGGAGCCAGGAAAGTTTGTGTATTGTCCAATGAAAAGTATCCGAGAATACAATTACGCGGTTAAGTATAAGTAGGATATTTTATAAATTTGAAGCGCATGGGACAATTAAGGATTTACCTAAAACGGGCCACCTACTCGTTTTAACTGAAGACAAATAAATTGATATACTCGTATCAGTACAAGAAAGTCCACATACCTTAGGGCTAAATAAAGATGTCAGTAGAGCTTCTGTACAGTAATTTTTAAAGAGCCGGAAGTATTACCCGTATAAAATGCGCGTTGTGCAGGAACTTCTTGAAGATGACTACAATAGGAGATTACAATTCTGTGAAGAAATGATGCGAAGATATGATGAAAATATCATATTTTTTCAAAATAGTATGTTCTCCGATGAGGTTACATTTTATTTAAATAGAATAATCAATAGACCTAATTATCGATTCTGGTCTGATCAAAATCCACAGTGGATACGTGGGGGAACATACACAAGATCCCCAAAAAGTCAATATGTGGGCTGGCATAATAAATTACCGAATTTTATGACCATATTTATTTAAAGAAAAACTTACTGCTCAGCAGTTACTTAGATTTCCCCTCATTCGATTTAATACCTGCATTAGCAGTAATGTTTCCTAACGAGGGTGATCCAGATATTCCCCATGAAAGAATATGATTTTAATAAGTGGCGCACCACCGCATTTTGGTATATGTTCAAAGGTACTTGAACCAAATTTTTCCAAATCGTTGAATAGGTCGACGGGGCCCCATTGAATGACCACCAAGGTCTCCGGACCTTACTCCATTGGATTTCTTTCTATGGAAGTATTTGAAGCAGAGAGTGGTTAAAAATAGACCCTGTTGTTGAGGATCTACAAGATAGTATAAGGATGGAGGTTAGTAATTTACAAGTCGAAAGTATTCGAAGAAACGGAGTATTTACCAGAGACTGCATGTCATGTGGTAGAGATCAGTTTTAGCATTTTTTACGTTAGCCCAATCAGGCGGGAATTAAGGATCCCCTTCGAATATTAATTTTAATTAAAAAAGGTATATAGACTCCTTTTAGTGTAACGAAATGAGCAGTCCCATAATTTGTTGATATCATCGGATTCACTTTTAGAAGACCTTCTCATAGAGCCCCCATATGGCCTAGGTTGCCAATTAAAAAAAAAGTTGGGGTGCCTACAAATGGTTGCCATTTAAAAAAAAGTTGGGAGCCTACAAATTAAGGGGTTGCAGTGAGGGGGCTGAACATATTACAAAAAGACAAACAACAATTTAAACCACTTGATTTGGTACAGCGTTTTTTTGAAAAATTACTTATACAAAAGATATGAATTTTGTGCGTTCCTTTGACGTGTTTACAACAATTTTGTAGAATTTACTGGGCTCAATAAAAATAATCCCAAAGAGCCTTAATCTACAATTACTTTTTATGGGAACCTTAAAAGATAAAGTGTATTAGAATAGTGCCAAGATCTTGAGCAATTTAACCAAAAAACCACAGTTTTGTAGCAAAAATGTTAAAAAACCGTACATCAATGTATTGCTCAGAACGGAGACACGTCCAAATCTTGCTTGATATTTATTAATTATTTTGCAGTTGTTTATTCTTTTGCTACTCAATTTAAAGTTTCTGATTGTAGTATAATTAATTATTGCAATAAATAATATTCATTCAATCTAAAAACATTTTAATATCATTGTCTATAAGGCCAGAGTTAGGCCGAAGTATCTGAATTAATGTATGAGCACAAAAGACAAGTGTAAAATTTTTTCACACGTAAAAAGTCATAATTTGAAAGCTATGTCATAAAAAAAAAGAAATAACTTAGATTCTAAAGGTGATCGTCAAAAACTCTGAAACAGTGAGTCACAGAGCCATACTAAATTTAATATAATATACAGGGATTGCGTTTTAAAAAATTACGCTACGTGAAAACGAATATTAAACTGTTAACAAAATGAATGTCTGACCTTTTTGGCTTTAAGCAGAATTTTAAAAAGTCTAAAATTTCTTAAATTCTGCTATTTTGAAGATAGATACAAAACTGAAGAAAAATGCCAATATATCTAAAACGTGAAAACGAATAATATGTCATAATATATAACAGAAATGTTCTTATCACCCCAGGAAAAACAAAATATATTAAGACTATAAAAGAAACCAAGAAATAAATATTTGTCATTAAATTTTTCATTTATCTTTTATAGTTCTCCAGATAAAAGGATAGATCTTCATATTTCAGATACCTTCTAACTATTAAGAAATTATTAGGTCATAATGGAAGAATTTATAACAAGGAAAGTTCGTAGTTAAGTTAATTCACGGATTTTTTAAATTTAATTTTTATATTAAGATTATTATTATTGTTATTGTTATTATTTATTTTTATAAGAATATTTACATAGCTAATTTAAAATAAATTAAGTCATTTATTATTTTCCTCCATAAAAAAAAGATTTTATAAAGTAAATCGAATTTAGCCTTACTGATATAATAAATATTTTAGTAGGCCGCAATTCTCTTTTACCATAAAGGGCTGGCCCTAGAATTTTGCCAGTTTATCCCTGTTTCTAATTTCTTTTTTGTGCAAAATTTCAAGTCAACTGGGCAAGTGGTTTTTTTGATACTGGTACTATTTTATTCCACCACAATGTCATTAAGTCAATCGGGTAAGGAGTTTACAGTACGTTTACAGACAGGCCGAAGCACCAACCAAAATGGGAGAACGTATTTCTTCGGGATCTAGTGACAGAGACACAAAAACGTAAAGATGTTCAAAAATTTCGGAGGATGATTTTTTTCACTATTACAATACTTCCCTCCCTCTGATGGAAGTAACAAAGGAAACAAATATTATGTGTATAATAAAGTAATTTCAAAGTACAAACAAATCCAAGATACTTTTGGATTTAACATTTTAATCTAGCCACCCCCGTAAATTGAGGTGATTACCTTTCATTCTAAAATGTATTTTGATTCCCCAGTAGAATTTTAAGAACGTCATTCGGTAACGAGTGAAATTAAATCTCTATTATCCCAAATTACGATTGTGTTATTGTACAGCTGAATTTGCAGCATTTTCTCTAATTTACGGACAATGGAAATTCGAAAATTTGCCAATCCAACACCGCTATTAAACCGGATATTTCAAATATCAATGAATATGTAACGTGCATCCTACAGCATTGTAAGCAATACCGAGAGCCAATAGAATTATTGAAATCAATTATCCCTCGAGTTAGAAACTATCACTGACCCGAAAGTCTTTTCCGAAATAGTTCTCGCAGAATTCCCGAGGTAGTGTATGTACGGAGCTGTTAGAGAATCTGAATTAGTAACGATTGTGCGGAATAATATAGAAATAGGTGATGTCGGTTTGTCAGCAATGGAAATAATATGAATTCGCTTGAGATATCACACAACGAGGATTTCAATCCTTTGTAGGTCAGACGATAACCATGGTCTAAATTATTTACAATGAACAATACCGACTTAACAAGGGACTATTGAGGAAGGCGCGAAAGTCCGACAAGGGCATCATTCTCGAGCCGTAATTATTTCACCGATCGAGAACGAAATAAATTTATCCAAAACAAATTCTTACTATAGCTTATCTACAGGTATTAACTATCTTACCGGCACTTTGATCTACAAAAATCAAGTCAAGTACATGTGTAATTGCGGGACGGCAGGGTGTTCCAGGACTGATGGTAAAAGATTAAATAGTAGATTCGAAACGTTAAGATGAGATTTTTTTATGCATTAAACATATTTCAAATTACAGCCATTTAAATAAAAAAATTAATTTTATAATTTACTCGTTAAAAATCAACCAGAATTTAATCAAATTTTTAAGGTGGTATTTTTAAATGTGCTCTGTTTAACTCTGAAGCAGGAAAAATCTATAAAAAAAAAGGGTTAGCGTTACAGGGGGTTGCTGGTTCCTAACTACTTTTAACTGTCAAACTGACAAAGAAGTAGGACACGACAAGACTGAGATGTTTCGTTTTGCACAATAAAATTAGACTAATGATATATTTTAATTTGCTTACAATTAACAAGAACAAAGAAAAATCCGCAAATAAAAGTTGAATGTGAATTTTAGAACAAATGTTCATATGCAAAATAATTCTTTTTTTAACATGTAACAATCCCTCATTTCATTTTTTACCATTATTCGTTGGACACCTGCACACTGCATACATTTATATGTTAACATCCAAGGACTAGGCACAAACTTTACGGAAAACAGTTTTCAGTGAAACTGGCTGAATTTTTTATATGTTGTAGTATTGGACCTTCCGAACGAAAAATACCATGGGAACAATCTAATCCTACGACTAGTTTTTAACATAACGGGTGTTATAATTTGCCCAATTCCCATGAGAAATATTGAATAACATCAAACTATGTTTTATAACATATTATACGTATAGTACTTCCCAAAATAAGAAAAAAGTTTTATATGAATCTACGTCCGAAAACTTTTTTCTTATTTGAGAAGTACTATGTGTTAAATATGTTAAGAAACTAATTTGGTGTCATCTTATTTTCCCCATGTCTTTTATATGGGATTTGAGCAGTTATATATGCTAGAAACTAGTCACAATTGGAATTACTATCTCACGTTTCGCCTTCGATTGCACAGGGCATCTTCAGGGATCTTTACTCCTTGAGATCTAAACACTAAATGAGTTTGGAGAGATTCATGCCAGCTTTTATACATGATTTGTGTTTGCTGAACCCTGACACTGTATTAAGATCGGTCTCCACGTGTGATATAGACCGTAACCCGTATCTGTATTGAAGTTTTTTATACGTTTAAAAATTTCAATAGATTCTCTAATTTTTCGTTTATAAAATCCTGGATCCAACGCTAGAGCCGTAGTTTAATTCACATTTATAATATGACAAGTAATGTGCTCTTTTTACTTTATTATTATGTTTGGACATACCACGAAGGCCTAAGAATAATGCCCGCCTTACTTTAAACCATGGTTGCATTTTCTAGTGACCCATGCCCTGCATTATAGGGCGCGGAATCGGAGTTTCCGTTGACGTTCTCCAAATACCGAAACATGCATTTGCACTTCACGGTACCTTTATATATACAGGATGGGTCAAAAAAGTGTCCGCACTTTTAAATTTTACTTTTTTATTTATTATTATTTTTTAATAAAACTTTTGAAATTTTTTAACAGATATATTGATTATAGAACGACCTATTTAAAATGAATGAGATTCAATTTTTTTATTGTACGACGCGATGTAAAAGATGAGTTTTGTTTAAAACGCTCGCAAAAAATATTTTTCATATTTTGGGAATAAGCAAAAGTAGCATCTTAAAGCCTAATCTCTTAGCAGCAAGACTCCTATTTTACTTTTTTAAATATATCAAATAAAATTTGTTGTATTACACATTTAGTGACATCGTACGTGTATCTTACATAAATTTGCGGCAATAATCTATTTAAGCCGGCTTTGGAAACAATTATAACTATTAGCAACTTTAAAGTAAGCAAAGTTTGAAATATTATAGTTTCTGGCCAAAAACGAAAGTTTCACTAAGAGCCTTATGGAAAGGGAAATATCCCTTCCCATAGCCCGAATAGTAGTTCGAACATTTTCCGGTCACCCTGCAAAAAAAGACAAATGCACCTCATTAATTTTCTCTATGTTTTCCTATATATCTAAGAATATGTGCCCCAAATTTTATTAAAACATTTTAATAAACAAAAAAGTTTTTCGAAAATTGAAAATGTGGACATTTTTTTGGGCCACCGTGTACACGGACGTTATTGTATCTACAACAACTACTACCTATTGTTAGCCCATCCTACACAGAGCACGGTCTTCCCTGGGTGGTCACCCATTGAAGTACTAGCCGCACGCGGCGATGCTTTACTTTGATTATCGCTCGAGATCGAACCAACGCAAGTCACCACCCCACTGTTAGTGTTCATCTACATAATACATCGCTTATGTTCCTTAAGTCTTGATATTGAGCGTCCTGTTTCTCCTACATACACTTCTCCACGGGAGCAAGGAATTTTATATACTCTTTCTGTTGGAAAAGATACAACATCTTTCGGGAATCGCAAGCATTGACCAATCTTCTTTGTGTATTGAAGATTGTCCGTCTGTTAGACTGCCGAAGTAATCGTCCTATTTTGTCTGTAGTGCCATGTACGTTGGGAAGAACAACACTACCTAACGGTAGCCCCTTATCATTCTTCTATCGCGGAGTTAGATTACTATATATTTTACATGAAAGCGTAATATCTTCAGTGCAATAGCCATTTCTTCTCAAATATTCGTTCGGTTTCGATATTTCCGATGTTAGAGAATCTTGATCACAAATCAAAAAGGCTCTGAATACTAGTAGGTTAATAACCGATTTCTTTTGTGATGGATGGAGGTGGGAATTTACATTAAAGTATTTATTTGTATGCGTCGGTTTTCTATACACAGAATGTCCTAACATACCATTTATTTCCTTTCATTTGAATTAGATACTAAACCAATCCATTAGATTCAATTTCCATATGATGTTGATTAAAGTGGTCCAGAAATATGAGGAGATTTTCCTGTCTATGAGACCAAACAACAAAAGTATCATCTACATATCTGAACTAGTGTTTTGTTTTTAGTGGAGCGGATGTTATGTGATGTTTATCCTCAAAGGCCTCAATAAAGATATTCGCTTCCACATGTGAAATTGGTCTGATACGGTAGAAATTGGGGCGTTAACGAAAATATTTATGTATAGTGAATTTACATCGAAACTGACTAAAACATCTTCGTTATTTAACTGGATTGCCTTAAGTTTTTTCCACGAAATGTGCAATGCGTCTTTCTATACTATCGGATCTGCCTGCATGACCTTATAGGTGTTGTTGTCCGAAAAATGAGTTATCTTTTCCACGTATTCCGTTCTGTACATGACGACTGTGGCGTTGCCTTTATCTTCTGGAAGGTCCAGGATGTCTGCATTTTCATTTAATGTCTTCATCGCGGTTTTTGAGCCGCGGAAAGATTCGCTTTCGGTGGTTTTAATTCTTAATAGTCTTCGCTGTCTCATACCTGACTTCATCAGCTTGCTTCACTGGGAAGCTTCTACAAGAATGCATCTCGGTGCTATTGTGAAATTTTGGCTTCTGGTGAGGACGAAATATTCTGCTTTCGTTATTCCAAGGGACATTTTATGAATAATCCTCAGGGGTAGCTATGGGATCTCCTCTATCAACTGTGGTAGCGTTTATTTTTAGGCAGCTGAGGATATTACTTTAACATACTTTTGTCGTTTGGCCTCATGGAGAAGAAGATGTCTTCATATTTAATAGCATATAATACAATAGAATAGAATTTTTATTTCCTTAAAAAAATCACACAGTTGTACAAAGGTGTATACATACACACACATACAATGTAGATATGGGAATCGTCAGAATTAAAATTTAACAAAATATTTTAAAATTACACTTAAGAAGCATTCAAAAAATAGTTACAGGCTAAAAAACAGAATATCCTAAATAACTTAACTATGGTTTACAGTGTCTCATCAGCAAAAAAATCATTTCTGTTGTAGTACGGTCTTATCACCAGAAAGTCCTTCAGTTTACTCTTGAAAGTATGAATTTTTGTTATGTCTTTGTGTTCGCTTGGGAGAGCATTATATATTTTAATCGACATGGCTTCGGGACCGTTTTTGCCCTCTAAGACCACATTCTTTTATGTTGTTTTTTATGTATACTGAGCATTGTAGAATGCATATTGATATAACCGTTAAAATTTTGTGATTAATAAAATAAGGCTTACATGATTCACGACGTGGGATGCCTATTATTTGGCGAATAATATTTTTTTGGGGTATTAGAACTGATTCTATAAATGAGGCATTGTCCCAACATATTATTCCATAGCAGAATTTTGTGTAGACCTGGCCATAATATAGAGTCAGACAGACAGACCTTAAGTGTCAAAGTTAAAAAGATAAATTTTAATCTATTATAGACAAGTTCTATATGCTTGTTCCAAGTTAGTTTATAGTCGAGGTTCATTCCTAGGAATTTTATATCGTTGATTTGTGGTATGCTTTTCCCATCTGCAGTTTTTATAAGGATGCCTTTAGTTACAGTCTTGTTTTTAGGAACAAATGTCATCGAGTACGACTTGGTGAAATTGAGAGTAAGACCGTTATCATTTGACCAAAGTGACATTCTCTCTACAGTCTCGTTGGATATACGTGCAGCGTCTGTATTCTCCGTATTTATAATAAAATTAGAGTCACCTGTGTATGTACAAAACGGATGTAACACGGGACTAGCTAATGAGGAGACGTCGTTATTATATATTAAAAATAGTGTAGGGGAAAGAACACTTCCTTGTAGAACTCCCATTGTATTCTCTAAGGGTTCTGATTTTACACAATTTTTTAGTTGAACCATTTGTTTCCTCTGCAATAAAAAGGACTTAACCCATTTTAGGGCCACCCCTCTAACACCTATCTGTTCTAATGGTCTGTAGTTTACTATCTAGAGAGTTGAGTATATTATTTGTAGTTTGATATAGGGCTGTTTCTGTGTTTTTCGATTTTGCAAACCCGTGTTTGAAAGGGGGTATAATTTTATTTGATTCTAAGAAAATATTTAGTCAATTAAGAAATATTTTTTCAAATAATTTGCCAAGTTGATTTTGAACTGCTATAGGCCTATAATTAGCCATGTTATCCACTTTCCCTTTCTTAAAAATCGGTGTGATTTTAGAGAACATTAGGTGTAGTAAAAGAGCTTCAATCTCGTATTTAAGGCATCTTTTCAAAATGAAACCTGGAATATCGTCTACGCCGCGTGATCTTTCTGCTTTCAAGGACAGCATAGCTTCATGTAGTTCATTCAAGGTAACAGGTTTCAGAAAAAGTGTTTTATTACGTAGTTTCCCTTCGTATCTTAAAAAATAATTATTTCTACTATTAATGTTGTTAGATGGACAGTTTACAAAAAAAGTATTAAATAAGTTTGCGACCTGGAGGGGGTTAGATGTATCAACACCCCTTTCGTTTTTTATATGGAATTCATTGTTCGCAAGGGAAGTAGTTTTTAGACTTTCTAGACCACCTTAACCATCAACATCAAAATATTAAATTCACAATGGAAATTGAACAGTCTTTTTCTATATATATGGAAGGAAATGGTACAGACGCATAGAAATAGATACTTAAATACAAATTCCCACCACCATCTAGCACAAAAGAAATCGGTCATTTATCACGAATATTTAGAGCTATTTTGATTTCTGATCAAAGTTCTCTAACATCGAAACTGACCAAAGCAATGAGAAGGAATGATTATTGAACTGAAGATATTACGCGCTTATTCAAAAGATATAGTAATCCAACTCCACAAAAGTAGAATGATAAGGAGCCGCCGTTACGTAGTAGTGTTATTCAAAATAGGATGATTACGTAGTCATCCAACATACGTACAATCTTTAATGCACACAATTAGATAATGATTGCGATGTTGTACCTTTTGAAACAGAAAGGGTATATAACATTTCTTGCTGTTGTCTAGAAGTCTATATGAACGCTCAATATTCGGTATACAGTGTGTCCCAGATTCGCTTTTCTATACAGGGATCTCGGCTCCTATTATACCTACAGCAAAGGTTAAATGTGGAAAGTTTTAGAGGAAACTTATTGCATTCGATATCCGACTTCAGATTTACGATCGATCAATTGTTTTTGGAATTATCGGGGAAAAACCGAAAATGGCGGATTTCGTTTTTGGCCAGTATATCCAGAACGGTAAATTTGACAGCTGCCAAAATGTCACATTATTCGGACACATTTTTAAGACAAATAAGATGTCGTATGTCGTATACGTTTTCATTATTGTTTTTTGTTAACCCGCAACCCGCCTTAACATTCATTTTTCTTATGGCCGCCATATTGGATTTTTCGATTTTTGGAAAGATCCTAAATTTTCCAGTCTAGTGATATCTCACAATTTCATTAAAGATTTTAGTATCATCGAAATATTACACTTCGTAAAGTTAGGTTTCAGTTTTTTCTAAGGAGGCCATGATTTAAAGTAATGTTAGCTCTCAATGCTTGTCTAAGGAGGCCATGATTTATCTGTAACCAAATTGGATTTTGACTTTGACGTTAAGTTAAATAGTTGAAAATATCAAAGCTGTGTTTTAATAAGTAGTAGGTACGCTTTTATCCCAATAAAATCATAAATCTGGCACATAAATTGTCAAAACCTATAGAAAATGGCCGGCATTCCGTCTTCAAATGAAGAAAAGATTGACATGTTAGCTCTGTACTTTCAATCATACAGAAACGCCGACGTTACCTCAGCAAGGTATTTGAAGATGTACCCCGAACGACGGGGTACATCTTCATAAAACCTCATAAAACCCAATTCAGGAAAATCGTAGTTAATTTAATTAACCATGGTGCCTTCGAACAACCTAGAAGCGGATACAATAATAACAATGAAAATCGAGACACAAACATTTTACAAGCTATCAACGAAAAACCTAGTGCATCGGTAAGAACTGTGGAACAGGAAACTAATGCATAAATCAACAGTACAGAGAGTTTTAAAAAATAATAAGTACCATCCTTACAAACCCATAATAGTACAAGGACTTAAGGAAACTGATTTTTCAAGACGGCTACAGTTCTATGAGTAGTATACTAGGAGATGTAATGAAAATCCTGATTTTGTAGTTTTAGAAGTGGCAGAGAGACGTCTACAGATCAGATTTGGAAGTAACGTTTGATGTGGGATCATTGGTAAGTTAATCTAACCAATCTTTTTTAAATAGGCACCAAATGATGGTCAAATAATAATCTTTTTTTTTCGTTTAGTTCTTTAATGATACTAAAAGAGTATAATCTAATAAAAAAAAAGTAAAACGTTCTTCTCTAGTCAGTCAACTTATTTTTTTGATATTGTATTACATTTTTATTCAATCGTTTTGTATTGTAGTTTCGAAGAACCTATAAAAATAGAATTGAATTCTATAAATTTATTAACACTGATGCGTACCTTCTCCGCGGATTTGAATTAGTATTTAAATTAATTAATTCTAAATCTTTAAACGCCATTAAAAATATTTATATTTTATTTTATTAATTTTCATTTAATTTCGTCCGGCAGTCCGGCCGAGGCGATCGATAATCCTTGCGCATACGTTTATCGCTCAAAACTCGTGCGCGAAGTTCCAGCCGGTACTTCTCTCTACGTATTTTTATAAAATAGATATTTCAGGGATTTAAGAGCCCAACTCATCGTTTTAATAAGGTTAATAATACGTTCATGTAGCTAATTTAATTTGTATTAAAGCGTTTGAATGCAACCTATATTTTCTGGTAAAGACTTAAAGTTTACATATTTATAGTTGCATTTCACACAGTTTTTCAATTGTTTTAAACAAGAATATTATATTATAAATTAATTTAATATACATCAATTTCTTTCGCCAAAATTGTCAATAATTTAAATTTATCATGTCGGATAAACTGGCAAAACTTAAACTAAAACGAACTACAGCATATAATAGATTAAAGGAGACATATGACGTGGGACTTGAGGTCTCAGAAGATAGTTCCAAAAAATCTACCTTTCTTGCAAGGGTCGAAGGAATTGATAAAGTGTACGACGATTTTCAAACAGTTCATAATCAAAGTGTTTCTTTAATATCTGAAGATGAGTTTAGTACACACGACTCATTACGAGTTGCTGCTGATAAGGTGTTCTATGGCGCAAAAGCGATAAAACATGAAATTTTAATAAGTGATTCAAATGCAAATGTCTCTTTAAATAATTCTCTCATAGGTACTACACCTAAATTCACAGCTAGGTTGCCAAAAATAGTTTTACCCATATTTGATGGGGAATTTAAGAAATGGTCAGGTTTTTTTGATCTCTTTAATAGTCTTATACACCAAAACACTGAACTTTCCCAAGTAGAAAAATTTCAATATCTCCTTACGTCATTGGATAAAGAACCATTATCTTTAATTAAGGGTCTTCCAGTAACTGACAATAATTACATAGTAGCTTATGAAATAATTGAAAAAAGATATCAAAATAAAAGATTATTAGCTACTTATCATTATAATGAAATTTCTCAAGTCTTTTCTGTTCAAAGGGGAACTTCTAAAGAACTTAGAAATATTTTAAATATTTTTTCGGAAAATTTAGCCGCCCTTCGTGTTATGCAATTCCCTGTCGATCAGTGGGATTTTCGTTTATTGAATATGCTTCTTCAGAAATTGGACATAGCTACCAGAACTGATTTTGAAATACAAAATACTTCAGACTTTCCGACTTACTTTGAATTAAAATATTTTTTGGGAGAACTTTTGAGATAGTACCGAAAATATGTACGGTTACAAAACTTTAACAGAATATAAAAAACACTTTCCTTCTCTCCATTTACATCGAAGTGACAAGTGAACAAAGAAAAATCCCAGCACCACAACTACTCCGACCGGCATTGAGATAGTACGAAAATATGTACGGTACTTGCTTACAAAACTTCTAACAGTTTCGTGAGTTCGGTCTATATTTCCGACAGGAAAACACTTTCCTTCTCTTCCATACTCCAGTACATCGAAGTGACAAGTGAACAAAGAAAAATCCCAGCACCACAAGAGAAGGGCCCTTCGAAGCCGACGAACTGTGCTGTTTAAGGTAAGAGTGCCTTTTACCTCTTTTGTGCGTTCTTTCTTTTACTCATTTACCACTTTTTCACACCTATCATACAGTCCACTGTTTACATGCGTTACCGCATCATTTTGGCAAAATGATGCGCTAGCTTAAAGCGAACGCGCAAGCGAATTTAATTGCCAGGTAAAGGGCAAACCTTTACCACAGGTCGTTGCATTAGACCATGAGACGGTTTTATAGTTACGACTCGAATAACGCCATCCTTCCCAGGATGAGTCTCTGTAACTCTACCTAATTCCCACTGTAAAGGGGGTTTCGAGTCGTGCTTAATTAAAACTAGCGAGTTAAGTTTAATTTGAGGGACGGCGTCAGTCCATTTATGTCTTTCTTGAAGAGAGTGGACATATTCTTGGGACCACCTCTTCCAGAAGTCTGCATGCAATCGTTGAACCAACTGCCACCGATTTAGTCTATTTATATTTAAGTGACTAAGGTCAGGCTCACAGATACCACTAGCAAGTGGCTCCAGTGTTAAAAAATGACCAGGGGTCAGAGGCTGTAGGTCATTGGGGTCTGCACTTATTGGACACAGGGGTCGCGAGTTTAGCACAGACTCGATTTGAGTCACAAGAGTGTGAAACTCTTCAAAGGATAAAATTTGTGAACCTGTAGTTCGGTATAAATGCGCTTTCATAGACTTCACGCCGGCTTCGGCCAAACCGTTAAAATGAGGACTTCCTGGTGGCTTGAAACTCCAATTAATCGACAATTGTTCAGCTGCATTGGCAGCGTATTCCAGGACCTGCCGACTGGCACCCTTGAAATTAGTGCCTTGGTCACTGCTAATGAATGAACATCTGCCATGGCGAGCTACAAAACGCTTAAAGGCCCCTAAAAATCCGTCAGATGTTAAATCTGAAGTAACTTCCAGATGACTTGCTTTAGTGGCAGTACATACAAAGATACATACATATCCCTTGAAAGTTTTAGCATTTCGATGACGATACATCAAAAGAGAGAAAGGACCTGCAAAGTCAATGCAGACTGAAGAGAATACCTTTATCTGAGAGACACGTAAAGAAGGTAAATCCGCCATATAAGGATTGTATGATTTTGGTTTGCATCGAAAACATCGTATGCATCGAGAAAGGCAACGATATATTGCGCTTCTGGGGGATAATATCCAAAAGTGCTGAAGAATTAAATAATGCATAGTTTTCAAACCAGGATGAAGGTTAGAATTGTGGATCCACTCAATAATTAAATCAGTAAGTCTATGTGATTTGGGTAGTAGAATAGGATGTTTAGTATCATAAGCTAAATTGCTATTTCTAAGCCTACCACCCACCCTGATTAAACCATCTGAATCGATGAAAAGGGCAAGCTTTCGAAAAGATTTGGGCAAGAGGGTATTACTTAGAATTTTATCAAGGATATCTGAGAATATTTCACGTTGTACGTGACGAATGATACATAAACGAGTCCTATTCATTTCAAGAGGTGTGATATACTGAGAATGTTTTATAGATTTGGATGAAAATCGAAAAACATACGCAAGAATCCTCTGAATTTTTAGTAGAGCTGAGAAGTCATGAAGCAAATTATTTATAATACTTTCATTTATGGAAGTAATTAAGACCGTTTGTTTTTCTTCATCACCAGTGGATTCATAAGAAGCCACAGTAGGCTGCGGAGGCCAGAATGCTTTAGACTGAGAAAGAAATGCTGGGCCACACCACCACAGAGATTGTTGAAGAAGTTGAGCAGGAGTTAACCCTCGTGAGGCACAGTCACTAGGATTTTCCGACGACGGAATATAATGCCAGGAAGATTTATCAATTAGGTCTTGAACATGACTTACCCTGTTCGCAACAAAGGTTTTCCACTTATGAGGACTGGCGTTTAACCAGGCTAAAGTGACAGATGAGTCAGACCAAGCATAGATTGCATCAAAGGAGATGAACTCTGAATAGACTTCTTTAACAAATGAGATTAGATCCGCCAACAGAACAGCTGAGCAGAGTTCTAGACGAGGAATCGAAATGGTTTTTAGAGGGGCGACTTTACATTTGGCAGTGACAAGAAAAGTTTTAACGACTCCAGATATGCTCTCGGTACGAAAATATATAACCCCTGCATAGCCTATTTGTGAGGCGTCGCAGAAACCATGCAATTCGATACGCTGAAGATCATCAACTATTACAGGTCTAGGAATTTTTATTTCTGTAAGACGATATAGTTCAGACTTATATGTATTCCAAGTTAAAACAATTTCATCCGAGGGAGTATCGTCCCACGATATCTTCGATGCCCATAATTTTTGCAAAAGACATTTTGCGAGTAAAATAATGGGAGAAATAAATCCTACGTGATCAAATATTCTACTAATTTCTGATAGAATACTTCTCTTAGTACATTGTAGCTCTATTGGGTTAAAAGTGTATGAGAATATGTCATCTTGTGGACACCATCTTAATCCAAGGACCTTAATAAATAAAGGTTCTTCCTGATCAAAGCTAATAGATGTTTGAACATCAGAAGAAGGAATATTTGCGAGAATAGCTGGATGATTACTAGCCCATTTTCTGAGCTCGAAACCTCCTAATTTCATTAATTGAATTAGCTCTTCTTGGAGCTGTAAAGTTGTTTCAAGGTCATTATTTCCACTGAGCGCATCGTCAACATAGATATCTCTTCTCACCGTGGCAGCTGCCAGAGGAAACCGAAGTGCCTCCTGATTGGCAAGCTCTTGTATAGTTCTCAGAGCCAAATAGGGAGCGGATGACACACCATATGTCACAGTCAATAGATGATACTCACTAATTGGATCCTCGGAAGAAAAGCGCCAAAGAATTCTTTGAAAATCTCGAAATTGAGATTGAATGCGAATTTGCCTGTACATTTGTTTTATATCACAAGTAAAGACAAATGCATAATATCGAAAACCTAACAGAATAGTTGAAATATCACGTTGCAGTTTAGGTCCAACTAATAAGGTTTCATTAAGAGAAATGCCACAAGATCCTCGAAAACTAGCATTGAATACTACTCTAAACTTAGAGTTCGGGTTCTCATTATTTGTGACACAATGATGAGGCATGTAATATGCTTTAGGTGATTTGAAGTCGGACTTTGCGACAAGAGTCATGTGTCCGCTATCCAAGTAATCCTGCATGAAATCCGAGTAGGATTGTCTAAGTTCAGGATTTTTAGATAATCGCTTTTCCAGTGTGCAGAAGAAACGATAGGCTTGGGAATATGTATCGCCAAATGTGGGTTCATTGGTCTTAAATGGCAAGGGCACACAAAACCGACCAGAAATGTCTCTGTAAGTAAGAGATTTGTAAATCTGTTCACATTTTATGTCATCAGAGGACAAAGAAGAGATTTTAGGGATATGTTCAATCTCCCAAAATTTTTTAAGTAGCAAGTCAAGATTCATATCTACAGATGTATGACAATTGAATAAGACTGTATGAGATTTAGATAATTCAGCACTATTTGAACGTCCTTGAAGAATGTAGCCAAATATGGTCTCTAGAGCAGTAGGTTGACCAGGCTGACCAAAAACACGACCAGAACCTAAAACTAAAAGAATCAATTCCGCACCAATTAGCATATCGATCGGTCCGGGAATATGGAAAGAGTTATCTGCCAATTTTAAGTGGCGAATATGTGACCACTGTGAAGGGTCGACATTAGTTTTCGGCTGATCCGAACATATTTTTGGTAAAATAATAGCATTAAAAGAAAACCTAGGATCTAGCTGGCCACAAGGTTTTATAGTACAATGGGTTATCCCGCTATTGGATTGAGCTGACATATCGTTTAATCCCTCAATTGGAATTGAAGATCGAATACGAGATAGTCCAAGTCTATTCACACATTTTTCAGAAATAAAGTTGGCCATACTAGCAGTATCGAAAAGGATTCGAATTTTTTGAAAATTGTCTCGACTATCCTTGACTTCTACAACAGCTGTGGAGAGAAGGACGGTAGATTGATGAGTAGTTACTGTTTTGAATATACACAACTTTTGTTTGCTTTGGGAAAACGCTGAAAAATGGGGAGAAATTAAACACACGTCTACCCATACACACTCTCTATTTTTCTCTCTTTTCAGCTCGCTCTTGCCAATGGGGGGGGGGCGGGCAATGTAGCAAAGGAATGATTATTAAGTGGAGGTTTACAATAAATATTTAACATGCCCCCCACCTTGACAAGGTTAACCTTTCAACAAATTCATAAAATATTGAAACAAATACATTTAAAAACTTAAACATGTACACAATTAATGTTTTACACAATCTTAGTGGTGTTCTTGCTACTCTGTTCCCAGGGGGAGAGGACACAGTTTGGCAAAGGAGCGCTTGACAGTCCCACGCATGGTTTTGACACTGGCAACTCGAGCAATACCATCTGGACCCTTGTGCACTGCTTCAATTCTTCCCAGAGGCCATTGCAATGGCATGGAATTGTCATCCTTAATAAGGACCATAGCTCCTGGATTTAACACTTGACGATTCGAGGAACTGTTCCATTTTTGACGTACTTGTAGTTCTGATATATATTCCATGGACCATCTAGTCCAAAAGTGTTGCTTCAACTTTTGTATTTTCTTGAAATATGACAAACCCGGTTCCCTCTCTTCTCGCAAATCCTTCTCCGGAAGTGACGTTAAAGGTCTCCCAATCAAAAAGTGGGCTGGGGTAAGGGGGAGAGGTCACTAGGATCGGAGGATAAAGGAGTAATTGGCCTCGAGTTTAAGGCTGCCTCTATCCCAGTAAGGACGGTGTATAACTCTTCAAAAGTTAAACAAGCATTGGCTAACACTCTCTTTAAATGGGCTTTACAACATTTTACGCCTGCCTCCCAAAGCCCCCCAAAATGAGGAGAAAAGGCTGGAATAAACTTCCAGTTGATACCTTGATTGCTAATGGATTGACTTAATTTATTATAATTTTGTTTGAGAAAAGGACCGATAGCTTCTAATTCATTTTTCGCTCCTACAAAGTTAGTTCCATTATCTGAGAACACATTTACTGGTTTGCCTCTACGATTGATAAACCTATTGAAAGTTGCAATAAATGCTTCCTTTGTTAGTTCGCTCACAAGTTCTAAATGGATCGCCCTAGTAATAAAGCAAATAAACAGAGCTACATAGCACTTTACCTTAGTACTACCTCGACCCTTTTTGTTTCTGACCAACAAAGGACCGGCATAGTCAACCCCAGTTGTTGAGAAGGGAGGTGCTGGTTTAACTCTGTCGCTGGGAAGTAATCCCATTATTGGATTTTTTATCACGGGTTTCACCTTAAAACACCTTACACAGTCATGCACAACCTTTCTTGATAAATTTCTGCCCCCAATAGGCCAGTACCTTTCTCTAATTGATGCAAGTAGAAGTTGAGGTCCCGCATGTAGAAGACGCTTATGCTCATAATGAAATAATAGGTTTGTATAATAATGTTTGCTTAAAAGAACAACAGGATGTTTTTTATCATATCCATACTCTGAGAGAGACAATCTTCCCCCAACTCTAAGAACCCCTTCCTTGTCTAGAAAAGGATTTAATCTTATCAAAGGACCCCTATTTAAAGATTTCTGTTTCGACAGAATTTGTATTTCTTCTGGGAACATCTCCTTCTGCACTAACTTAATTAAAATTTCTTCCGTATGTTGTAGTTCTAAAGCTGACAGGAACTCATCAGTAGCTCTCACCCTTGTACGACATGAATTTATAAACCGAATACAATATGCACAAACACGAATCATTTTTTGAAATGAGGAAAATTTTGCAAACGACAAAAACTCCTCCCTTTCGACTTTAAGCACGTTCTGGTATTTCTTGACCTCAGGAATACATGTTTCACGATTAAATGTAGAATCAGGCCACTCTTCTTTGGGTTTAGAAAGCCAAGGAGGTCCCGACCACCAAACCTTGCAATCCACCAACTTGCCTGGGTTCACACCTCTTGACAGGAAGTCTGCGGGATTGTCTTTAGTGCTGATATGGTTCCAATCCCCAGGATGAGACAAAGATTGTATTTGCGCAACACGATTTCCTACAAAGGTGTGCAAAATATTAGGTTGAGTTTGAATCCAATTCAGACACACAGTCGAGTCACTCCAATACACAAAAGAGTCAATTTTTAGAGACAATGAGGTTTTCACCTTATCAACCAGGTTAGCCAACACTAATGCAGCACAAAGTTCTAACCTTGGTACAGTAATTGTCTTTAAAGGTGCTACCTTTGTTTTTGAACACAGTAACCTCACACATACTTCCCCAGATTCACTCACTGATCGAAGATACACACATGCACCATAGGCTACTACAGATGCATCAGCAAATCCATGAAGTGACACCTTAACTGGCTTGCACACTAATACATGTCTGGGAATTTCTAATTTATTTAACATCCCAAGATCTGCTCTAAAGGTTCTCCATTTGCTGTCCAAATCACTTGGAAGACTTTCATCCCATGACAACTTACACAACCATATCCGCTGCATGATAATTTTTGATAGTATTACAGAAGCACCCAATAAACCTAAAGGATCAAATATCCTTGATATCCCAGATAAAACAGTTCTTTTTGTTACTGGACCCTCATCATCAATTTCGGCAATGCTATACATCAATACATCTTTTTCTCCTGACCAATACAGTCCTAAAGTTTTTGTTTTATCCTTTTCATTGAAAACCAACACAGACTTGGAATATGTTGACCTCAAATGATTTAAAACCTTAGAATTGTTCGAAGTCCACTTTTGAAGCTCAAAGCATGCAGTCCTTAAAATATCAATAATGCTGTCACACATTTTTTTTGTAGCCTCCACCGAGTCCGACCCTGTTATGAGATCGTCCATGTAAAAATCTCTACTGATAACTCTGGATATTTCTGGCTGACTATTTTTAAACTCGTGAGCCAATTGCTGAAGACATTTCACAGCAAGATAGGGTGCTGATGCAGTCCCATATGTCACAGTAGTCAACTCATATGTTTCTAATTTTTGTGTAGGATCTTCTCTCCACAAAATCCTTTGAAGGCTCCACTGGGCTGGATCCACCTGTATCTGTCTAAACATTTTAACAATGTCTGCACACACCACAATATTGTGTTGCCTAAATCTCAGTACAACAGAAAACAAGTCATCCTGCAAGGTCGGTCCCACAAACTGAAGATCATTTAAGGACACTCCAGAATCAGACTGAGCTGATCCATCAAACACCACTCTTAATTTTGTGGTAGGACTTTTTTCATTTATCACACCATGGTGTGGGAAATAAAATGTTTGACGAGAAGACTCTTGCACATTCATATCATCTCTCTCACTCACCTTTCTCATATGGGATAAGGATAAGTATTCTCGCATAAACTGAAAATACCCTTGACGCAATTTTAAATTACCCTGTAGTTTTCTCTCCAAAGATTTAAATCTATTCATAGCTTGTTGCTTAGAATCACCTAGTAATGACACAGACTCCTTGAAAGGGATCTGCACCACAAACCGTCCATCACTATCCCTCTTTGTTGTATCACAAAACATTTTCTCACAAGTCTTTTCTTCTATTGAGAGCAATTTATCTTCATTGCCCTTTTCCTCAATTTTCCAAAAATCGGTAAGCTGGTTATGTAATTCAAGGTTAGAAATAAGATTACACTGATAAGATAAACACTCTTTGTCATTCACTCCTATCTCACCACCTATAACCCATCCAAATTTAGTTTTTTGTAGAGTGGGTAAACCATCTCCTAAACACACCTGACCTATACACAATAGATTTAAATAGACACCAGCTCCTAATAAAAGGTCTATGTCACTTGGCTTATAATAACTGGGATCAGCTAGACGAATATGCCTAGGAATTTTTATATTTGAAATATTTATATTGACTGCAGGATAGTTTCCACTTATTTTTGGTATTACAACACAAGAAATCTCACTCTCAAATTGATTCAGCAAGGATTGCAATTTTATCTGACACCGGTAATTTAAATTAGTCATTTTCTCACCAACCCCTGTAACTAAGGTAGGCCATTCAGATTTTTTCAAATTTAACCTCGTAGCACAAGCTTCGCTTAAAAGGTTAATTTGACTCCCTGAGTCTAACACTGCTCTGCAGACTCTTGGGGCTCCCTCAGAGTCAGACACTAACACTAAAGCTGTTTGTAACAACACCTGACTATTGATTGCTTGCAAGGACATTACACTCTCAACATTCTCTGCATTATTAGACTTAGAATTGTTATTAGTATTTTCCCACTCTGAATCATGAGGATGGCTCTCACTTGATTTATTGAAACGTTTATTATAATGTAAAAGTGTATTATGTTTAAGACCACATTTCCTACACACTTGACCTCGACAGTCCTTTAAAGCATGACCTTGTCTTAAACAATTAAAACATAATCTTAACCTTTTTACTTTTTCTACCCTATCACTGACTGAAAGTTTTATAAAATGTTCACAGTTTAAAATAAAATGGTTACTCTTGCAATTGCTACACACTGTAGTTAAGTCTTTATTTTCTGTTGATTTGTCAAAGACAGAAAAAGACCTACTTGAATAACCTTGTTTATGATACCTAGGTGAGGCCTTTGAACACTCTAAAGTTTCTAACAAATCTGCCTTTTGCTTCAAAAGGTTTTTAAAGTCCTCTAAAGTAAGGATTTTGTTACTATTTACTGAGACAGAATTACTCACTCGCTTTTCTTCCCAATCTCGAGCAGTTTTTTTGTCTAATTTAGTGGAGAAAAGATATATCAACAGAGTATCCCAAGAGTCAGTTGGCTCATTTAATGAATTTAGTGATTGAATATGCTTAGAAATGGTATCTACCATAGTTCTCAAACTCCCAGCCGACTCTTCAGATACCACTGGTATTGAAAAAAGGGCCTTTACATGATTCTGTATTAGAATATGAGGATTGTTGTACCTACTGAGCAAGGTATTCCAAGCTATTACATAATTGTCACTAGACAGTTCGATACTCCGAATGACTTGAGCAGCACCACCTTCCAACGATGTCTTCAGATAATGGAATTTTTGTATATTAGGGATTGACATATTGGAATGTACTAGAGAAATAAACAAATCTCGAAACTCAAGCCAATTTTTATATTCCCCAGAAAACTTCTGTAAATTAATTGGGGGAGCTTAATTCCCTGTACGCTATTAAAATTCTGATTATGAATTGAGACACTAGAAATGGAACCAAGCTCACGTTCTTTTTTACTGTCATAAAATTCTTTAATTATAGTTTTTACTTGCGAACTCATTTTAAAATAACTATTTTCAAAGTCTGATCTTTCTTTAATTTCTTGATCTATATTATCTGTTAATGTTTCTATTTCGGTCTGTGTTTCTTCATACTTCGAAAAAAGAGTTGAAAATTCATCTAAGCGGCTTTCTAATTCTATGATAATTTCACGCTCTAAACTACAAATTTCTTTTCCTGATATGGATTTTTTAAGATCCTCAACATACTTTTTAAATAGAGTTTGTCGCCCCTTATAACCACCCCTTTGTTTATACAACTTCTTTAGAGTCTCTTCTTCACTCATCCTCACTAGTTTAGAGAAACCCCAAATCAAGAAAAAGGTAGAAGATGCAACAGTTACTAATATATAAGGAACAAACTTACCAGAATCCAATAGAATAAAATTAGGAAAAAAGGATACAAGAAGGAATACCCACTTAATCTTGCTTCGATGGATTTCCAACGTCACGGCTTGAGACGCCTCGCTGTCGCTATGACCGACCGGTCCTACTCGAATGACGCAATCGCCGGCAAAATGAATAGGTTAAGTTAACGGGTGTTACTTTGATTTTACAAGTGTTCAATCTTTTTTGGGCACTACACAACACAATTTTACTGGAATACACATCCTAGTCGAAGGACCATGTTTTGAATATACACAACTTTTGTTTGCTTTGGGAAAACGCTGAAAAATGGGGAGAAATTAAACACACGTCTACCCATACACACTCTCTATTTTTCTCTCTTTTCAGCTCGCTCTTGCCAATGGGGGGGGCGGGCAATGTAGCAAAGGAATGATTATTAAGTGGAGGTTTACAATAAATATTTAACAGTTACTGTACTCGTCATAGCATTAATGGCAAGATTAATATTTGGTTCCGAATTTTTCGGACATTGTGAAGAACTTGGCAACGTTGGATCTGTAAAAGACTGTTGTTCGACAGGTGAAACGGTCTCCGCATTTTTGTTTACATGTAATAATGTATGATGAGATAATCCACAAACCCTGCATTTAGATGAGGAAATGCATTTCCGAACAGAATGTTGGGAAGCAAGACAATTCGTACATAAATTATGTTGTTTTGCAAAAGAAAATCTTTCTTTGGGAGTTTTAGAAATAAATGCAAAACACCTATATAATGCATGTGATGAAGAACACATGATGCATTTTAAATTACTATGATTAAGGGTGTTATTGTGGTTAGATGTATTATTTTGATTAGCCGAAGTTGAAGTCATGAATGCTGGAAGCGAATTTTTATTTTGAAAGGTTTTAGTGTTTCTAGAACTTAAATGAGAATTATTCTGTTTATTGTTTACTTTAAACCCTGAATTATTGTTGTTTGGAACAGCCAACTGAACTGACTCTAATGCCTTACATTTATTCTCCAAAAAATATTTTAATTCAAAGTAAGTCGGAAAGTCTGAAGTATTTTGTATTTCAAAATCAGTTCTGGTAGCTATGTCCAATTTCTGAAGAAGCATATTCAATAAAAGAAAATCCCACTGATCGACAGGGAATTGCATAACACGAAGGGCGGCTAAATTTTCCGAAAATATAAAAATAATTTCTAAGTTCTTTAGAAGTTCCCCTTTGAACAGAAAAGACTTGAGAAAATTCATTATAATGGTAAGTAGCTAATAATCTTTTATTTTGATATCTTTTTTCAATTATTTCATAAGCTACTATGTAATTATTGTCAGTTACTGGAAGACCCTTAATTAAAGATAATGGTTCTTTATCCAATGACGTAAGGAGATATTGAAATTTTTCTACTTGGGAAAGTTCAGTGTTTTGGTGTATAAGACTATTAAAGAGATCAAAAAAACCTGACCATTTCTTAAATTCCCCATCAAATATGGGTAAAACTATTTTTGGCAACCTAGCTGTGAATTTAGGTGTAGTACCTATGAGAGAATTATTTAAAGAGACATTTGCATTTGAATCACTTATTAAAATTTCATGTTTTATCGCTTTTGCGCCATAGAACACCTTATCAGCAGCAACTCGTAATGAGTCGTGTGTACTAAACTCATCTTCAGATATTAAAGAAACAATTTGATTATGAACTGTTTGCAAATCGTCGTACACTTTATCAATTCCTTCGACCCTTGCAAGAAAGGTAGATTTTTTGGAACTATCTTCTGAGACCTCAAGTCCCACGTCATATGTCTCCTTTAATCTATTATATGCTGTAGTTCGTTTTAGTTTAAGTTTTGCCAGTTTATCCGACATGATAAATTTAAATTATTGACAATTTTGGCGAAAGAAATTGATGTATATTAAATTAATTTATAATATAATATTCTTGTTTAAAACAATTGAAAAACTGTGTGAAATGCAACTATAAATATGTAAACTTTAAGTCTTTACCAGAAAATATAGGTTGCATTCAAACGCTTTAATACAAATTAAATTAGCTACTTGAACGTATTATTAACCTTATTAAAACGATGAGTTGGGCTCTTAAATCCCTGAAATATCTATTTTATAAAAATACGTAGAGAGAAGTACCGGCTGGAACTTCGCGCACGAGTTTTGAGCGATAAACGTATGCGCAAGGATTATCGATCGCCTCGGCCGGACTGCCGGACGAAATTAAATGAAAAAATTAATATTTTTAATGGCGTTTAAAGATTTAGAATTAATTAATTTAAATACTAATTCAAATCCGCGGAGAAGGTACTAAAATGATGCGGTAACGCATGTAAACAGTGGACTGTATGATAGGTGTGAAAAAGTGGTAAATGAGTAAAAGAAAGAACGCACAAAAGAGGTAAAAGGCACTCTTACCTTAAACAGCACAGTTCGTCGGCTTCGAAGGGCCCTTCTCTTGTGGTGCTGGGATTTTTCTTTGTTCACTTGTCACTTCGATGTACTGGAGTATTGGAGAGAAGGAAAGTGTTTTCCTGTCGGAAATATAGACCGAACTCACGAAACTGTTAGAAGTTTTGTAAGCAAGTACCGTACATATTTTCGTACTATCTCAATGCCGGTCGGAGTAGTTCTTCTTTTTCGTCGAGCATGTAGAATCAGATGCACGACTTCTAGAGTGCTTAAGAGGGTTAATACCAAATTTGTGCGTTATGAATAGTTATAAAATTAAATATACCTGTAAATGATGTGATAATAAAATAACTAAGATACGCATCATTTATGCCCAAAATAAGTAATAATTAATTTGACAATTAAAATAAATTGTAGATAATAAAGTAATAAATAAGAAATTAGGAGTTTCCTTAACAAACACTTTATCTAAATTTTCTGCAGATTTAGCTAATTATCCAGAATTATTTTGATTGTCTGAATTTAATGATTTATTATTACCCGGGAAGCCTAGTTCTTGCGTTATGAAAAAAATACCATATTAATCAATTCGAATCGAATTATTTTTCGATTTTCATTATGATTTATAGAAAGGCATTCAGCTGTATTTCCGAATAATTTAAATTTTAAAGTGCAAGGGGTTTGTTCTTTTGATATTTTATGTTTTATTAAGGCACGGTGTACTTCTTTAAGATTATTATATCACTGAAATAAATTGATTTAGTATTTCCGAAATTAATATGCAATACCAACAAAATAGTTTATTACGGCTATTACTAATAGGTTTCAACTGTATAAAAGCTCATTCATTACGGGATGTTTCGATAATTATTTTTGGAAAGAAAATATCTAATTTTTAATAAAGATAATTTTCCCTTTATAATTCATAGTTTCTGGTACCACCTGGCCGACCCTGCCGCCCTTGACTGTTGGGCACCTATTTATAAATTATTAATCATTTCAGGAAATCGACTTATTGGACCATTTTTGTTTGACTACAACCTAAATGGGCAGAGGTAACTAGAGCTTTTGCGAAACCAGGTTGTACCAGCCTTACGAGCTGTTCTAACGGAAGATGAATTAAGAAGAACTTGGTTTCAACAAGACGGATGTCCGGCTCACAATACCATTCAAGTCAGGAACTTCTTAAGAGAGCAGTTTGACGAAAGAGTAATTTCTTTAAATGATCCAATATCTTGACCTCCTAGATCCCCTGACCTGTCGCCCTTGGATTTCTACTTCTGGGGTCACACGAAGAATGAAATATATGAATTTGATCCCCCCGTGACCATAGAAATCCTGAGGCAACGAGTTCTCGACACATTTAGAAATATTAACCGAAATACACTTACCAGGGTTGTACGAAAAACAGTCACCAATTGTCAAAAATGTCTCGATGCAAATGGACGTCATTTTGCAGTTTTGTAAATTAATGTTACCCACTTACAAAGTAGGTAAAGCTCATTTAGATTTTTTAAGTCGTTATTTACGTTCATGTATTGAAAATTCAAAGCGTTCAATACATTACTTACTTATTAATGTAATATTGTGACAAATAAATCATGGCCGCCTTTAAAAACATTGAAACCTAATTTACGAAGTGTGATATTTTGATGACACTAAAATCTTTAACGCACTTGTGAGAGATCACTAGACTGGAAATTTTAGGCTCTTTCCAAAAATCGAAAAATTCAATATGGCGGTCATAAGAAAAATGAAAGTTGAGGCGTGTTGCGGGTTAACAAACAATGAAGACGTGTCGTATTCGCCATCTTATTTGTCTTAAAAATGTGTCCGAATAATGTCACATTTTGACAGCTGTCAAATTTACCGTTCTGGATATACTGGCGAAAAACGAAATCCGCCATTTTCGGGTTTTCGCCGACATTTCCCAAACTTATTGATCGATCGTAAATCTGAAGCCAGATATCGAATGCAATCAGTTTTCTCTAAAACTTTCCCCATTTAGCCTTTGCTGTAAGTATAATAGGAGCCGAGACCCCTATATAGAGAAGCGAATCTGGGACACACTGTATATATTCAATTAATTCGATGGTTAGCGTTTCTTTTTGAAGACGTCACAAAAACCTCCACAAATTTTGTATTTATTAAAGTCTTTTCTTATCTCTATGAACAAGGGAGATATAAGGCTTGTTCAGATATATCTGGATCACCCTGTACAGGTTTCGATGGTTTTACCGGGTGTCTAGGGTTTTCGAGACACTGTACTATTTCTTCGCAAACTGTATTATTCTGCAACTTAATCCTCTTGATTTTTATGATGTCAGTTAAGATTGAAAATCTTGCGTATCTGGTTATCTTTGAACTGAAAAACTGAAAAAAAAATTTCTACTATATAGTTTTTTATGCAAAATACAGCGATATAATTAGATTTTGAATTATGAACTGAAATTTTTTAGGTATATTTTAAAAAAATTTTTTGCTCCAATATTTTAATCACAATTTTTTCTATTGATTCCAGTTTTCGGTTTACAATCATACTACCATCGTAAAAAACATATTAAATTTTTGAATTGAGAATAGGACATAAGACAATAAACCCAAACCTGTCCTGTCATTCTCGAGGAAATACACAATATTCGTTCTCAGCTGATCTGGAATTTTGTCTTTCTAATATAGCGACGTCTTTTTAATATGGCTAATGTATACTTCATAATTTTGAACATATAACTTTTCATTCAAAGTTAATTTCACTATTACTCATGTACAAATACTAATTACACAATTCTGTACGGCGCTCTGCCTCATTCACCCGGGTGCAAATAATGAACTAAAATAGACTTCTATAGTCTAAACTTGTTTTTTTTTAAATGGCTGGTATTCGTGGTCCCTTAACTCCAACCGCAACTTCCAATTTCCTACAAGACGTTATAGGATTTGTTGCAACGGATGCCAAAACATTTACCTCGTCTAATTCCTAATGCACAGTTGGCCTTATTATTAGAATTCGAACGCGGTTTGTTAAATGAGATACAATTAGTTAAATTGGATTTCGATTTTATTCTGGTGAAAATTCTTTTATCCGTTTGCAGCTTGAGATTGCTCAACCGAAACACCTCGAAATTTCCCGGTGGGTCCCCGAAAATATAAGTAAGCATTTTCCCCAGACCCACCCATGTTTTTAATTTTGCTAACATTGGCTTTGGTGAGAATTTGACAAATCTTGTCAACGGTATCGTTCCAACAGGTTAAAGATAAAGTTGAAGAACCTACAATTAAAAAACACCTTCTTAAAATTTCGTGCAATTTCGACAATACTATTATAAGTTATTTTATAAACTTAGAATCACTAAAACTATTTTAAAATATTTATTTGCACTTCAAATATTGCGTTTCGTATACTGATATAGATTCTTCTTGTTTTGTACATCCCCCAGGAGATAGCAACTATCTGCTCTTTTTTCCGCAGACTGTTGGTTTCCAATGATCTGTGCCTGACCTAACACAACCATTCAGTTTCAGATTTACGTTAGATATTATACCCAACGCTAAAGTTGGCCGCCGAATAAGTATTTTACTACGTAAACTTTCCCCCAACACCCCATGAAATCACTTATTTGATATTATATTCTACCTATATAGATATTCAATAACGAATTTTTGTGTGAGTTCATGTTATTTGTTGGGAAAGCTAGAGCAGGAACTTCCCTCGTTATGAATTTTTTTTTTATTAGGTGAAGTGTGACCCAATTTAATTCCGCACCTAGTCATTCATTAACATATATTTTCAAACATTCATATTGGGCTCTTGATTTACGTTAGATATTATACCCAACGCTAAAGTTGGCCGCCGAATAAGTATTTTACTACGTAAACTTTGCCCAACACCATGCTGGATTTTTTGAAAAATATTATCAGGCCATCTCCATATGATCTGGTCATCGGGTAAGCAGTTTATTTGCTATGCCGCGAACAGTCAGACAGACATACCAACGGAACATGTTTTTAGGTATCTAGGGACCCTGAAACATTAAGAACTACAAAGCTCTCGAAGAGTGATTTTTTTGGCGATTACAATACTTCCTTTTAGGAGGGAAGTAAAAATGTTACTTTGCTGCATTCGATATTCGATTTCATTTTCATTGTTAATGTCTCTGAGCCGTATTATTAATTTAAATAAATAACTGTTAAATCCGCTTTTCCAAATTCTCATGAAATCTTAAATAGGTATCTTTTAGCCCTTTTCAAGAAGTCAAAAATATTTTTAGCCTAAAATCAGGTGAAATGTATAAATTTTGAAACATGCTTTTCGAAAAACATTTTTAACGAATGTAAAAAAGTTTCAGTTACGAAATGTTGAAATGCTAATAATTACGAATTATGTACAGTTTAAAACCAAAAATTTTGAAGACAAAATGAACACGAATTACCAAATAGCGAAACTGAGGTTCCGATACCAGATATAATAGCCAAAATCGAGGTTGCTTCCATTAAAACTTGCATTTTGAACGAAGCAGACTATAACAGCAAAATGAATGTACTTTTCAGTGATAAGAATACCTACAAAAAAACTAATTTTTATTAATTTAATATTTTTCGAGGTTAAAAAGTAAAAAATGAATTATAGTTAAAAAAAAATCTGGAAAACACGCTTTTGTCAATAACGACCTAAACAGTTCAGAATAATGTAATTTACTTAAATTATTTGGCTACGATATATAAGTTCTACTCTTGACAATATTATTTATTTCCATTGCACTTTCAACAAAAAAATATAAATTTTTGTTCAATACAGTTTGTGCGTTTGTTCAACGACTATGCCAGAAAGCGTGCGAAAGCGTTTTTTGGTTGCATTTCTTTGAGAAGCACGTAATTTTAATTAATTTCATAAAAACTCCCCATGTTTTTTGGTATAGTTATTGAACATTAGGAAGTGACAATTTTATTAAATGCACATAATATATTGAACATATATTCATATTATTTTGTTATATACGCAATAATGATAAATAATATTGTCAACGGTAAAATGTGCTTTTTAATTATTTCCAGTATTTGTACAGTAAGCTGCAAGCTTTCGGACTTAAAAAACAATATGACACAAACATTTTTCCTACTTTCCTACAGTTAAACTCATTAACGCTCGCTCTGGCATTTGTTCAAGTAAACTATGCTATTTCTGCATTCAATTTTATGAAATAAACGTAAATAATATTTTTAAAAACAAGCATTTATAAATTATTGCCCTTTAAAAATTAATATTTAGCCTTTGAAATTAAATAGTAAAGCTACAGAAGAACCTCATGCTTATTAAACAAAGTCGCAAGCAGTTCATACATAATATAACTTACATTTACACAGAATTTTTAAAATTTGAATACTTTCTTAAAAATTTGAGGCTTTAAGTGGTATAACTCTCTCTCTCTCTCTCTCTCTCTCTCTGTCTCTCCCACGCCACACAAAATTGAATTATTTGTTAAATAATTTTCTAAATGGTGACCAGAGAATTTTTCTAGTATATCATCAGTTGCTTTAATTTTATATACTTATGTGGAAAAAATAAAAATTATCTGCATGCTCTTTTTTTTAATAAAAGTTCAATACAATATCAAATCCATTTTTCCATTTCAGATTTTTTTTCTGTACTCTAGTTCAAACATAGTTTTGCAGAAATTTTATTATTTTGCCAAATATTTAACACAGCATGTTTCAAAAACAACCATAATTTTTTGTGAAAAAATAATTCATACAAAAATTAATACAAAGATTTTTAATTTTTGACAGACAAATATCAAACGTTTTTAGAGTTTAATTAGTCATTCAGAGAACAGAAAACTAACGGAATATAATGGCTAGTGAAAAAAAACGTGTCTTGTTAACAACTGTTTGAAAAACTTAATGCAATATTAGAAGGTATCGTCCATATAAATAATATTGAAATCACACAAACATTTTAAATTATTGATACCTGTAAATATTACTAAATTTTCTATTACGTCATTAAGTACAAAAAAGTCTTTTTTGTGTATTACGTTGAACTGATTTCGGTAAGGGCGACAATTTCCGATGTGCACAATCAATGTTTTTTCTTACACAATTTAGGTCTTTCGTCGTTAAGCAGATATTACTAGCGCCAGGCTCACGTAGTTCTTTTCTAATAATTTTTGAGGGTTTTCCAGATTTCCTCTTGACAAAACTACTTAACTTCTGGCGTTCGAACAAATGTTCTTCCGCTTCGTGGCTGTGGTTTTCATTCACATTTGTTATAACACGGCTCTTTGGTCCACCACGTAGGTATATGCTATACACTTGTCTTTAATACACCTCCATTTGGTTTCGCCCGAAGCTAATTTTCAATTTTTGTTCCTTGTACTTGTAGCACATATACACAATCAAAAATTTACCCCTTTGGCTAACAATTTTACTTAAATTTAAAGGACTATTCGCCATTGCCATTTTTGATACTTGGGCATTTTAAGAGAGTCATTAAAAACGAGTTTCGGCTTAAGGGATTATCTGGAACCGAGATGTCCATCGCCGCGAATTTTAACAACCGATCACCCTGCCAACTGATTGGTACAATTAACCCGAGAGTTGGTAAAAGAATTTTTGGCCTCTAACCGAAATTTTAAAGCTATTATAGAATATGTTTTAAATTTAAGATTTACTTTACCTAAATATTATGTGTTTTCGACTTAAAAGAATATAATTAGTAAATACCTTTAGGTGTAAATATACGTTTTTGTTTCTTTCAACTTTATCCATAGCTCGCTCCATCAATTTGTATTAAACATATTTTCATTAATGTTTAAAGCTAAGTATTTTAAAAACAGCTAACGCGAATGTTACCAAAATATATATGTTTCAAATCAGGAAAAAAAATTGTTTCCAGTGTGAGAATGTGTACGGTATACTATTAAAAAAATTAAGTTCAAAGCTTTTCGATACTCTTGTATTTTTTGTCTTATTACTAAAAGATATTCCACGTCATCATTTAAAACAGAAAACTTGTCTACTTTTAGCAGCTTTTCATTGTTCTTTTGTTTTTTCTTTTTGTAGTATCGGCAAACAAATCTTCAAGTTTTGTATTCACACTATTTTATATCTCATAAACTAAATAGCGAAAATGCTCGTCCGAATATATCATGTACAAGATTAATCAAGGTAGTGAACATCTTAAAAAACCGTATTGAATTGTTTTTAGAGCCGTGTATAAACTACCTTGCCAATAGGCAATAATATAGATATAAAGTCAGTGCCGTAGCCAGTTGTTAGTGGTGGAGGATGCCAGAATGAAGCAGAACTAGAAAATTAGATTTTTTTTGGTGGACACTGAAATAAGAACTAGTTCAAACAAGCAACGAGTCA
The DNA here is from genome assembly GCA_030620095.1 of Kuschelorhynchus macadamiae. NCBI lineage: Eukaryota > Metazoa > Arthropoda > Insecta > Coleoptera > Curculionidae > Kuschelorhynchus > Kuschelorhynchus macadamiae. The sequence goes on along the minus strand of JAUTXW010000916.1, from coordinate 229,497 downwards.
AAAAAAAATGTTTCACGCTTTTTCAGCGTCTCTTTACAGATAAGTCATTTCACTGCGCCATAAGATTTACTCACAACAAAACATCGCTTACAAAAAAAGGGCGCTACTTAAAAGACTGCCATCCTTAACCCCCAGCTACGTCACTCTATAAGATTCATGCCGTATAAAAAAATTTCGATTACGTACGATGTCCTATTGACATTGCTATTGGAGGCCCTGTCGACAAATTTCTCGGTGGGCCCTTTTACTGACAGTCTGGCGCCATTTGTTTGAGGACTTTCTGGTCATCTATTAATCATTAAGATTTGATGGGAAAATATAGATATATGGTTAGAGTAAACAGAGTAAAGTAACACCGCCACATACTGAAATATAGATATGTAGCTCTATTAGTATTTTCGTCACTGAATCAAAAGACGCAAACAAGTCATACTTGGCAATTATTTACTTTGTTACACCAGTGGCGTAACTACAATGGTGCCTTTGGGGACCCGGCGGCCCGGCGGCCCGGTTAAAGTCTACAGAACAAACTATCGTATTAGAACTATCAATAGAACTAAAAACTATCGATTTATAAAAACGCATATTTAAGTAAGGAAATTCGCCATATAGACTTTAACGCACACCAAACAGGCAAACAACCTTTTATTTTAACTTGGCCTTTACTAGCAGGTTCATTTCTGTCGCAGCGGAGCGCATTACGTCGGTAAAGATTAATCGAACAAAATTTCTACATAATTTCTCTAATTTCTTCGAAGATGCAAAATAATGACTGAACTGATAGTCTTTTTTAAGTTATTTGCTATTTGCCTTGGCAGGGTCACACTACCCATTAGGCCCGTGAAGCTCGGATCAAGAGCCCGTCGAAATGAGGGCCCGCCACCGCCTCGCTGCAAAAAAGGGCCCACCATCGCCTCGCTGCAACAAAAGTAATTATTTATATAATTTTCCTTGTTACATTACATACATCAGTAAGTAGGTAATTTTTATATATTATTATATTAAAGGAGGAGATCAGTGTCTGTTATATGGCAGAGAGGACTTTTTTTTGGTTGTCACTTTTCCCACGAGTTTGGGGCCCGTAAATACTTTTGGCATCTGGCACTGGCTGCAATGCTTTGAGGGGATAGGGCCGATAGGAGTCCGTAATCTCAAGCGGGCTTACGGCCACAAAAGTTGTAGATGCGGTAATGGCGTTAGGGTGCTAAATTTTTGTGTTCTGTATTGGGTGCTAGATAAGAAAAGGGTATAATTGCAGTGATACTGATTTTATATTTTATTTTACAATTACAACGCCAATCGTGAGCAGTTAAAAGAAAAAAAGCTGCGAAAAACGAAGCAAAATGGAAAAGCATGTAAAAATAGACAATTTTTTTTACGTTATAGACGATAGTAACGCCAGTCAGTCGTCTAATCGTAAGTCGGTGTAATTAGAATTATTATTATACTTTAAAATGTTGTTTTGTTAAGTTTATTTAGAATAATTTGTATGGAATATATTATGGTTGATATATAGCCTTATTTCATTTTTCTGTGGTACTTGAATACTAATACTATTTTGAATGTTAAAACAAGATTTCAATATTTTTGGCGTTTTATGAAATTTTTTTATTTATATAAAGTTATAGAGAGGGGAGGTTTTCTTGCTACGCCACTGTGTTACACTATCGCCGATGATATCGATTTTCGGTATGTAGGAAGATTTTGGGACCCTGATTACGATTTACGAATCCGAAGTCAAATTTATACGGTCATTTTTCGTTTTTGAGTTATTTATCCTCAAATTTCATAGACATTCTAACCCCCCTTTTTACTTTTATTTTCTTTTTTTTATGAATTACTAGTTTTATACAAAAATGCTACAAACAATAACAAAAATACTTAAGCAAATTATCTTTTTTTTGTCTGTTTTAACAAAACAATTGCGAATACTCAAAAAGAGCCATACATCATACTTTGAAGTAGCAACTTTTCCATGATATTGGTATCTTGACATGATCAGAAACCTATTAATTGATAGTCAGTTATTTTCAGTAAAAATAACGCAAGAAAAACAAAATCAAAATTTGTGTGTGTGTTTATTATTTTTGATTAGAGTTTCACAACAAGCCAATCAATTTCTATGAAAAAGAAGGATTAAAGTGAAATTTGGGATGAAATAGGATGGAATCTCTATGATTTGAGGATGAATAACGCAAAAACGAAAAGTGGCCGTATAATTTTTACGTTGTATACCAAAAAATATCAAAATCGGCGTAGGTGTAAAATAATTATTCCATATTTTTGAAAATACTTAAGATTCACATACAGCCATTTTAAAACATTTAATAAGAACAAAATATTATTAGAAGAACTAGAAAACTTTTATCACATGAACCTGACATAGGTTAAGAAATTAAAGTTATGTATTCATTGTTTTTTTCCTCAGCCTGAAAATAAGCACAAAAACAAAATAACCATAAATATCAACTATTATATTTGTTTCAAAACCTGAAAACAAACAGATATGCCGTGTCTAATATGTAATATTCACAAATCACCATCGATAAATCAACACATATTTTTTTGTTTTTTTTTATAAAAAACACTTGACACAAGGTATGCGTGCTGTTCGTTCATCATTCGCATATCGAAAGTATCTGGTTCGTACGTACTTTCCGCCTTCGGTCTAAAGACGTATGCCCATTTCGAAAATTTGATGGCCTGGCCAATCTCCGTTCACTGAAGTGGTACCGTTTTATGCATAAAAATAAAGTAATGATTCAAATTTAAATGTTCATTCTTTCGACATCTCACATTCAGATCACGTGTCTCGTTCAAAAGTGAATCGAGCGGCATTCTTGGACAAGAAGAAGTAATTACTCTTCTCAGTCGTTGCTTATTTATCTCTTCGGTTTGATGGTTACCGGATAGGACATCGGTTAAATATGCACCTACTCCATTGAGACGATAATATGCATGTCGTCAGTTGAAGCCGACGAACGGGCTACTGGTTTGAAGATCTAAAATATATGTGGACAGGACTTGGATTTTCTATCGTTAAAGCCAATATCTGCGTTATAGTTTAGGATGCATTTGACTTTTTTAAATTGATACCGTTTAATAGTGAATTGTGTTTATACGCAATCGAATTTCCAGCAATTCTAATAGGTCCAATTTTCACCTGATATCCAGCGCTGTAAATTATATTAGCGACATTATATTTCTTACATGGGCGCGCGCCCTCAGGATTTTTTTCAAGAAGGTGGGCAACATAGAAAACTCTTTGTTGTATTTCGTATAACATTTATTTTCATTTCATTTTTTTAGGAACAAAATAAATTAGACTAAACAAATAGATTTTTCTTAATATAACGACATTTTGTGAATACAGAACATATGATATCAAATCTTTAGAAAATCATAAATTTTATAAATGGTGAAAAATCATAGCAGTAATATTTAATAATAGGAAAAATAGTAAGTATATTTTACTCTAAACTAAAAACCAGTCTTATGTTACTTTGGCAAAATTGGTCTAGTATTTCATTGTTAAAATTGGCAATATTTATGCTACAACAAGTCTGTCTTGACCCCATTGCAGATCTTATCCACTTTTTAATCCTGTGTAAGATGTTAAAATTGCGGTCAATAATGAAAGTAGTACTCGACAAAGTAGCTATCTTTAATACCAGGAAAAAATTTACAGTGTTCGATAAAATTCAATGGTTATGCTTTCATCTATTTCAGAGTGAGTTAAATACTCCCCCCCTATATATTTAACTGGCTTTCCAAATTCCAGTTGTAAAAAGTATATGGTATTAAAGTTTGCAGCCAAAAAAGCGCGAAGATTTATATTTGGCTGACCAACGAGTCTCGCAAAACGTGGGTATATTGGGAATTAGATTCCTTCTTAAAATTATTTCCTTAACGGTACCTATGGTATTTCGAATTTCAGTTATTTTACTGATGTCTTTAATTTCTAAATATAATCTATGAGAGACACAACGAAAATAAAATGCTCCGTGAATTTGACCAGCCATTGTTAAGCATACATCATAACCTTGTCCTACAAGTTCGTCTACATTTAAACCAGATTTTTCTAAAACCTCCAAAATAGAATAAGTTATGCTGTCAGCGTTTAGTTTTTCTAATTTTACTAATCCTAAAAAAATCTTCTTTCTTGTTCTTTATCTATATATAAATATATATATTTATATATATATATATATATATATATATATATATATATATATATATATATATATATAGATAAATATATATATATATATATATATATATATATATATATATATATATATATCTATATACAAATATAAATATATATATATACAGATATATATATATATATATATATATATATATATATATATATCGTATGCAATGGATAGCTGCTCATGTCGGCAGTGTCATCAGCCATTACACTATATTATTAAGAGGAATTTGCCTCTTTTAATATATTTGTTGATATTAGTTGTCCGGCCAATGAAATTATTTCATTTTGGATTTTGTGAGAAATGTATTTAGAATTGCCAGCTGCATTACTACAGTCTTCTGATTGACCGTCCGATGGAAACATTTGGGCTATGGTTCCCTGTATAGGCTTATCCGTTGAAGTATTCCAAGAAATGTTACGTTCTTTATGTTATTATATCCTACATGCGCTAGGTCATTACAAATGCTCAGGATAGGGCTTGAGCTGGGACTATGTATTTGAAGCCCTATCTTTTTAGAAGAATTGTTGCATTTTTTGTCAGTTGTTGTTTCTCTTTTAAATAATTTTCTAATGTAATAAACCAGTATAAATATACACATAAAATCTGAAACTTGTAAACCTGGCACAAGAACTAAAAAGCAACCTAAAAAGCACTCAAACGCAAGCAACCCAAGGCCAAGCCAGCGGGACTCGGAACAGAGATCGTAATGTTATAGTGCTAGTTTGCCCGTTGTGCTCAAAAGGTGCGTATTGTACTTGCGTAGGTATAATATCCCTTTTAATTTTATTATTGTTTGTTTTGTACTAATACGTAATTCTTATGTTAAAATATAACTATTAAAAATTTTAAAAAGACTTTTAGTATTATGCAGAAAAACGTAATATCGAAATCTCAGTGGGAGCCACGGCCCCCCCTGGCCTATAATTCCTTATGCTTGGCACGTGAGTTTATAAATAAACAATAATTCTGATTTAAGTGCGTTTCTCAAAAAAATCAGTATTTCTTTTTTAAGGCAATTAATTATGTAATATTTTTTCTTCATGATTGGAATTCTGTGCTCACGATGATATAGTTATCTGCTGATTTAGACTCGCTACAAAACAGTTCCAAGCTTTTTACAAAATACTGTCCTACACTACTCTGAGCCTTTTAACTTCACTAGCAACATCTTTGTGTTTGAATGACTTTATGTCGTCATCTACGTCTCATCCATATATACAAAAGAAAAAGTCTTTCAGCATTTAAATTATAGTATATTTATTCTTTCAGGACATCTTTTTAATTTAGTCTCATTTATTCCCGTAACTTCAGTTACATGCTGATGAATCCCGGTATATTTTATTTTCCGCGCTTTTGTATAAAAAAAACTAGACACTGCGGTATCCCAAGAAGTACATTAAATACTTATCGGTTTACAAATGAGAAGGTTTTAAGTTGGTACAATAAACGCCATGTGTTTTGTGTTTACTTTGTTATATGAGAATAGAACTAAAAGAGACGATAAATAAATTCGTTTTTTTAATAAACCCTCGTTTGTATCATTATCTCCAATTATGCTTGTGATATTCCCTGTTTTGTATGAAGCGTTTTTTGCAGAACAACATAATCAAAATAAAAAATGGGTTATTAAATACAGACAATAAGTGGATTAAAATTAATTAGATATTTCAAAAGGCAAAATACTTATTATTACTATTATAAAACCAAGAATCGTCAAATATCCCTGAAAACTGAAAATCATTAATGTAGAATAGGTTTCTTGTAGAAGAAGAATCAGTTCAAGAAAAGAAAACCACAAATAACAGAAGTAAACATTCCTCTGGTTCCGTGTCAGAATTCTCCTATATTTTTCCCATTTTATGCTCTACCTGCTTGAACGCAAGTCTTGAAAGTTTAATAATACATGGAATTTTTTCATATTTCATATTGTCGGGAACCGACTTAGCGTTCTTTAATAGGGTTAAAACCTGGGTTTTATGATTTAACCACGATAATATGCTGCTTCCTTCCTCCGTGTACCATGGCTAAGCACAAATTTTTATAGGCCCCAATTGTTTGCCCAATCTCAAACATTTTTTTCCCATTACCAAGCGCTTTTTGACTCGCACCATGAGCAGCCTATGCCATGCCAACCCATAGAAAAGTGTCATCTGTCAAAGTGTCAAACACATCTTTCACCAACGTTAACCGAAGTGTCTTCTTTTAATTGCTTTTCATAAATAGACTAAGCAGTTTTTCAGCATTTTGATTTTCTTTAACTTCCTTAAAACATTGTTAAAAACAAATGCCTTTAAACTTTTCTTAAGAAGGCGACATTAAAAGGCTATTGTTTTAACTCTACTATTCTTCCATTATTCCATAAAAAATATTTACTAAAATTCATTATTTCCAAGGCACGCGTATTGTTGAGGTCTATATTAAATACATTTACCTAAAATGTAACCTTTGTTTGTATTTTGCCAACTTTGCTTCCAAGCTTGAAAACTATTATCGGATATTTATTTTATTTTTACTTCCCTTATTCTCTAATACGAGAAAGTAAATAAAATGCAATAATAGAACTTTGGAAAACGTTTTAAGAAGGTTACAAGTTTGTTTTTAAGAAAACTTTATTATTTCTAGTTTTATGACTGCTTTTAAAAAAGACTATAACATCTTACTTAAGGGCCCTCTTTTTAAGAAAGTTACTATAACAAAGAAGGCATTTCATGGTAAGAAGTAACAACTTCCTATATCCCTTTATAAAACTAACGATGGTTTATGGAATGCGTGCTTTTCGTTGACATATTATATTAGCAACATTATATTCCTTAGTCCTGGCCTTTTACTTGTAATAAGCAATAATAGTTATTATTTAAGTGCGTCTCTTGGAAAACCAGTATTCTTCTTTTTAAACCAATTAATATGTCATCCTTTTTAGGTTTCTGTGTTCATGTTGACAAGATAATCTGCTGATTTAGACTTTCTAAAAAAATAGTTCCGCGCCTTTTACAATACATTCTTGTCCACCGGCATGCCCTATTATGCATATTTCATCTTCACAAGCAGCATATTTGTGTTTGATTGATTTATGTCGTCGTTTTATCAAATCCTTTTTTGACTTCCCATAGACAATAGAGTCTTTTGACTTTAAAATTATAGTATATTTCTACTTTCAGGAGACTCTTTAGTTTTTTCTCATTTATACCAGTACTTTCAGTTACACGCTAATAAATTTGTAGCACTAATCTTGTTAATTCTTTGTTATTGTTTTGACACAGCCTACTATAAAAAAATATTTCTTTATAAAAATAATTGACATTACTACAAAAATCTCTGGGGCGTAAGTACTCTCCGCCTTCGCTCTATAGGCCTGTTTGAATCTGTGTGAGATTTTGAAGAACTTCTGGAGTATTAGATACGTAATTTTTTTTTTCCAAAATCATACCGTTAAATGCACAAAAATAAATTAAAGCACCAGATTTAAACGTTCAATCTTTCGACATATCGCATTCAGATTACGTGTCTCGTTCAAAGTAAATCGACCGACATTCTTGGACAAAAAGATGTAATTACTTTTCTAAGTCGTTACTTATTTATCTTTTCAGTTTGATGGTTGCTGGATAGCACATCGGTTAAATATGCGCCTACTTCATTGAGACGATAATATGCATGTCGTCTGTTGAACCTGATGAATGAGCTAGTCGTTTGGAGATCTAAGAAATATGCTATCAGGACTTTGTTTTCTGTCGTGAAAGCCAATATTGTGTTACGTTTCAAAAACTCATTTGTCTTATATTGTTTGTAACAATGGTTGATGAAGTCTTGTTTTTATTTATACCCAATCCCAATATGTCCAGTTTTTACCTTATACGAGGTAAGTTTAATTTCCTTTAAATAACTGCCAAAAATTGGACCTATTGAACACATTAAAAAATAAATATAACGTTACTTATGTTAACTTAATATATATATATATATATATATATATATATATATATATATATATATATATATATATATATATATATATATATATATATATATATATATATATATATATATAGTCCTGGGTCACTCTTTCGACTCCTGGTCTGCATCCTACCCTCGAGCTGTCAACCTTCGGGTTACGATGCAGCCGTTGCTCTTTACCAAGTGATTTACCCACTAACAAATAAGTACTAACTGCACCAACTTCCCTATCTCTTCCTCTATCTACTAACTAACCCATAATGTAGGATAATTTTAGACATGCCTCTATGGCTCAATATAAACGTAGAATGACCAAGGTAGGAATCGAACCAACGATCTTGGCTTTTTATATGAACTTTAAACTATACATTTTTTACTATAAAATAATAAATTGCCGTATCACCAACAATAGTTTAGCTATTATACATCGAGATGCAGAATATAATTAGTCCGTCTCTGCTTCTGAACTGAAAATATTAATGCGCCCAGAAGGCATTAGGTCGACTAATTTCAGTAAATCAGATTTAATTTGAAGATTTTCGATACATGTAAGTGATTATCAACTGAAAAAATGATAGAAAAAGTTCTGAAGTAGGCAAAGAAACTGCCTCTGTATAATTAATTAACCAATATTGAATGTTATTTAACATAGCTTACATGAAATACTAAAGTGCAATATTAACTAAAATTAGTAACGAAATCTTCTAATACTTCTTTGGCGTTAATAATAAAAGTATTTGAATCATGTTTAGTTTAGTTTAGTTTAAATATATTTTATTGTACAGGGTGATCCAGATAACCCTTTAAATGGGAATATAAGTATCTTGGTTATTTTTGAAATTAGAAAAAAATATTCCAAACAAAAGTGGTTTGATTTCAAATTCAACAATTAAATGACGAACAAAAAAGAACGAGACATGAATTTGTTCAAATTATGAGAGCAAGTTATAATCAAAATTAAATTATTTCAATAATATTTTATGGACCTATGAGGCAATATTTACCAATGCCGGTATTCATAATCGGAAAAACTAACAGTTTTGTAAAGTATTTGATTCGATGCAAATCTAAAAGCTGTCGAGCCAATTGCTTTTCGATGCAACGATGCTCAATACAAGTTTGATGCGTCAGTTTGGGGCATAAGGTGTTAGGTCCAGTTTTTATCCGTAGCAACTTAAATAGGTTAAGATATATTGAAGTTGTAAAAAACCAGTTTATCGATGAACTATCACTTCCAACTCGGCAAAACATAATTTGGTAACAAGACGGGTCACTACCCCATAATATTGTCGCAGTAAGATACTTTCTTCAAAATAATTATCAGGTGTGGATGGGGAGCTACGAAACATCACCCGGCCCACGAACAGACTAGATCTAACACTCGTGGATACCTTCCTTTGGAGCTATTTGAAAAATACAGTTTACAGAGAAAGAAATAATAATATTGAAGAAATTCAGAGAAAAATCGTTGAAATAAAAAATTTAAACGAAAATGGATAAGAAGCAATTATAAATGCACTGTAATGGCAAAAAAGAATTTATGGTAAATGTGACGAGGTTAATGGGGGACATGCAGAGCATTTCATTTAGGGCAGAAATTATATTGTGGCACTAAGAGACTTTCTTCAAAATAATTATCAAGTGTGCCTGATGGAGATATGGAACATCAGGCCCGCGAGCAGTCTAGATCTAACGCTTGTGGATACCTTCTTTTGGGGCAATTTGAAAGACACAGTTTATAGAAAAATAAATAATAATATTAAAGAAATTCAGAGAAAAATCGTCGATATAAAAAATTTAAACGAAAATTAATAAGAACCAATTACAAATGCACTGGAATGGCAAAAAGAAATTGTGATAAATGTGACGAGGCTAATGGGGGACATGCAGGGCATTTCATTTAGGTTAGAAATTATAGGATTTTTTTTTTTTTATAGTTGATTATTGGTTTGAATTAGTACCATTTCATTTCTGAATTTAGTAAACAAAATTTAAACACTATGATAAATGTTTTTATCTCATTTCGTAAACATTTTGTAGAATATTAGCTCAAAATATAAATAAGTCAAGCAGTAGATCAGACTTCAAATATCAATGTCATGACATTCAAAAACAAAAACTTTATCTCCAGGTCTCTAATAGGTGAGAAATATCCCAAAAATCGTAGTATTTCGTAACTGGAAAACCTTCCATATTTCGAAAATCGTTAATTTTTGATACATGGTGTATTATACAAAAAATATGCACAATTTATTATGAAATTCAAAAATATTAAAAATATGGTATATTATATTCAAAAAAAAGTTGGTACTTGCATTGCTTGTATGAGACATTTGTATACATTAAAATATAAGCATATGAGAAGGCAGGTCAAATCAAAAAACTTTTGTCTAAAACATTTTTTTCTAATTTAAAAAATAACAGAGGTATTTTCATTTAAAAAGATATCTGGATCACCCTGTACTGAGAACTATAAAATAATTATAAATTGCGATTGACGAAATCTAATAGACGCACGTAGACTAAAGTTTTTTAAATTCTGATTTCCAAATCTAATTTTTAAATGTTTGGGTAAATCGAAAATACAAAAAATAGGGGAATACAAATGTTAACAAGACAAATAAAATCAAAACCTTAAAATAACAATTAAAAATTAGATAAATAAGCCTAAAAGTTGTCATTGAAATGCTCTTCCAAATTGTAATAAGGTTTTCGAACTACAATATTTTTGACAGTTCGATGGAACCTTAAATACGCCAAGTTCCTTAATTTGTTATAAATGTTTAACCCATCAAATAATAGAGCGCTTAATAGCCGTTAAGTCTTGGGATCGAAAGTCGAATATTTATAATCTGTCTTAGTTTGATATTATATGATGAATCGAAAACAATGCTTTGAGAATCTCCCAAATATTTGCGTTCTAATCACCGTTAAAAATGTTTTTCCAATAAATTATGGCTTACAGTGTTGCCTATATATAACTCTGCATAATAATAGATCTAAAAGCTTTTTGAAGGATCAGAACCGAGTTCATACGTTGGTGAGTGCATTCCCCGAATGCAATACCGTATCTTAACCTAGACTCGAAAGAAGCCATTTTTGCGATAGGGCACTGTAATCGCAAAACAAGCTGAAGACAATTTCTAACTTAGTACAATAGTGTGCTCCTGAAATTAAGCTTGGAATTAATATAAATTCCAAGGAATTTGTACAAGACTTGTCTTGTATCAGCATCTGATCCAATACCAGACTGTCACAGGGGCGGATCTAGGATGAAGTCGAGAGGGGGAGCAAAAATTTAAGTCCGTATACAAAGGAAGAGGAGGACTTTTTTGGTCGTCAAGTTTTATTAGCTCAGGAGAGAACCACTAGGTATACTCAGAGAGAAGGGCGATTCTCCCCTCTAAATCTTCCACTGTCATAAGTGAATCTAAAACTAAGCATATTGGTTTGAGTAAAAACCTAAACTCTGTTTATCACTATCTCCAATCCTGCAAACCACATATTCTCTTCCTAAGCGAAACTAAAATAAGCCAGAAAATGCAACCGATCGGCTTTTCTTTCCTGGCTATGAACTTCTTCCATCATTCCCCCTGAACAGTGGCATCCGATAGCATGTAGCTCAAACTAGCGCTCAGAACTTCCACTAAATTTAATTGTTGTATCTATCTCCCTCCCTGAGACAAATCCTTCACCGAGCTCTTCGAATTTATTTTTGCTAAATTGGATTCCCTAACATCTGAATTCCCTTCCTCTGAAATCGTTATCCTTATCGATTTAACATTTAATTAAATTTGTTCACAAATCTCAGATGTAATCCAGTTAGGTATAGAAACCTTTATACCACATTCTATTAAGACTTCAAAACCTCCCAATAATAAACCTTGGTTTTTCAAAATCCTGCTATAATGCCTAACTAGGGAAATCCGTAGTCATAACAATTTCCTTAAAAACCCTATTTCAAAAAACCTACAGGCTAAAAACGAGGCACAAAATCACCACAATCGCATCATTCTCGACGCCAAAAATGCCTTCAATATACGCATAAAAGTCAAAGTTTATTCTTGTCAAATAGGAGCCAATCATTTTGGTCGTTTGCCAAAAATATTAATCAACACTTTTCCAAAAGCTCCTTTCGACCCCTAAATTCTGATGATGAAATCACCGCCATGCCTAAAGTAAAAGCTGAGCTTCTTGCAAAACAATTCTTCGCAACTTCTACTTGAATCCCTCCTCTTCACTTCCCCTTTCCATCAGTACCAGTTTTGCCATGCAATATGCACGAAATTACCTTCAGGCTTAAAAAGGTACGATGTATTCTCAAAACACTTAATGCCAAAAAGTCCTGGGGCCTCGATGGTATTTCGGCCATAGCCCTAAAAAAAGTGCGGCTCTGAACTGAACTTTAATCTTTATCAGATTATTCCAAATATCTTATGAAACAGGGATTGTTCCTAAAAGCTGGAAATCTGCTCGTGTATAGCCCGTTCGCAAAAAGGGATCCAAAATTTAATTCTAACTATAGATTCATATCCCCCCTCGTAATTATGAATAATGCAATAAAGAAGTATATCAATAATGATCTTTTAAATTACCTTGAAAGATATATATAAAGACATATCCGAAGCATTTAACACTTCTTATCAAAATTAAAAGATATATATAAAGACATATCCAAAGCATTTAACACTTCTTAACAAAATTCCTGCCTATGGTCTTTCTCCAAAACTTTGTACTTGTATCGCCAGTTTTCTTTTCGGCAGACGTTTTTCTGTAGTGATTGATGACCATTCATCAAATTTTCCCCAATTCAACGCAAGGTTTAGGGTTGGCACTTACCCTATTCCTTCTGCACACCAATGATCCACTTTCTTCTACAAGCAATCCTATTTACAACTATGCTGACTCTACTCCTCTCCAGTCCAGCGAAGATTTTCCCAAACCTGTTTCCAAGACTGAAATTGATGATAGGCGTAGAGTAATGACTTTATCCCTAACCGAGGAAAGGTCCTCGAATAAGGATTAAAATCGCAGAATGGGAAGAACCTTGTCAAATGTAACACCACTAAGACACACATCATGTTTACTATCTCACAAATTATCTCCCAGTACTTACTTCATTCTAATGAATAATTGTAGTCTATGTGATATCACTTTTCAGAAAGATCTTCACTGACACGATCACATTACTTCAATTACCACAGCAGCTCGTACATATGAGTAGCAGACACTCCTTCAGTCCTTAACATTCTTCACTGTGTCCAAAGAAAAGCTATTCGCTTGATTAATGATCCAAACATCAGAAGGAAGCTTGCATCACTAGAGTAACGCCGAATTGTGGGCGATCTGTGTCTGTTTTACAGATTGAACTAATAAAGCAGGGTAAAATCTAAATTTTACCCTGCTTTAACTAACTATATTTATACGACAAAAAAAGCATTTTTAAGCCCCGAACTAGTACCTTTTGATTTTCTGCTAAATTCTCTAGCAAATAATTAATTATTGACAGTTTACCAGTATGGGTATTGGCAATTTCAAGTTTTATCGTATATAGTAATAAAAATTATATAATTCTTCTTTGACTTTCTCATCTTTCTCTCGACTATTCTTTAGCGGTATACAATCATAAGAGTTGTTTGATATCTTAAAAGAAGTCGAAGAGATAGTTTTTTATACGATTTGATTTCATTATATCCTATTTTTGCAGTTTGATGATTATTCTTTCTTTCATTCTTTGATTGGGAGACAATTTTTTATTGGATAATTGAAAATATTATTCATTCTGGTATCTGTCTTGTTATTCTGTTTTATTTTGCCCTCAGATGTGAATAACTTTATGCCCCTAGGAAGATACATTAAATCTGAATTTCTAATACTACTTGTTAAATATTTCTTATGGTAGAAGTATGTGTTGGTTTGTCGAATTCAAGGCTAATTCTGTTTTTCCCTAATAAAGGTTCTAATCATGAAAACGCAAAGGGTTTCTCTTAGTAAATAATCATGACATATCAAACAAAAGTGAAGCATAATGAAGACTTGCTAATTAGTCTTCAGTAGATAAAAAACGGTAAATTTGCTATACCCAGAACTTCCTTCGTTTTGAATATTTTCTTTTATTAGTTCCGCACATAGTCATTTAATCATCAGTTGTATTCGAATAATAAAACAAGTTTTAAACGTTTATTACGTTATTTAATAGAAACGCAAAAAGATAAAGTTTTCAGAATTGTTAACTTTTTTTTTTAAGTTATATCAATCTGTATATTAGGATATACATGAAACATAAATATTACAAAATATTTATTTTTAACAAATATTTTTAATAGTTTATTCTATTTTACAACCTTACGAGTACTAAGTTTTTATTTGCAAACAATTTTTTAAAGTTGCGTAAATTAAATTACAAAAAGGAACACACATTAAAACATAAGTACGTAATACCTACCGAAATTTTGGTAAAATTTCAATGACATCTGTTAGATACCTAAAATAATTTCACAAAGGAAAAGATCAACGTAGTGTTGAAAATGTACACCTATTAAATAAACATAAAAATTTTACCATTTTTATCTACATTACACTTTATTTCTGTGCAAATTTTAAAGCAGTTTCCTAATAATATTTTTTGTACATTTTATAACGCTGCCATTTTGTTGCCCTAGATTGAAAAACCACCTCATCCCATATGACCCTTGATTTTTGACCATAATTAATTCAGGTAAGTATTTTTTCGGGTTGCCACGACCAAAATGTCTTTTTTAACCTTTAGATGATGTTATTATCCACAGCTTTGGAGCGTTTTTTTAATACTTAGGGGAAATAATATAAATTAATAAGATTTTAAATATATTTTTTTGTTTTTAAAAAACGTTTATGTACCTATATCTTAAAGCTAATTTCGATTCGATTCGATCCGTGCAAAACTGCTTCCGCCACCGATGATCCGAACGCACTAATTTACATTAACAGCAGCAGTCCTATGCCGCTCCCATCTCTATTTGGCTTACGGATATTCATCATTGCGTTGCCATAGCAAATGTAGGTCAAGCGGCGCTTCACCCGCGCCCCCTGGCGAGCCGTCACTGGTTTTCTAATATATGAGGAAAGTTAATAGCAATAGAAACACAAGTAAAAGGTGAGGCAAGATATATATATATATATATATATATATATATATATATATATATATATATATATATTTGCCTAAACTTAATTCGGATATGTCCGTTCCCTCTTGCTTTCTTCCATTAATACCATATTTTAATAATTTATTTGTCCTTATTTTCTTGACAAACCGGTGCCGGTGGAGAAAATTTAAAACGTTAACGATTTAGAAGCAGATAAAGTTTCTTCTTAGCGTTATTTGAGTGGGTCGGGTCCCCGATCATAGAATGTTTAAAATAAACAAAACTTTGGGGTACGTATATATTTATTCTCAATAGCACAGATAAATATAGCTAGGTAAATTATATTTATCTGTGTATATATCTAATACTGCATATGGTAATTAAAAGATTAACTTTGGTTTAATTAATAAAGTTATTCTTGATAAACTGGCGAACGTAATTCTCTATAGCTTCTTTTAGGCGAGAACTGGTATGGTAGACAAAGAGAAGAAATACCATAGAAATTTAACATAATTCATAGAAAGTATATCTCTATTTATATCTCTTCAGTTTCTTACTTTTCTTATTTATATTTACACTTTATGGTTCTCAGTTTTTTTTTTCGTGTTTTGTAATTCATATTTGATTAACAGTGCTTCTAAGTTTCATATTTGAAAAATTTTCTTCTTTGTAGTTTCAGAATCCATACATATACTTGCCCTATCTATCTCAACTATTCCTGTGTCTTCTGATTTTTCGCTCATTGTAAATAATTGCAACTGGGTAATGACACTTAATAATATTTCAAGCGACAAACTAAAGTCGATGTTATTCGACTGCAGAATTCAAATAAACTTGACAGTTTGCTAGGAACGTTTTAAAACGAACTGACCGGATTAAAGAAGGGGCTATAACCTCAGGCCGCCCCGTAGTAGGCAGGGAGACCAGCCCAGACCTCGCTAAATGTTTTGCGGTGATTTAACGTTGAACAGGCGTAGGGCCCGCATGATAATGACACATCATTTATTTATTTGTTAGATGTGCTCCCGCAAAACCTCGCCTATTGCAGGGGCTCCTGGATATTTCTAGCCCCAAGCCACATAATTACTTAATCCAATCCTGGTTCCGGTGAATTCAAAAACAATACAAAAGTGGGATTTAGAGATCAGACGTGATGGCAAGTGCATTTTTAGAAACTATTTTTTTTTTAATCAAGATGCATCTGAATTAGGTTATTCTACCATGAGATGGGTAATACGTGTACACAAGCAGCATTCTAGTATTCACACCATTATATCATCTTCCAATGTCGGTACGGCGTTATAAGGACTCTCTCCGACAAATTTGGGGAAAAAAAATTGGAGTCGTCCTGACGTCGGTGCCAACGTCGCCAGACCGGGCGTCGGTGGAGATGTCGGCATAAAGACTCTAAACGACTACGGTTAAATAACTAAACAAGTACGTCATCTGCAACTTTGTGCGCATAGATGAAGGGAAGTAAAAACTTTAATAAACACCATTGCCAAACGGTCTTAAAAAATATTTGTCTGAAAAGAAAACATTTTTTAGAACTCAGGTAAAAATAAAAACAACCATGATTTAGCAATACAACGACTACAATGGCAAATTAGAGCCAGGCCCGGATAATTTTAAAGAACCGGGAGATTCTCAGTTTTGGCGGGCCTGATTAGGTGCGACGTTGCCACGCAAGTATGTTTTAAAATCTGGCTTATAATATTTTAAAACGTATTAATTAGCAGCAATGACGCTGGCAAAAAATTTTAAACCGGCAGGATTATCTCCAACGTTCTCTCAATGTTGTCCTATCTCACTTGACTTGGATTCGAGTAGGTTTAATTATTTTAGACGTTGGTACAACGTTGTCAATTCAACTGAATTTTGAATAAAGTAATATTAACTTTCACGTCCATTCGACGTCCGAACATAAGTCATGTAACTAATTCCTCAAACAAACGCTAAATAGATGAGACGTTGTGTCTTACGCCAACTGCCAGACTTCTTTTGGAGCGATGCGTAACTAGAGAATAATGCTGTCGTTAGTGAAGTCGGCGGGTAAATTATGCTACTTGGGTAGTGATTTCCGGTTGCCTTTTATCTAATTGTATAGTATAATCGATGTGTTTTAGTTACTCTACACGTATTTTGTTATCTCATTGTTTACAAAGACACAACAAGAAGGTAGTACAGTACCAAGTATTCCAAATACTTAAAAAGTTTACTCCGGGCTAAGGTGTAAACCCACAATCTATCAGTGGCGGCTCGCGGGTGAAAAAGTAAGTGAAGTGCAAATGAAGCAAGAAAATCTCGCAATCATTTTTTTTTCAGAATTTTTTTTATATGTGGAAGGGGTAGAATATTTTTTACGACTTACCTAAATTTTGTATACTAAATCAATTCTCCTATCCTTCATTGCAGCAAATTTATTTATAACATCCTCATAAAATGGATGCGTTGCCCTAATCTCCTCCAGAAATTCTTTTTGAATTGAAATATTGCCTAGAGAAGTAAGTCTTTCTTGAGATATTGTATTTCTTAAATAAGTTTTTACACGTTTGAGGCAAGAAAAACTTCTTTCCACTGAAGCACTTGTCGACGGTATTTTCAAAATACTTTATATGCTTTGGTTAAAATATCTTTATTTTCATTAGTTTTTTTCACTTGCTTATTTTTAAGTCGTTGACTTTTTGAAAATATATAACTGCAACAAATTTTCAAACGGGCCAGTCGGAAAATTTAAACTATATTCGGAAAATTTACCAGAATCTGCCAAACATAAAAATGTAAGTTTTTCACAGTCTTGAAAGCTTAGTGTCATTTCCATTAAAATATGGTCCAATATTTAATAAAAAAGGGTTATATAATTAGCCCTAATTTATTCAGGTGAAAGCTTAGCAAGCTCACGTTTGTAATGATTTATTTCTGTAATAGAATTTGCTTTATCAAACATGGTATTAAAAAAAATTTCATTTCCTTTTTTTACAGAGGGCCTCACGACAGGGTTTTATATTGGATATGCAAAAATGAATGTCAAGTGATTTTTTTGAAGAACGCAAATATTATGTCCGTGATTGAGAAAATGTCATTAAACACTAATGCCAGAAACGTGAATTCAAAATCGTTCATCTCACCTAAAAATTCTTTCGCCAGCCGGAATTGATTTTTCATCAGATTTTTCACAGTTTGTAATAAATTCAAAGACGTCTTTTAATTTATTCCAGTCTTGAACAATCACATTTACTAACTTCGAATTCGAAGACAAACGAGTTTCTGTAATTGTTAGCATATGCCTCGTAGACGCAGATGCAAGAGCCTATGTTCGTTTGGCTGGGTGATGAAAAAATGGGGGAATACCACTAAGGCTTGAAAAAAAATTCGACATTTAGAAATATTTTTAAACTTTGCTGCAACACAAGGTTAAGACGTTGCGCAAGACAATGGACAAATACAGCCTGCGGCTTTTGAAGCACACTTGCGCCATCGTAACATTGCCCTGTTAATTTATGTTTATAGTCAAATTGGTCCAAAATTTGATCCAATATCGGAGCTGACATTATAAAATCCTAATAATCCCTCGACTACTGAACCCTCTGAATTAACGTATCTTAAAATGATGGAGCACTGGGAGGTTTGCGTAATATCAGTGGTGTCATCCACTTGCACAGAAAAAAACTGGGTGTTCATTATTTCATTTTTTACATGATCATTTAAATATTCAGAAATGCATTCAATTATTTCGTTTTGAATAGTTTTCGAGTCACCAGTAAAAACATTTTTAATTTTTTCGTGATGATCTCCTAGTTCTTGGGAATTTCTCTATATTAATAAACCTAAAAGCTTTTTAAAATTCCCCCTATTTATTGACTAGCTGCTCTCATCATGGCCGCGAAAGACTAACTCTTGTTTTGCAAGGTACAAAACTGCGTCAATTACCAAGCACATAAATAGTCTATTTAATCGGAAGTTTTCGTTAAAATGTATTTTATATAGTTTAGCATTTTCGTTTAAAGTGTCAGCTATAGTGCTTTAATTTTTTACAAATGTTTTTAGCATTAATTCGCATTTTAAATTCTCCGCCGAGTCTTCATGTTTAGGTAAAGACCGTCATATATTTAACATACCTGCAAATCCTTCCTTATTCCACACTGAATATTTATTGGAAACTAGTAAACAAGGCCAGCAAAACAATTTTTGTAATATTTGACTACTACATAACCATTTGTACGCCGAAAACCAGGATGACGATTAAAACTCTCATCTTGTTCCTTCCGTCGATTAAATAATAAATAATAAATAAACCCGACACCAAATAAAGTTGTAACAACGCCTAAATAAATATAACACAAGACAGTCAAGCAAACCGCAAAGGAACTAACCGGTTGCAGCGAAATCCGCGAAAATAAAAGTAAACAACCAACCCAAACTGAACGACACGTGGATGTAGTGTTCTGCGTTAGCAATTCACCGAGAGCGTTGTATGGCGCTGGTTAACATTATTCTTTTCGTACGCTTGACGTCATCGCGTACGCGTTGTCATGGCAACGTAGTAGGAAAATCGCAAACTAAACATAGCACCTCCAGCAAAGTTAAAGCGGTTTGCGCCACTGTTATAGTTGTTATAATAAAGTTCGATTGAAAGTTTTAAAAAGCCATGCCGCCAACGGTCAAGTAAAATATTTATTAGAGATGTACAGTTTATTTTTTGCCAAATAGGTGAATAAATGAATGTAATGACTTAAATTTTAAGAGATACATAATAAATATAGTTAGATGTTTCCTTGTTTATTTTTTCTGGTGAAGTAGCATTTCACCTATTTCACCTGAATAGCCGCCACTGCAATCTATCAAAGGAAATACTCTCTGGCCACTCCATCATTGAAGTGATCTTTTTATAGGCTGCTAATAAGGATTAAGATGTCCAATAAGATTCTGCCAAAATGCAAGTCATTTAAAAAGAACATAGCTCTCTCTGGTTAACAAACCCACGGACCCCGAATACAAAATGCCAGTTTTCAGTTACATATTAGAGATTTCACTAATGCTGAAACTGCCTTATTGAAGATGAATAAGATTTCGCTAAGAAATCCCATCTAAAAACAAATTAGTGATTATTTAACAAGTTTTAACAAAAAAAATGGGTTAACGTATATTTATATGATATGTTTATGTACAAACCAGTCTTTAAGTTTTTGGTGCTCAGAAATTTCATTAAATTTGAACGATATATTTTTTTGTTGCTCCTATTCATATTTTCAAAAGTTACTCGTAGAAAAATGAACAATTTGTTTTGTTGACACATAGGTGAAGGAGTAATTTTAACGCTTGGAAAGTAAATCGATTCTAGAAGCAGAAAAAAAGTATTTACAGAGGACTCTTCCCGTCGAGCGTGCTTATCGAACAATGTGCTTTCACCGATTTGTCAGGAAAACTATGAATTACCTTTATTTCGGGTAAGTTTGAATCAAAGCTAGGCAGGGTATCTATTGCAGACATTGCAGACTTGAAAGTATGTAAAGTAAATAGAATCTTTGGTACCTTTTTAAATAAAAGTTTTGTTAAATAAAGTGCTCTTTTCCAAAATAACTAAATTTATATGCAGGGTTGCAAACAACCTTCTGTCGGAAGGTCAACCCTTCATTTCGCTTAATCCTTCACATGACATACTTCATCCTTTATCTGTGAAAAATATCCTTCCCATTATTTTTCTTAACCAAGCCAATCATATTCACTGAACCATTTACGCTGGAATTTAAGTTTCAGTTTTTCGTCGTTGTATTTTTCTAGCATAGGAAACTTGTACATATTTGACAGACACCACAACGAATTAATAGTATCTAAAATATCCAGTCGTCTCTTTTTATAAAGTTTGCTGTGTCGGTTTCATTTTCCAAACTGGTTCGGTGGACTTGCGCTTTAATAGTTGGTTTTTTTTCTGAAATAAAACTTAATACTAAATAATAATAAAACTAAACTGGAATTATTGAAGAATTAAAATTGAAAAAGTGTAACAAATTATTTCTATTTTGCTTCGATTATTTGAAAACAAAAGATTGGACATATTTCTGTAATCTTTTACATTCAAATATTATAAAGAGCATTTTGTATACAAATCTTTAATCGACTAATTTTAAAAAAGTGTAAAAAATAAAAATTAAGTTTTACCTCCTGCATATCAAGAATGAAGTGCTTTTGGACCTATTATATAAAATTTCTTCTCAGTCTTTAAAAGGAGAATAACTCCAAATAATTGAATGGTATTTTTAGACATCATGCAATTAACAGGAAATATATATTTTCGAACCGATAGATTATAGAAAGCCGTAAACGAGCACTGTCAAACTGTCCAATTTCCAATACAACTAAAATATACGTATCAAATGAAACGAATATAATACAGACTATATGATGACATAATGGATATGCAACTAAGGTATACCCATTAGAAAACATTATATGCTAAATATATAGCAGCTATACAATTATTTATATATAATGGTTATGCCAACTCACCAATATACAACAAGTTATATAAAAGTTAGGTTAACTAAAGAGCAGTTGCATAACTATTTATATACGAGATATACCATGGAATTATTACCGATACTTGGTATACAAAAACCCCGGTTGTATACCCGCAAAAAAAACAGTTTGTGTGTCACAAATAGTATACAACATTGCTTAAGCCGTAGATAACTTTTATATAGTGGTTAATGCATTTTTTTAAGTGTAATACCAATAAACCATCCTTCATCCTTTTCATGTGATGAAAATGAATAATGATTATACCTGATATAGTTTTACTTGGTGCAGAACAATCTCTTCGCATAAACAAAAGTTTGGCAAAACCCGCGAAACGTGCTACTGTAAAGGCCGAGCGGCTTTCCGTTTCCTCATCTTTCCGCACCGCGACTGCTTGCTTCCGCTTGAGTAGTATTTTGATGACCACAGTCTTGATAACGTATAATCTATTTATATCATCCTTAAGAAAACTCGATCTATGTCATTTACACTATTATTAAAAATATCATAGCAATTTTAAATTCGGTTTAAGTTACTATCATTTTAATCAGTGTCGGCCCGTGACCTTAGAAAGTGACAGTGCTGCAGGCTGCAGTTTATGTTGAAAATAAAATAATTAATTTAAAATTTAACTAATTTAAATAACTCACCTGCCGGCGTTATTGATAATCATTCAATATTCAACATGCCTCGCAATATTCAAACAAAGTCAACATGTTTTCAGGAAGCTAAATCACTGACATCACTTGTCCAATTTGAATCACCCCCAAAATGTAGTCAAGGAAAACAAAATAAGCAGTTCCTTATTTTACAGTCACAAAGCCAATGGTATTTTGAATAAATGTTTACATTAAATTTGCGCATATACATTTTACCTCGACTTTTCAAAGATCGGTCTAATTTTAACTTAGGTTAAGACGTTCATTTAATTTCGTCAATAGTAAATCGCGAAGTTTTTATATTTCGGCAAAATATCCATCTTTTCTCCGACCATGCGACGATGCAAAAACACACCTAAAAGTTTTTAAAATCTCCGCCGACTAAATAAAGACAAACTAGCCAGTACACCAAAAATTTCGAAAATAAATAGAAATATTAGCCCAAAGCCGGCAAAGTTTCATAGCGGATTATGACATTGGAGTATTCCTGCGACATATGTTTAGAACCAAGTAGCAAGCAATTATACCTTTTCACCCGAAAGACTGCCGGTAGGTACTATGCAGCTCGGTATTTGATATAAATAAAGCATATAGACGTTTTCAGGTCGCTTTAAAGTCACAACGCATGTCACATGTGTTTGCTGCGATCTGCTATTTGATGTGCCGTGGCGAAAACGTCAATTTGTAGTGCGACAAGGACTGCTCCACGTAGTCGAAAGACACATTTACCAGGGAACGCGTATACTATATTATGCAGTGTCACAGAATAGCTAATATAGATTCTGTGTACATAGTGCAACTGCTTTGCTAGAGTGAACAAAACTATGCAGATAAAAGCTAAATCTGGATTAAAATTATTATTTTTTGAAATTTGTGATCAGTGCTGCAGGTGTGCAGCTCTTATTAACAAAGCGACACTGAATTTTTAATTTAAATTTTCATAGCATTTAAATATTGTTTAAATTTGCATGACCTCATATATGATCCAAAATTACTGTGTTTTTGTGGTTCTCGAACGTGAATATCAACTTTGATAGACTTACTGTCAGTATATTTGCGTAATGATTAATAATTATTCACAACTAAAGATTTTAGAGAAATTAGCCGGACCAATGTAATGGAAATCGAAGTTAGGGCAAAGCCTACTTTTATGCAAAAAATTCCTACAGCCGACCAGCAGCACCAACGTAAAATAAACAATGATTCCTATATAGTATCGATTGCCCACTTATTCCCATGTCTTTATTTACGTCGCCGATTTCAGCTTTTTTTCACATATATTTGTTTAATATCCAACACACACCTTACTGTAACAAGTCATAATACGATTTTGTAGAGTAGTGTCGTTGTTTGACTTAATCTAACAATATGACCGTATTTTAGGTGTCTATTATATATTCATAATACACATTTCGGATCCAAAAATTACAAAGAGGCCCCAGGCTTTGATTGCCGTTAAAATCTACATATTTTGTTTATAAAACTAATTCTCAGTGACATTTAGTCAAACAATTTTTTCATGAGCGATATATTATTTTCAGTTGTAATGTTAACTCCTTCCCGAGAATCTCCGTCCTACTGAGTAACCATATTATCGGCAAAAGAGGATATAGGATAATAAAAGTGTTTGATTAAAACTTTTATTATCCTATATCCTTTATATAGGCTATTAGTTAATTAGCGAATTTTTCTTAACTTGTAACAAATCTAGAATAAAGGAAATGATAATTAAAATTATTGCGACTCTCTGAAGGTACAAGAGACTGAAATTAGTTCTTAAATGGAAGTCTCGTGGAAGCAGTACATACATGCTTTGAATGAGGGGAGGGTACACCTAGACATCGTCTAAGATACTCCAAATAGTTTGGTGACAAATATTTAAATTCCTGGTAATGTTTCTGATGTTAGTTTCTGCGTGATTTAATACAGCTTCTTTAATTTATAATGTTCTAACAGTAAGAGTTCAGTTCGCATCATGGTATACATTTTAAAAGTTCCACAGATAAATTCAATATCAGCTATTTAAGAATTCATGGCTATAATAAACTAATGTTTTGTACTCCACTTTAATACTACTCTTATTTTAATATGTCGTTTGTTGCAAAAGCTTCTACACTTTCAATAAAATTAACCATTTAGCAAGTACAAAAAAGTTGCACTGTAAATTATTTATTCTTAAAAAAGAGTGCCATAGAATGTTTTTTTAAAAAGTACTAATTAGGTTAGGTAAGATTGCAAGAGGCATCTTCAGGGATTTTTACTTCTCGAGATCGAAACACTTCAAAAAACAAAATTCATTGTTTCGATCTCTTGAAATAAAGATTCCTGAAAATACCTCGTGCAATCGAAAGCGAAACGTCGAAAAGTGATTCATTTTGACACCGTCTAATCCCAAGAACCATGAATTCTTAATTGATCACAACCGTGAAAGCTTTCGTTCTATATAAGTTTTTAAAATATTAATAATAAGTTACCCTGTTTTTAACTCGGAAACAAAACACAAAGTAAACCAAAAATATACCTTCCTAAATTGAATTTAGCATTAGGGAACATCCTGCATAACTATTAATAATCACCTAAAGAGGTATTTTGTTCCTTATTACCCCTTTTAGTCCAAATCGTTTACATACTTGTATACTTAAAACCTAAGTAAACTATTTAGATTCCTCTTTTGAGATCATCCGCTGAAGTTTTCAACAGTAATCTAGACAACGTGTTTATGTTTCACATTGAAAAATTGTTGTTTCCAAGCAACTTTTCCGTTCGTCTCATTTTATTTTAAAATATATTGCAATTCCGCACCCGTAATAGTAAAATTATAATCGGTATTAACTTAAACGCAGAAAATCTTTACTTCATAAAATACATTTTACAGAAATTATATCTATAAAAAAATATTACATAAGTATTGTTTACACACAATAGTTAATCATGGTCAGTATCCATTGGCATCAATTCTAAAATGCTACGGTATATTTCAGTATTCTGAAACTCTAGGAGGATTGTTTGATACAAGTACATTGACATATTTTTTATATTAAGGTCAGAAAGATGTATGTTCAAAAAATATAATAAACATAAATCTATTATAACACCGATGTTATCAATGTGTTTGTATTTTTGTCTTCATATAGGCTTTCGTGTTATTTGCCATTTCGTTAAAATAATGGTCGCGACGTAAGATTAACGAAGTGTTTGATGGAGAGGAAGCAAAAAAATTTTTTTAGGATGATTGGTTGATCGAATATATTGAAAAAAGTCGGTAAATTCTCTTTTCTCCACAACTTCTCTTGCACAGAATTGTTCTACGTAGATATAATACTCTTATTTGGTACTAACTTTATACAACTTTCATAAACAGTAATTCATTTCAATTTTTTAATTTATTTATCGTTATTATTATTATTATTTATTTTTTATAACTTTATTTATATAGTTTAAAAAATGTTATATCCTTTATTATTTTCCTTCATAAAACACACCAGGAAACAGAATTTTAACATTTTAAACAATCAGAGTGGAAGGGTGGTTCTTTTTTTACGAAAATTTCCGGTTGATTGATAGTAAATAACAAAACTATAGTAAACTTTTAGATTTTATTTAAGAAAATAATGAATAAAAAGGTTAAATAAAACAAAGCTACAGGTTTCAGTAAAAGGGGTTACAGATTGATGTTACAATCTTGTCAAATTATATATTGTGCATGGCATTATTTATCAAGGATAAATGTTTTATGTAACAACATATTATTTAATATTGTATGTTTAAGCTCTAATATATATTTTCACGTTTTAGGGGCAATATTTAGCAGAACGTTTCGAACCTCACAAGTCTCTAGTCGAGCTGATGCTTCATCACAACAAATTGCAGACATTAACCATAGATATTTTTGAACATACCACCGATCTGGAAATATTAAATCTGTTCTACAATCCTCTTAATGCTATCGATAAAAATACAACTATTGCAATCGTCAGCGTAGCAGTTTTAAAAGTAAAACGATTTAATTAAATTCCAATAACCAACTTTTAACATCGTTATACTATATTTTACTACTGTAATAAATAAATGTTTATTAAAATCCAATAATAAAGGCAAACTTACATTTATTATTATGCTTTAGGAACTGTATTTGAGTTACACACACATTGCCAAACCTTATTCTTCGTACTCCTAAGTATATTGAAATATTGGATTTGAGCGGAAACCGGATAGATGAAGTCCCAGAAACACTCCAGGAGTCGCATAATTTAACTACACTGTACCTGAGTGACACAGATTTTGTAAATTTGACAAAAGAGAAGTAAAGTAGGTACATGGTGTCCATCTATAAAGTATCACATTTTAAGAGGTTATAACTCAAAATCGAGTAAAGATATTAAGAAGCGGTTTTCACTGAGTTTCTTAGAATTGCTTTAAGTTTTTGCCTACGTTGTTGCCAAGTCTCAATTTTTTGAAAATAGCGAAAAAAAATGTATCCAATGCAGATTAAGGGCTTATTTCAAATAGAACACCCTGTATCTCTAACACTCATTTAGAAGCTTGGTCTCCCCCTTTCTAAAAACGTATACTTTCAAACTCGTTGTAAGCTCTAGGTTTTTGTCACCCAAAATTTTCAAGTGAAACGTTGCTTCACCTGACATTTTTTGACGAAAGTGTCAGATTATTATTAATTATGTAGGTGATTCAAAAATGTTTACCCAAAGAGAAAAGTCGCAGTCCGTTTTACTCTACACTAATACTAATCCAATTGCAACAAGAAGAAGATTTAGAGCAATTTTTGAAAGAAATCCGCATATTCTAATATCAATCCTAAGCTGGGTAAGAAAATTTTCAGAAACTGGGACAATGGAAAGGAAAAAAAGACAAAACAGAGACTTTGAAAAAAATCTTTTAAATGCTTAAAGAAGTTTTAACAATAAACAATAATAAAATATGTGTTAGAAAAATCGCCCAGATCTTAAACATGTCAAAGAGTAATGTACATAATATATTAAACGTAATTAAGTTTAAAGCGCATGAGAAACAAATTGATCAAAAAATTGAAAATCATGCTATTGAAAAGAGATGTCATGTGTGACATTATTAAATCTGTCTGGTAATCAACCGGATGCAATTCTAATAAAGTCAGATGAAGCAAAGTTTCACCTAAAAGAAAGAGTAAACAAATATAACTGCAGGATTTGTGGTGACGAAAATCCTAGAGCTTACAACGAGTTTGAAAGAGATGCTCCTAAGTTAAATGTATGATGTGTTTTTAAATTTAGGGACCCGTCTTTTTCCAAGAGAAAACTGTAACTGGAAATAATTATACTGATATGTTAGAAATTTGTTTGTACCCTCAACTGGAGCAAGAAGGAATACTGCATGGTGTATATTTTAACAAGGTGGTGCGCCCCACCTCACTTCTCTGTAATAGCAAGGAACTCATTAAACACAACTTTTGGAAACAACTGAATAGGTCGAGATAGCCCCATCTAATGGGCTCCCTATTTTCCTGATTTAACAATACCCGATTTTTTATATGGAGATATACTAACGAAAGGTGCTATAGTCCTACTCCTGCAAATTTAAATGAACTCAGAAACAACGTAATTAATATTTTTAATACAATTACCGCATTAATGCTCCAAAATGCTTTTGCCAATTTTGTTGTTCGCCTAGGTTTTGAAGAAAAGGGACATCATATTCAGCAGTTAATGTATTAGTTTATTAATTTAATTAATGCGTTTGTTCTGCTGTATCTAATAAAATTAATGTAGATTAGTTGTTGTTGTTGTTTCTGTAAGTTTATACACAGGGTCAGTTATTTTCTACTGGACAGGAAGTGTGGTCAACTTTTTGTTGTTATCTTACATGGGACATTCCGTATTAAATATACCAGGTGCCACAAACAAACGGCTCTCGCTTATAACTTTTTTCTTCGGCAACTTATTATTCACTGGCCTACAAATTTCTAGTTTTCTCTGTATTCCCTACAATACTATTTTTTTATTCAACAATTCCCTTGATACTTTTTTCCATATTCAAAATATCCTGGTGAAATCTCTCACCGTGATCATCACTTACTACGCCACATTTTTCCTGTAACTAATCTAAATGTAAATCCAAAAATTAATTTTCAGTGACATATTAAACTCTTAGTATCGGTAGCAAGAAACCAGTTGCCCAACAAAAAAGCCTCTGTAGTTTTCTGCTCTTTTGTTCCCCAAAAAAATATATTACAACCATTTTAAAAGCATTCTAAGCACCTTTTTATTGCCTTCAAAGGTGGTATCAAAATCCGCGTCCCGAAAAGTTTCGTAGTTTGAGGACCAAGAAAAATTGACTGCTTGTCCATGGCCAACATCATAAGCCCCAATTTTACGTAAAGTGGCGATAGTAAGTAGAATCTTCTCTGGTGAAACTAATGGTGAGCTAGTTATATTTTTGCATCCTGGCTCAAAAGGCTTCCTTGGTAGCCTTAGTCTGTTTTTGTAATGATCTGATCGTGCTCGACTGTTCCATTCACAGAGGAAGCAGTAGTATTTAGTATATCCTATATGCATACCAAGCAAGATCTACATAAACTTGCCATTCATACCTTTTATATTGTATAGTCTCTAGTAACAATTTCAAATTGCTATATACCTCTTTCATATGGTCTGCATAGCCAAATGGAATTGAAGCCAATTTATTTCGATTATAAACTAACAAAATTTTAAGACTGACGTTTGTAATCATTAATCCCTGAATGTCTACAAACTACCAAGTTTCACTCCATGTTAAAAACGATGTTACCTTTTTGTTTTGCCATATAGGTTCGCACTAAACATTCACCAGTCTATCTTTGTTTAACATTTGATTTTTGTACAGAATTTCAAATCTATTGGGTAAGTAGTTTGTTGGTACTGAATTGAAAGCCCTCATTTTGTTCCGCCATAATGGCTTTATACAAAAATTTGACCAGTTTATCCCTATGTAACATTTTATTCTTCTGCAACTTTCGTCAAGTCAATCCGATAAGTAGCTTTTTAATAATGATTTTTTTACATTTCGCGAGGGCGCTATTTTGTTCCGCCATGTTGAATTTTTGCCAGAATTTTACCATTCCACTTTCATACAATACTTCTCTCCTACGAGGGAAGTAATAGTGAACTATAATATACTGACAAAGCCATGTTTTTACTTTAAAAAATGGTGGGAAACCGAATTTCCTCATACTAATGTTCATACAATGTTTTCACCTACTTTAATTCCCTCACCCTTATTAGCCTATAACTCAGCCAGATATTTAAAATTTTCATTTAAAAAAAATATTTATTTTAGCGTTACACGACCACACGTGTTTCGATCGTTCGGCCATCATCAAACCTAAAATATTTCAGAAAAACAGGCAACCACTTCAAGTTAGAATTAAAAGAATTAAAGGCGGGTATCTACACATTTCCGACTTACCTATACACATTTCACATAAAGAAATTTTAAAAGTATATTAGCCATCCGGCTATTGTGATACCCAAAACAAAAGTAACCAATAGCGTTTTGTCTTTAGGTTTCAAACTAACCTGATAGCTTTTCCAAAATATCTGCCTTTTAAAATTGAGGCTTAAAATATCTCTTGATAGTTTTAAAGGATATAATTCTTCCCAATTCTTGAATATTTATTTATAACTTTTGTAAATAAAACTCGATTTCATAGTTATTGAAAATAGAACTACATAATTTAGTATTTGTATACTTATGAACCACTTTATTATTAAACAAATAAATATTTAGGATTTCGATTTCTGGGGTTTCTTAGAATCTTTCTCAAGTTCGCGCTTTTAATTCCACTTCAAATTTTTATCGGTTAATTAGTGTGGCTGTTTTCTTTATGATTTATTCTACTTCTGCAACTGATAATAGGTAAGAGGTCTTAAAATATTAGAACGAGACTCCGCTCCGTTCTCGCCGCTTTGTAAGCTTCTTTGTTGTTTCTGTACCTTGTATGGCCTTTAACCCAACAAATACTTAGAAGGTTATTGTATCGATAGTTCTATCTGAAGAATTATAAAAAAGGCAAGAACAAATGAGCGAAAATGTTGTGTATGTACGACGCGACGCAGTATTGACATTTAGTGAGTAATAAAATGAAACTATTGTTTAATTTTAAATTATACATATCGGTTTTTATCAAAAAACAATCAACTTGTTTTGTGTTTATAAGCCATATTTACAATTACAATTAAGTATGGTTAAAAATATATTTTTATTAACGGATGCTCTCTACTGATCGAAAGAAGAATACAGAATTCTACAACTATCGGATTAGCAAGGTATTCGAAGTATTTTATTGGTAAAAGTTTTACTTACCAATCTCATTATAACAAAATATAAGCTTAAATATTAAAATAATAAAGGAGCAAAAACGATTTTATTAAAAAAATCTACGATCGCTACAAAGTCCATCATTCACATGTTGAAAACATAGTTTATATATTATTAAAGTTATTTTTTTGGCTATAACTTTATACATAATATATAAATGGTTTATTTTTAAGAAAAACCATAATTGAAATTTATTAAAAACTGAGGATTAAAAGTACAATTTCTATAATATATAAGTTATGACCAAATATCCACACGAATATTTGCGGTGTTATCTCTGTGTGGTAAAATTTTTTACAAGAGGTTTACGTAAAAATAAATTTACCGATTTTTTTCTATAGGTATTCTTTATATATACCATATAGGACATCCTTCGTTATGAATCCTCCCTTTATTAAAATTTTAAATTTAAATTATTTAAATCTAATTCATTTCATTAAAAATTATCAATAATTGCAATTTTAAATTTAATGCATTCGTAGTATTGCCGCTGGCCGCTTGTCAGAAACCTAGAGACAAACACAAAACGAAATGATATACTTGCGCGTATTAAGCAAACCCGTATGTGTGCCCACCGCACCGGCAGCAAACTTGTGCCGATCTACCAATGGAAGAGCCACGTGCGAACTCGGTAAAAATCTTCCAGCGAGAGAC
Source organism: Kuschelorhynchus macadamiae (assembly GCA_030620095.1). Lineage (NCBI taxonomy): Eukaryota > Metazoa > Arthropoda > Insecta > Coleoptera > Curculionidae > Kuschelorhynchus > Kuschelorhynchus macadamiae. The sequence continues at coordinate 198,024 of JAUTXW010000916.1, read as the reverse complement.
GAAAATAAGGCATGAAAATAATGCTTTGCTATGGCAACGAGAGTATGGCATGTACGAAGACCCCGCCTTTAGGGAAGAGCCGCAGTTTAACGCTTCCTTTCTTATTTTACGTAAAGTAGATCGGGGCGATCGCGCTTTATTCATTATTTTATCGGCGGCCTTTTATTTTATTTTTTGGAGGAGTGGCGCGAGTGTGTGGTTGAAAATGAAATCGTTGGGCCCGTTAGTGACATTGTTTGTAGTTTGTTAGAACTCCATTTTCCCGTTGGACAGAAGATGACAAAAAGAACCTTTTAATTAGGGGTCGACAAACAAGTGTGCTGACCAATCAGTGCCAAAAAAGACATTAAAAATTCTGGTAAACCCTACAATATTCATTTCAAAAAGTCTTGATTTTCTGAATTTAAGTGGCTGTGTAGACAGTGGATATTTGCAAAAAATGTTTTGGATGTGGTGCCCATTTTAGACCTTGTCTGTCCTACTTTTCCCTAACTGACACTTCCCCTATTTTTTTACCCACGAGCCGCCACTGCTAGGTGATTAGGTAAAATCGACCTGTAAAGGAATTTTACCAGAAATTCTTTCGTAATAAATCATTTTTTTATCCAGGAAAATAAAAGAGAGAACAATTTTTATATGTTTATTACGAAATGATTAGGAACTAAACAGGGTAAAAGTTCAAATTCCCTGATAAAAGTAAAGACTCGTACCATATTAGATGCATATCAAAAATTTACCCAGTTTCTCCCTACATCACACTTGATTTTTGTGCAAGAAGTTTAAATTCAATTAAATATGCAATTTTTTGCACTGATTTTTTTTACATTTACTAGTCCGCTATTTTGATCCGCCACACTAGGTTTGAATTAAAATTTTGTCAGTGCATTCATCTTAGGTTATTGCAAAATTCGTATTTTTTTTTATTGAATTTGTTTCTGTATAAAAAAAATCGATCGTTTTGTTTATTGAATAATTATGGAATTTGAAATAAATATTAGAAAATGAACTTAAACTTTATTATTATGTATTTTAGGTCAAATGCTATATTTCGTATTTATCTCTCATTTAATTAACTAAGATTAATTGCAGTATATTGGTGGCATGTCGCTCTGCATCCTGAGGTTTATATACAATAGCAGAATCAAGGATTTAAATAAATTCCTGAAGATATTAACACGCTTCAATTTTGAACTATTTTTACATTAAAAAATAGCTTTTAGTTTAACACCTTACAAGCAATCATTTTCGAAAAATGATGGGCAAATTTTCCGGAGTAAACTAATGGTATTAAAATAAGAAAAGGCATGTGTTAATATAGGCACTTGATTAATAATTTATGTGCACAGTATGATCAGTGAGAGTCAGAGAAATATTAAAGTTTCTTGGTTTAATTTTAGTATTTAGATTATATTATTTTCGTGCATACATGGTTTTTATATTGCTTTGACCAGGTATCAGTTTTCTTATTTTAAATAGAACATCCTCTATATTTTTAGATATTTTAGTAGATCTTCTAGAGGCAAGCCGAACAATATATAATAGTATGATTCTCAGATGCTACATTTCTGATATATTGGCATTTATTTTCCGAATTTGACATATTGATGATGTGATGCGTGCGTTAAACTAATAACGTTTTTAAGTATCTTCTTGTGCCGAAAAATATTCTAGTGTATTTTGAATGTTTAATTTTTTTTAACAAAAAAAATGGTGCAGTGTTGCCAGGTTTTTAGTTTTGATAATTTTTTATGTAATCTTTTTATCTCGATGGAATTTAAATAGAGCAGTAAAAGACGAATTCAGCGATATATAATTCTTGTCAATGTTCTATTTAAATTTAAGATAATATATAGAGGGTTACAAAAAATTAAGAAAATTACCAAACTCAAAATTTGAAAGCACAGCATTATTTCTTTTATATACAATACATACTGGACATGTAATAACACATATAATAAAACATATGTCAATGTACCAGAAACGTAGCATCTAAGCCCCTAGTATATATTGTTGAGTATGTATTCAGTAAACATGAAAAAAATAAAATTTAAAAATTGTAATTAAACAAAAAACTTCGTATTTAACTTTCTTTGTATGTCATAGAATTTCTGAGATAAGCTAGTACCTACGTTTTCCTTCGTACAACAAAGGTAAAACTTTGAAAGTCTCTGGTGAACAATGCCGGCTTAAGCTTATTTGGCGTCCTGTGCAACCTTTTGTCGCGCCGCCCCCTTTGTTGGTTTTTTCCATATAATTGCACTTTTATGATTTAAGTTTAGAAGTTTTAAGATTTATGAACTTGTTTTAGGAGCAAGTGATAAGAATACACTATTAGCGAAAAGACTGTATCAACAACAGATTCCTAAGCGATGGCAACTGGACCAAAGTTTTGTCAGTGGGTTCCAAAAAAAATAAAAGAAAGGAGAAATTTCTCTCATGTTGTGCTATTCGGGGACTAGGCTAGGTTTCATAGGAATGAGAGTATTCCCATTACTATACAACAGCAAGTTAACATTTAGTAAGATATAATTCACAAACTAGATGGTCATTAATATTTGGGGAGGTGTTTTAGTACACGTAATTGGGCCATATTTTTTGAATAAAGAATAACAGGATATGTTTAGACAGACCCTTTGCAAAACCATTACCTGTATTATTAGCTCAAATACCAAATGAAACTCTGAATTAAATTTGGTTTCTTCAAGATGGTGCCCCAGTCCATTCTACAAGGCCTATCATAACATTTTTAAATCAAATATACCCACATCGTTTGACTGGAAGAGGTGGACCTGCCTCGTGGCTGGTTAGATCACCAGATCTAACTAAAATGGACTTTAACATATAAACTAAACAAGCAGTCTACAAAATACTACCTACTGTTTTGTTTTCTTAATATTAGTGTTGGCATGTGTAGAAATTTAAATAGTGCATATAAGGAGCGTGGTGAACTAAATGTCTACCGTTCTAGGTTCAAGAGAACGGTAGACATTTTGAGCACTTAATTAGGTCGTGTTTTTGTATTAAAGGATTTAAAAATTATCTGGTAATTTAAACTGTGTGATTTTATTTTTTTTTATAATCTAAAACTTGTTACCTACTGTATTAAATAATATTGCCGTATTTTGCGTTTAAGGTCCTTTTTTATTATTATCACTATGTAGATTACAGCCACTATGTTATACCCTTTAATACATACAGAAATTATTACAATTACAGTATACACCAAAATAATTTCTTATGATTTTTATGTGTTTTCGTGTTGCGGAATAATTTAATGTGTAGACTGATTTAAATTTGTTCTTTAACTTTTTGTTGTTGGTTATAATTAAAATAGTTTGCTTTTATTTGTCATATCTTACTAGACATGTTTTTTTAAAATTAACTAATTATCTGCATCTACTTAATATAAATATCAAATGAATTATTTAAATTTGAAACTAATAGTATATTTCCATTTAACGAGTGTAATATAGCCACTATACCAGAAGAATATACATATACTATACATATACAACTAAACTTTGAAAACAGCATGATTGTAATTTTCTAGTGAAAACAGGCTAATATGGGAGATCTTGAGCCAGAGATTGTTCCATCAGACATGGACGGCATCGCCCACTTTGTCGAATTACTGCATATCAGTATCATTTATCTTAAAATAATGCGTGTTTTCTTTAATTCATAAGAGCAATGGGTGCTATTATGAAGATCATAATAACACTGAAATGAGTTTGCCAAATGTGTTGTAATGACACCGTCGTAGATTAAAAAAATTAATATACCGCAAAAACTAGCAGACATAGGTATAAGAACACTTCAATAAAAGTGAAAGAGGACCAAGAACAACACAAGACAGACTAGTTAGATACAGAGTATTCCATTAAAAAATCAAATAAAAATTGATTTCAATTTTGTCAAGTGGGCATATTTGCATCCAAACATCCTGTACATGGCTATTACATAGGCGGTTATCTAAACTCTGAATCAGATATTTATCTTCTTTGATATAACTTTTCTTTATGAAAATAAATGTAGGTTGGAAGTTATAGCAGATCATGGTGGAAAATGTTTTTTTTTTAATTTAGGTATTTAGAATAATTTGGCGAATATAATATGGTATCATATGGAGAAATTCTTGCGGAATTTAAATATGTAAAAATATATAGGGTGACAAATTAAAAAAAGTTTGCTATTAGGTGTCTCACTTTCGTGAAATACCCTTAGTAGTTAACAATATTTTTAAATTGTAGACTTCTTTTTGTTATACAACTTTTATAAAAAAGTCTTTTAAAAATTTTGAAAAACGAGGGATATATGGTACTTTTTCATACAATTGCGCCATCCTGCATGAACATTTAACACAGAATTCGATTCGAGGTTTGTTTCAGTTTTTAACCATTTCAAGTGAAGATACCATGTTCATATATATATATATATATATATATATATATATATATATATATATATATAAATCAACATTATTTTCTTACCTTATACAGTTTCATTTACACCAAGTGCAAAATTTTGGTTTCATGCTGAAATCAAGCACTTAATTTGTTCACCTAAACTACTTTTCCACCAGTAAAATAATTTTCGAACTTTTTCAAGAGTATTCATACATCAAAAAAGCCACCCTGGACACTATTCTGTAAAGTTTGCAGAGTTTGAGAAATTTTCTAGGTCTTAATGCAATTTTCAATTTCATCTTGAATACTGCTTTTTAAATATGACTTTGGTGCCCATTCTCAGTTTTCGGAAATAGAAATTGTCAGAATCCTCTGCTTTCTTGTGATTTTTACAGCAGTTTTTGAAAATTTCTGGACCGCCATTCCTTAAAGTTTAATATAAAACTTAGATTTTGTCACATATGTAGTTTAAACATTCTTGAATTCGACTTTAAAGTCACTTGTTTGTTGGTCCTGCAACCCATTCATCACTGCACTTGTAATTTTTAAATTGACCAACAACTTGCCTTCTTCTTGGAATTTAGCAGAACCATAGACAGTTATTTTTTCGTTTGACAATAGTTGGTTTTAGTATAAAAAACGCCTCCGTCTAAATATGTTGAAACATTTTATTTTTTGAATTTCTGTTTTGTTCCTTTGGTGGAAAATCCGTAATATATTGTTAAACCAACAATTTCTCGTGGGATACCGTATTCGATTCGTAGCCAGAATTTTTAAACACAGGATTAGTGTAAAATATTTGTCGATTGTCGATTTCAAAACAGTGATGGCTGAATTACTCAATATAAAAAAAATGACATGATGCACCTCGTGTGCGCCATGTGCGGTCGCACCGTTTGCACTTATGGTTCGCAGCATACCGGAGTTATACCTACTGTTCTGGAACAGCAGAGTTACCTATATACAATAATAATCAAGCTTATTGACTGGGAGGCTACAAACAATCCAAAAAAGGTATTTTATAAAATATCGTCATCTCCTTACTGACCAGCAGCCTATTATTAAATTGAGGCGGTGTAAAAATATTATGAAGTTATTTTCCTACACCCACGGCTAATTGTATTTAGGAAACAACAATGGTAGCAACAAATTGCTTAACTTACCTATAAAAAAAATCAATTGCTTTTACGAATATATTGTGTTTTTTTTGTAATAAAAGAATTAATTTTATTAATTCCCATTTTATTTTTAGATTTACATGACCAAATCTAAAGATAACTAAGACCAATACAAGAATTTTGTTTTTCTGTTGTTATTTGCTATAAAAATTATATTATTCATTGTAAAATTTACCACAGATATTCAGATCCGTTTCTAGTATGGGAGGGACGATAAAACAATTTACTGGCACGTCGCTCACGGTCACTCATTCTCTGAATCATAGGAAAGTATGTTAGACGTAAGGCCAAAACAATTAAAAGTATATGTTTTAAGTTTATGTAGCTTCTTCAGTAACACAAAACTTTTGTACCATAAAGTATATTTTTAAAACAGGTTTAAACCCAATGGCATAGACATCGGTGTGCAGAGTATGTTGCTCATACGAACCCGGGCTTCATATGAACCTGAGCCCGGAAAACTAGCTGTGCTGTTTATTGCATTGAACGAAAGCTTTCACTGCTAAGTACATCATTTTCAGTGGCGGCTCGTGGTGAATTATATTGGCATTAAATAGGCAGACTCAAAATAAAAATAAATATCTTATCTTTAAATTGAGCTTTAAATTCTCCTGAAGTTCAGATCTTTAGAATTGGAAAAATGCTGAATACCACGTTCGTTCAAATTGCACGCATATTGCTTTTATAAACGATTTCTCGATACTTAACATTGCTAAAGCGGATAGTCTATCTTGGCCCAACTCATCAACAAAATTTATAAGCCCTCGAAAAACCCCTGGATTTTCAGACAAAGCCGTTTCATCATGGCCAGTTAGTCCAAGCTCGAATGCCCCACAAAATTTTACACAATCTATAATTTTCTTTAAAATAAAACGATTTTAGGATACATTTTCATTAAAATCTCTAAGTGATTTTCTATAAGCTGTGTCTAGCTGATTGCGAATATCAACACTTCCGATCGTAGTATAGTTCACCGATCATTTCATGTGATCTGCAGATATCGCATGTTTTTTTGTTTTAAATGTTTTAAGTCTTTAACACCGGTTTTGCACCATAATGAATCCGACGAGTCCTTGGAAAACAACAAACAAACATAACAGTTAAATGAGTTAGAGACTTCACGACCAGATATCCAGCTCGCTAAATCGTACATACTTTTGCAAAAGTTTCGAAGAACCTCTTTATTTTTGCCTTTACTAATTTGTCGGATACTAAGTTCTGGCAAATTGCGACCACTTACCTTCAATTCGGTTATTTTCTCAAAATTAAGTTCGATAGCACTCTTTAGTTGTTTAATTTTTTGTACTACCCACATTTTATTTCATCTACATTTACAACTCAAACATAGACCACCTTGAAATTGGTTATTTTTGCAAAATTAAGTTCGTAAGCACTTTTAAGTTGTTTATTTTTTTTGCACTAGTCACTACCAACATTTCATTACCTGTATATTTCCAACTCACACATGGATCATAAAAATAAAAAAATATATATTACAAAAAACGGTATATAAATCACTTTTCATCGATTGAAAACGTCCGAAACAATATCGAGTTAGAAAATCGACCGCGCGACCTCTGAACAATTGAACTTCTTCATGCCGATGTGATGCCGCGACCGATCGATCGAATTATGAGAAGAGACCGGCTGATGACCCAAATCGCGATTTCATATTCCATTTGCTATCACGTTCGGCTGCCACTCGGTAGCTGTGAAATCTTTGGGTACTTTGGTCAAGCTTTAAAGTAATCAGGGCAATTCGGAGTGCCCAGCCTAGCTTAGTATGGCATATTTTATTATGGCTAAGGAACGCAACGAGACCATTCGAACCGCCGCGCGCGGCTAATAGTGTAGCCTATTTAACTTTTCCCAAGGTTCGCGTTTTATTACAACTATTAGGAAGGACGGTCAAACGAATAATTTATTTTCTAAAATATGTTTGAGGGGTCACTAACCAAATGACCCTATGGAAGAGCCGCCACTGATTATTTTTATTGTTACTGTTTTTCTAATATTAAGAATTATTTGCTTACATCTAAACGTAGGCTAAACCATCTTCCATTTGTATAAATTAATTTATTTTCTGGAAACCTGATCGGGCACACAGGCAAAATATTAATAAGGTTCGCTTTAATAATCTCTTTAATTTCGCTTCAATTTAAATGATAATTATTTTAAATATAAGTAGCATTTGCTGCTTGCATTATATTAAATATAAATCCTGTAATACAAAAAATCAAGCATTTAAAAAGAAGAGGCGGCAATAAATTAATTAAATGATAAATTGCTTACTGATTTCAACACTAACAAAAATTAATTTCGATCCAAAAATAATTGTGCTGTTAACTAATATTAAAGGCTCTTGTGTTTAAATATAATTAGTCTGCCATAATTGAACTGACATTATATTATGAGGCTACATATAAAAAATGCGGAATACAAATTTAAAAATTTGCCTATAGAATAGTATATTTACAATAATTTAATTAACTTCCCTAAATATATGCAATTTGCTCTCTACTAAAATTTCTGAACAACTGTTAAAATATTTTAGCCCTTAAATTAATATACGTGCATTAAAAATAATAAAATAAGCATTATCCGATCCTTTCTAGCGTTTTCGCGCGCTCTTATTACACGTAGATATTAGGTTAGGTTAGGGTAGTTGTGTGCACGCCCGCGAAGAATTCTCATGGGAACGTGATCGGAAACAAGACCAGGACGGGGAATCATATACATGAATAAGTCTTCGATATTTGACATGACAATTCCCCAAGTGTTTTTAAGATAAAAAGTTCATATCTAGATGTGTTAAAAGAGCTTCGTTTCCAAGACACAATGTGTCAAAGTTTTGATATTTCTTATTTACTTTTTATCAAGCGTGTACATTTTTAGAGATAATTTATTTAAATTTGGCACACAATAAGGGGTGACCAATGTCTACGAAATAAGCATAATGTTCAGATAAAGATTTGCCAAAAGGGCTTCCTTTCAAAGATACAGGCAATACAGGGTGTTACTTTTTTCCGGTCGTGACTCAACAACACAAATACTTTCCTTTTTTGAATGGCACTGCAACGCATGCCGGGTATTTCCTAGTAATATGTAAAATATATTCTTAAAGAAATAGTGTTATTATATTATTCTATATTTTAGTGCGCAAATAGTAATGCTTAAAAGTAACAATAGTTTTAAAGATTACTTTAACTTTAAGCAAGCAATTAATTTTTTAAACATACAATGTTTACAAAATTAATATATTTTGTCAAACTTAATATTATAATATAAGATTAAAATTTAATCATTTCAATACCCTACGTTTATTTATTGTTAAATCCATCATATTTTAATGCGCAAAATATTAATTTTATTGCTCAAAGTATTTATAATAATACGCGGTTAACTAACACCCCTTTTAATTTATTGGAATTTTTGTGCTGTCGCTCTTCAACCATAAGGTGGGTTAAACGGGTACCGATCTACGAATTTTGTAAATTAGGTAAACATAATAAATATTATTTTTCTTGTTTATCCAGGGACAAACAGAAAAATGAAAAATATCGGCCGAAAAAATCCAGACCTTAAAAAACTGTTTGGTCAACATTCATATCAATTTTCCAAAACATGGAACCTCTAACGGTGTTTTATGAAAACTTAAAATTTCGTTTTCTGTTAAAGACCTTTAAGTGTGTTATAATGATCTTTTCCTAATTTTCTAATTATTATTTATCGGTTATAACTTGAAATTTCTTCAATGCAATGATTTATTAAAGCTGTCATGTGATTACAAACGAAGTGGAAAATAATATAAATGTATGTGTGTGCGTTTTATAAATGAAGGTTTTTAATAATATACATTTCTTTCATGTACCGATAGCCCTCGTTATAGAACCCATTATGAGGTGAAACTTTTTAAAATAATTATAATTTCCTTGTTTGTCACGGTAATACTTAAATATAAGTGCGGGAATCAAAGCCATGCTATCATTTATTTACGTATAGCATTAGTTTACTTTTAATTACTGCTCATGCAGAATGTGCTTTTTCCCTCTTTTCTGTTCTTTGAATTATATGTTATGAATTCTTTAAAGTAGGAGGTTAGCTGGTTAGAACCAGACACGTAGCCACAGTATCTGGTTCCCACCCGAAATATTTTGGATTCTTTTTTTACATAATCTACGGAAGTAAATTTCCAATAACTGCTGATGAGCAGTTCCGTATAGGTTCTACTTTCTGTGGAAAGCCACTAAAACCTTGTAAGTAACAGCAGAATAATATTAAATTGTAAGCGTAGTCATTTTGATGTATCGCCGTTCTGTTGTAAACCCACCTTAATGTTTTGAACATAACCTAAAATTTAATTAATCGGAATCAGATTGGTAATAATAATGTAATGTTTTTTTCTTGTCTGAAAGGGTTTTAATTTAAATGTTAATAAATAATATTTATAGAAGAGGAATGAATTTGATTGAATGCAAGAAGTCTGGCAGAATAAGAATTACAATAGGTTATGAGCCCAGGACACAATTAAGAAAAAGGGGCTGTGAACTTATTGTTATTAAAGTTAAGAAGAAAAGGAAAATTTTGGCACAATCAAAGGATTACAATATAGCCCAGCTAGCACTAAAGTAGCTACAACTGTTTCCACTACTACTCTTTAAGAGTTTTTACGTACCTATGTATTACTAATAATCCTACGCTATATCAACAAACACTTTGGGTTACACGTTTTTAAGTATTATATATGTATTTGGTACTACAAATAATACTTTGTAGGAATTTTTCATGTAAAGTAATTATATAATAACTACTGCCAAGCAACTACTTAAGGAATTGACTCCAAGGTCGTCATTTCTTTTACGTGACATAATAGTGATTATTCAAAGTTACTGTTTCTAATCTGTTTACTAAATTACAACTTTTAAGTGTCAATACCTTCTTGAACTTTGCAAAGACTACTCCATTACGTTCAAATGTACTCCTATAACGTATTACTATAAAGTAAAACGAGTCGTTGCAGAGTAGAAAAAGGTATCGTCTACTGCTACTTTAAACTGGCTATTACCAGTCGTCATTCTTCTGTTGAAACTTAGAAGTAAGAATTACAGTAATTATTTACTACAAGTAAACTATTACCTCTTGTACTTGAGGTTTCTGAGATAGGGGGCGCTGATACGACATTCGGTCGGTGATTTTATAGGGACAGTGGCAACGGTTTCGCTATTATTAGAGCTCATCAGGCCGCCATAGACTAGCGAGCCCCGTATCCCATTTCGTTCCTTAGCCCTACACGGGGCTCACTAGTCTATTGTCAGTGAAAAATTAAATATGGCTAATATTTCGGTAGTTTTTGAGAATGGTAGTGTACAGTTTATTTCTATAGATACACGTTGAATTATAAAAGGTAGAATAAATAACCTAGATGAAATCTCATTCAGACTTCCAAAAACAAAAGAATACTTAAATATTGAGAGCTTTAATATTCGGTTGATAAAATGGCATAAAAGATATGGTCACATAGGTTCTTAAAAATTAAAAAAAATAAAATTTAGAAAAATTGATTAAAGCTAAAATTGTTGTTGGTTTAGACAAAAATATTGAAATTCAAAAGATTCAGTTTTGTGTGTTTTGTGTAAATGGAAAAATGTCAAAATTATCATATGGTAATAAAAAATAAAAAATTATTATACATTCAAATGTGTGCAGTGCCAGTAATTCTAGCTACTTATGACAATTTGAGTTGTTAGATTTAGAGATAACTATTCTAATTTTACTGCTATTTATTTGATCAAAAATAAAAACGATGTTTTTTAAAAATTTAAGGAGTTTGTCTGGTTCAATCAATGTTTTCTACTAAAATTTCTAAATTTAGATGTGACGGAGGAGGTGAATATTCCTCTAATCTCTTTGTCTAGTACTGCAAATCTATAAGGATTATTCTATAAGATTCCCTACAACCCCCACCAAAATGGCAAAGCAGAGTGCCTGACTAGAAGTGTTGTTGAGAAAGCACATGTTATAATGGATGAGTGTCGAATTCCTCAAAAAAATTGGGGGGAAGCCGTTCAATCGGCCAATTATCTTTTAAATAGGTCACCTAGTATAAATGTGGACGGAATGATACCTGCAGAGATGTAGTATAGAAGGAAGCCTAATTTACGTGTTGTTGGTAGTACCGCCTATAGCTATATTTTAATTTGATTCCAAAACAAGGAAATGTAGGTTACAGATTATGGGACTTAGAGAAAGAGAGTAATCATTTTTAAAGATATGGAATTTGTTGAAAACAACTTTTAATTTAAGCACAATTCTGTGAGTATCAATAATGAACTTAATGCAGATGGGCATGAGAGAGAAAATGTTATAAAAGATAAAGGAAAGTGAAACTGGATTTGGCATGAAAATAATTCTTCAATAGAAAATAAACGTTGTATAAAATTACCAAAAAAATAAGAAGACTATGAACTGTACATGGCATTTATTGCTAATAGTTTTATTAATAATCTTTCTAATAATGAAATAAAAAATCGATCTGACAAAAAAATTATGGCTAGAGGCAATTGATAGAGAGATATAGTCAATAAAATGAAACCAAACATGACAGAAGGTAAATAGACCTAAAAATGTACAAATCTTATATACCAAGTGGGTTTTTAATTATAAACCTTGAGAGTCAAATGAACAAGATAAATAAAAAATAAAAAAAATTGGTAAACTTCTTTTACCCCTCGTAATTAATATTTCCTTTTATAAGGAATAATAAAATGTGACCCAATTTAGTTCCGCATATAGTCATTTTGTAACACATATACTGTCTTTACTACAAACATTTTTGTTGGGCGCCATTTTGTTCTACCATATTGGATTCGTACCAATATTTTACCAGTTTCTATCTACCTATGTCACATTTGATATTTTTGTATAATTTTAAATAAATTAATTAAGTGGTTTCTTTACACCGATTTTTTCAAAATGTCATTATACCGCAATTTTGTTCTATCATGTGGAATTCGTACCAAAATGTTACCAGCTTATCTATCGATCACATTTAATTCTTGCATACAATTTGAAATCAATATAATAAGCAGTTTTTTTGAGGCTGATTTTTTAAATATTTTGCTAGGCCACTATTTTTCCTTTTTAGATTTTTTTCAGTTTATTTCTGTAAAAGTTGATTTTTGTGCAAAATTTAAAGTATTTGTACAAAATTTGAGGTAAATTGGATATAAAGTTTTAATTAATAGTTTTTTAACACACCCATCTCCATTTTGTTCCACAATATTGGATTTCTATCAAAATGTTACCAGGTTCTCCCCGTATAACCTTTATTTTTCTACCACAATATGAAGTCAATCGGATAAGTAATTCTTTAACTATGCCTCGACCGACGGAATTAAGAAAACATGTTTTTTGACATCTAGGAACGACAGTAAGAACCCGGGAGGATAATTTTTCCACGAATACAAACATTTTATTTGATCAAGAAATTATGGTCCTTGGGATTAGACCGTGTCAAATTGGAATTACTATCCGACGTTTCGACTGCGATTGCGCGAGGCATCTTCAGGGATCTTTACTCCACGAGATCTGAACAATGAATGAGCTCGAAGAGATTCAGGCGGGCTTTTATACCCAACTTGTGCTCGCCGAACCGTGACCCTGTGTTAAGATCGGTTTCCACGTGTGATGTAGACCGTAACCCGTGTCTCTATTGAAATTTTTTGTATGTTTAAATATTTCAATAGATTCTCTAACTTTTCGTTTATAAAAACCTGCAACCGATGCTAGAACCTTGGTTTCCTTTACATTTATGAAATGGCCAGTGTTATGTTGGTGTTCAGCTACAGCAGATTGAACAATTTGTTTCTTTTTAATACATAATTCATGTTCCTTAAGTCTAGTTGATATCGAGCGTCCCGTTTCTCCCACATACACTTCTCCACAGGAGCAAAATTTCGGGGATCGCAAGCATTGTGTGTATTGAAGATTGTACGTATGTCTGACCGCCGAAGTAATCATACTATTTTGTCTGTGGTGCCATGTATATAGGGAAGAACAACACTACCTAATGGTGGCTCTTTATCATTCTTGGCGAAGTTGGTTTACTATATCTTTTAATTGAACGCGTAATATTTTCAGTGCAATAGCCATTCCCTGTGAGAGCTTCGGTCAGTTTCGATGTTTCCGATATTAAAGAATCTTGATCAGAAATCGAAATAACTCTGAATACTAGTGAGTTAATAACCGATTTCTTTTGTGCTGGATGGTGATGAGAATTTGCATTTAAGTATCTATTTGTATGCGTCGGTTTTGTATACACAGAATGTCCTAATGTACCATTTTCCTTCCTTTGAACACATACATCTAGAAAGGGAATTGTTCCATTAGATTCAATTTCCATCGTGAACTTGATATTATGATGTTGCTGATTAAGGTGGTCCAGAAATATGAGGAGATTATCCTATCCATGAGGCCAAACAACAAAAGTATCATCTACATATCTAAACCAGTGCTTCGGTTTTAGTGGAGCGGATGTTAGAGCAATATCCTCGAGATCCCATAGCTGCCCCTGAAGTTTGTTCATAAAAAGTTCCTTGAAAAATGAAATAAGTAGATGTAAGACAAGCTTCCACTAGGTCTATTAAGTTCTTATCAAGATTATTATTATCCAGTATGTCTGATATAATGGAAATTGAGTCGTGGGCAGGAAGATTTGTGTAAAGTGATTCTACATCGAAACTGACCAAAATGTCTTCGGGATCCAACTGAATTGTCTTCAGTTTTTCCACGAAATGTGCAGAGTTTTTAATAAATCAGAAGATTACCAGTGGAACAAGCCGATAAAGTCAGATATGAGACAGCGAAGATCATTAAAAACTCAAAACCACCGAAGTCGAACCTCTCCGCAGCCGAAAAAACAGCAATGAAGACCTTAAACGAAGACGCAAACATTCTGGTACTTCCAGCAGATAAAGGCAACGCCACAGTCGTCATGGACAGAACAGAATATGTGGAAAAGGTTACTCAACTTTTGGACAACAACACCTATAAGGTTATGCAGGCAGACCCCACAAGTAGAATAGAAAGACGCATTATCAATTTGTTCAACACATCCAGTCTACCACCAGCGGAGAAAAAAATCATTAAAACCAAGTAGCTCCAAGATTCCCAGGTTCTACGGTCTTCCGAAGATACACAAGGACAACGTACCACTTCGACCGATCGTCAGTGAAATAGACTCGCCCACATACAAACTAGGTAAATATCTTTCAAATTTTCTTAATCCATTTACTGGAAAAACAGATTCTTTTATTAAAAACTCTGCACACTTCGTGGAAAAACTTAAGACAATTCAGTTGGATCCCGAAGATATTTTGGTCAGTTTCGATGTAGAATCACTTTACATAAATGTTCCCGTCAACGACCCAATTTCCATTATATCAGACATACTGGACAATAATAATCCTAATAAGAACGTAATAGAATAGTGGAAGCTTGTCTTACATCTACTTATTTAATTTTCAAGGAACTTTTTATGAACAAACTTCAGGGGCAGCTATGGGATCTCCTCTATCACCTGTGGTAGCGAATATCTTGATGGAAGCCTTTGAGGATATTGCTCTAACATCCGCTCCACTAAAACCGAAGCTCTGGTTTAGATATGTAGATGATACTTTTGTTGTTTGGCCTCATGGACAGGATAATCTCCTTATATTTCTGGACCACCTTAATCAGCAACATCATAATATCAAGATCACGATGAAGGAAAATGGTACATTAGGACATTCTGTGTATAGAAAACCGACGCATACAAATAGATACTTAAATGCGAATTCTCATCACCATCCAGCTCAAAAGAAATCGGTTATTAACTCACTAATATTCAGAGCTATTTCGATTTATGATCAAGATTCTTTAACATCGGAAACATCGAAACTCACCGAAGCTCTCAGAGTGAATGGCTATTGCACTGAAGATATCACTCGTTCAATTAAAAGTCATAGTAAACGAACTCCGCCAAAGGAGAATGATAAAGAGCCACCATTAGGTAGTGTTGTTCTTCCCTACATACATGGCACTACAGACAAAATAGGACGGTTACTTCGGCGATCCAACATACGTACAATCTTCAATACACATAAGAAGATAGGACAATGCTTGCCATCCCCGAAAGATCTTGTAATTTTCCAAACAGAAGGAGTATATAAAATTCCTTGCTCCTGGGGAGAAGTGTATGTGGGAGAAACAGGACGCTCAATATCAACTAGACTTAAGGAACATGAACGATGTATTAAAAAGAAAGAAAATGTTCAATCTGCTGTAGCTGAACACCAGCATAACACTGGCCATTTCATAAATGTAAAGGAAACCAAGGTTCAAGCATCGGTTCCAGGTTTTTATAAACGAAAAGTTAGAGAATCTATTGAAATATTTAAACATACAAAAAATTTCAATAGAGCCTGAATCTGGTGGAGAATATATTCTCTGAAGATGCCTCGTGCAATCGAAGGCGAAACGTCGGATAGTAATTCCAATTTGACATGGTCTAATCCCAAGAACCATGATTTCTTAATTGACCAAAGCCGTGAAAGCTTCCGTTCTATTTTATTTGATCGCTATTTTGTTCCGTTATCTTGAATTGTTATCACAATTTTGCCAGTTCATCTCTATATCATTCTTGCACAAAATTCATCTAATATTTAGTTTTTTTGTGCTGATTTTCTAAATATTGTATTAAACCGCCATTTTGTTTCGCCATCTTAAATTTGAACCAACATTTTTACCAGTTTATTCCTACGTAATACTGATCACTGTGCAAAATTTGAAGTAAATTGAATACGTAGTTTTTTAATAACAATTTTTTTATCATTCCACTAGGCCGGCATTTTGCTGGCCATATTGGAATTTTACCAAAATGTTACCAGGTCATCCTCATATGACCCTTAATTTTTGAACAAAATTTGAAGTTAATCGGCTGTAAGTATTTTTTAAGTTACGCCGCGAACAGAAAGATAAACCGACCAGATTTAAAAAACATATTGAGCATGTAGGGACCCTGAAACGTAAGGATCTGAAAAAAAATCTCGAAGGAAGATTTTTTTCTGGAATACACTTCATACTTCCCTTTTACGAGGGAAGTAAGAAACTGATTTTAAAGGTGAGAGATGCTTAAATTTCTAATAAATTTCTGAAAAAATTGTACATTTAAGAAAAAAACAACGCTCATTCAAAAGAAGACATTTGAAGCTTTCCAGCATAACTAACTATAAAGTAAAATCGCAATATATCTAAGGTTTTTATTTGCGGTTGACCAGGAGGTTTTTGAGAAATCCGAGAACAGCATACACAAGTAAGATGAATAAATTTGATTATTTACCACATGAAGAAAGCAAGGTTTCCAATGCAACAATATGTTTTCCAAATCCTGTGGCGAAGATAAGACCATTCGGAAAACGCAACTAAACACTTATTTATAAAAATACGATTAAATATGTAAAACCGTAAAAATGTTGGGTAAAAAATAATTTTTTTTCTATATTTTGAAAAAAAATGCAGGTAATAACTAATTATCACATGTTGTAACCACGGATTTCCACTTTCAATTCCATTTTTAAACATCAAAATTCTAAATTTCGATGGAATTATTACAAATTTAGTCTCAGGACGTGTTCACAATGTTCAGATTTTTACTTTGACAAAGATGTACATTCAATACATGAATGACAACTAGCGCGATGTATTTCTAAATAATTATCTTTTGTCATAGTTAAATTTTGTGTATATAACTGTTCTGTGTGAAACTTTATCCTATGTGAAAAGTTTTTTGTCCTGTTTCCTACAATCATGATGAAGATCTCCTAGGATCGAGGAAGAAGCGTGTAGAAATTGAATAAATGTTGTCACAAGAAGGTTGGTTAAACTTTTATGTTTTTCTTTTTTCTTTTACTAATACTTATTAGATGGTTTTCAAATTTTTTGAAAGCATTATTTATGATATAGAGATAAACTAGTAAGAATTCAATATGTTGAGACAAAATGGCGGTCTTAAGAACATCAGTGTAAAAACTATGTAAAAAACTGTATATATATATATATATATATATATATATATATATATATATATATATATATGTGTCCCTTCAAGGCTCTTGCTCAGACTCCATTAGTCTTACTTCGGGTGTCCCACAGAGATCGCATCTCGGGCGCTTGCTTTCATAATTGTAATTTCCTGCTTTACGCCGACGATTTAAAAATATTTAAAAACATACAGTCCCTTGATAACTGCAAGAGTATTCAAGAGGATCTGGAGAGACTAAATTTTGCGAACAAAACAGTCTATTGTTGAATTTAAATAAATGCTCAACCTTTTCGCGTAATAGGGATGAATATTTGTTTCAATATAAGGTAGTCGGCAAAACCCTTTCCAAAGTTGATTATGTGCGTGATTTGGGTATTACATTTGATTCAAAATTAATGTTCGATCGACACATCGAAATAATGGCTTCTCAATCATCCAGAATGTTGGGTTATGTTTTGCGTAAGTGTGTCAGGTTTACGAATATTAAAGCAATCGTCTGTCTTTATTATTCTTTCGTTTTGAGCAAATTGAGTTTTGGTAGTGTAATTTGAAACTCGAGATACGCTGTGTATATAAACCACTTAGAGCATATACAGAATAAAATTTTAAAGTTTATTTCTTTTAAAAATAATCATCAGTTATCACAAAACTGTGGTTGGCTCGAAGACATTTTAATGTCTTCGAGCGAATTATCCTTATCTAATAGAAAGGGTCATCTCGGACATATTGTTTTTATATAAAATCATTAATTGTAAGATAGATAGTCCGGATGTTCTTTCGCTGGTATGTTTAAACGTTCCCCGAGTTAATCTTAGGTCAAATCAATTGTTTTATGTACCATTTCGAAGAACAAAATGTTCACAGAACTCTCCATTGTGTAGGGTTGTAAAAAGTGCAAACACTTATAGTAATCTACTAGATATATTTTATATGTCTGCAAATGTCATTAAACTTACTTAAAAAAAATCTGTTAAATAATTAATTATGCAAGTGATAATATATAGGTTTATATAAGAACTATCAGATAGCATGTGTGTAGTATTATTAGTTTATGTAAGTCTGTGGATACTGTATTGGGTACCTTTATACCTGTTTGTATCCCGTATGTCCACTAAATAAATAAATAAATAAATAAGTATATCACCCTGGTATAAATAAATACAATCTTCTGGATTTTGGAGGAAAGGTTTTTTCAGATTTTCACGTTTCAGGGTCCTCTTCGCGGCATAGCTAAAAAACTACTTATCCGGTTTACTTCAAATTTTGGTAAAAAATTAAGGGTCCTATGGAAATGACATGGTAATATTTTGATAGAAATTCAATACATTCGTACAAAATGGCGACCCCTCAAAATATAAAAAAATAATTACTAAAAAATTACTTTTTGTAATAAGAATATGGGGATGAACTGGTGAAATTTTGCTACAAATCCAGAGTGATGGGACAAAATGGCGGCCTAGTGCCAGACATTATTCGTTAATGACAGCTTAGCATTTAAAAAAAAGCTTTTTTTTTGGTTTTTGTTGTAACAGTGGTTAAATTCCGTAAAGACATAATATTGTGTATTTGCCTCGGTTTGATCTTTTTTTGTATTTACTCAAAGCCCTGCCACGTAGTTTCATAAGGCCCTTTGTACCCTCCAGCCACGGTTGATATGTATTGGTTATCCTTATTATTTTTAATGGCGTGTAAAGATTAAACAATATGTTTAAATTTTCATTTATAAATTTTGCTTTTCCGTTTATGTCGTGAATGTCAAAAATATTGCACAAAAAAATAATTAACATTTTAAACACACTTTAGTACCTCTGCAATTCCTAAAAAGATGTAACCCCATCCAAAAACTGGAATAAAAAAATAAAGTATTTTTGGATGTTTTTTTTTACTTTATACAATATTTCGCCTTTTTACCCCCTTGGACGGCAATGACAACAGTAAAATTCCTAAAAAGACGAAAGTGTTATCCCATTCAAAATCTGGAATAAAAAAATTAAGTATTTTTAGATGGCTTCCTAACTTTATATATTATTTCGCGTGTTTACCCCCTCGGACAAACTACTCTTTAGTAACTCCTTAGCTATTTCTACAAAGATGAAAGTGTAATCCTATCCAAAATCTGAAATAAAAAAAATGAAGTACATTTGGATAGCTTTTTAACTTAATATATTATTCTGCGCCCTTATCCCCTTGGATGGCATTGACAGCAGTAATATTAGGTAGACGTACTCTTTAGTACTTAAAAGATGAAAGTGTAATCCTATACAAAATCTGGAATAAAATATTAAAGTGTCTTTGAATGGTGGTGTGTCCCTAATGAATGGAAAATATTCCCTTCAGTAGGGTAGGTGATGGACTGTGGTTTATCTTTTAGGTTAACGATGGTTCACCGATTTATATTCTTACCGCAGGCTTTTCAAGATGGTTCTGTTATATTTGTCTTTTACGATATAAAGTAAGGGCGTAAAATTGCCTTGTAATAAAGGTAAAGTAAAAGGTTATATAAAAAAAGAGACTCTTGGAACCTTGGATAGCGGGAATAGTATATTCAGCCGTTTTCACTGGGCCAGTATGGCCATAAAGGGTACAAGTCTGAGGGCCCGTGGGTTCGGGCAGTAAAAATTCACTTCACGGTTGAACGTACACGTTCGATGCTCGTACGGAAGTGTTTTTTGATCTCATCCGTCGCAGTGGTTCCACTCAGCCGGTTACAAGGGTAAACGGGAAAGTAGGAACGGAAAGTAATAAATGGATAAGATAGGTTTGTCGAGTCGACACTTAATGTAAAACTCTGTGTAAAATCTAAAATAAGAAAATAAAGTTTTTTTGAATGTCCGTTTTGCTTTATTTATTATTCTTAGTATTCTTAGTATTCAGTACTGACAGCAGATATATTAATTAGAAGTGCTTTTAGGTACTTCCTTATTTGTTAAATGGAGAATGTGTAATCCTTTCTATAATTTGTATTAAAAATGTACAATACCCTTTTTTTTGCGAAAAATCTTTTTAAAATTATACGTGGAAGAATATAAATATTATATTGGTGCGGTTGCCCTGCGAACGTAATTCGTCGCTGAAAACCGTCGCTAATCTCACGGGCATATTTATTGGCCTTTATCCGAAATATCCCTGGAAACAAATTCTATCACACAGAGACATAACAGTTTAAAAATGCATACATATGTATATTTGATAATTGTTTGGCAATAATTTTATAGATATTGTATTATTTGTAATAATAGGAAAGTTTTATTGTAAGGTATGTTTGGTTACTTGGGTACAAAAATAGGTAAAGCCTTTTTACTCTCAATGAAATTTTCACTTTATCGAGAAAAGTGACGCATATTAAGAATAATATGTATAAAGTTATTATCAAATAACTATATGTATATATAAGTTATGTTACATGTGTGTGGTTGAACCTGCTACTAGGAAAGTTCCTGGTGAAGCGATTTTACCGAATTTTGTTTGGGTCATTTATGGCTATCAGTTCAGATATGTTGCTTATATTACGTATAACAAAAGTTTTACTTCAGTCTTTCCTCCTTGAAATAATTCCTAGAGTAATGCATTTTTTATCTTCAGACTTTACAAGGTAGTAAATTAGAAGATTTTTTTTCATAACCGTACTTCCGGACATACAAAGACTTGAAACAGATAAATAAATATTCTACGAAGTTAAAGAATAAATAAAACCCGCCAAATTATCCTTCAGTAAAATTATAAATTCAAGGGTCACAAAAAATATAATGGATTTACCATTTTTAGTCATATTTAAATTGTAAAAAATACTGTATTGTACAATAACACCCACGGCATAATAATTAGATATTTTGTCTACTCTGATAAGCAATTCTTATGAAAAAAGTTCTAAGAATAATTATTCTAGTGGGATTTACAGCCGCATAATTTACATTATTATTATTATTTCTGAAAACACTATGAAATTTCCAGCCGACCGACAGGTGAACAATACATGCGTTTATATTGAACCTAAATGCATATCAAATGGATTAACAATAATAAATATGTAGTTAAGGAGTTTGAATAGTTTATGGAGCATTGGCAACACTACTTGAATGTTAATACGATTCTGCATATTAATGTTTCTAGTTTTTCCAAAAAGCGTCTTTTAAGTCTATAATTTTTGGAACCCGTAATTATAATAAAATGGTGGTATTTGCCGAATTTTCCCATGTTTGAAACAAAGACCCAATAAATCACATTAACTTATAGAAGATTTAACAGAATTAATTTTGTAAATAGTCTTCTAATATAAAAATTATTTTTAATAATTGTTTTGGTAAATGTTTACTTTCTCCTACCATAGACGGTTTTACCAAAATTTGATATACAGTTAACATTTAGGGCACTCTTAAAGTCAATTTTTTCGACCTTGTTTTGTTTCCGTGTTATCACAAATATTATATTTTCAAAAGTTGAAGCACGTTATATTGATTTCACCAAAGTGTCAGTCTTATACTCACAATTTTTACCTTGTTTTCAACTCCTTTTTGTAATTTTTATAGTAAATGGATTAAATAAGTAACAAAAATGTCTTAACAATAGATATTTAAAAATCACTTTAATAAAATTGTATTTGTTAATTGTTTTTTTTAATAGGGACTTCTGTTATTTTTGTGTTTGATATAATAATAATAATATTAATATATAATGCCTTTATTTAGATAGTAAAATGTAAAATTACAAGGAGTACTTAAGGGGTGGCAGTATCCAACAACCGCTGCTCATACAGCCACCCATTTAACTTAATTAATAACTAATTAGAAATACTATTATTATAAGAATATAATTAACAACTGTTTAGTTAAGTTTACTTCCCAGCTTCTAAGGTTGAGATGCGAATCATTTTTTCAAATTGAAATAAGAGTATTCAAGCATTTATACATATAATAGAAAAATACCAAACAACAATAATTTGTTTAATACCTAATTCGAAATAGTCAATCTCTCTGTGCACTCACAAACGCCTTCACCATTCTCTTAAGAATCTCTAAGGAACTGGACGTGTTGACGTCATCAGGCAAGGAGTTGAAGGAGTTAAACACATTAACCGCGTTATAAACAAAGGATCGCTGGAAAACGCTAGTACTGTGTCGGAGTTACATCGACAAGTGTTTCTCTCATGGATGTCAGATCGTTTTATCAATTTGTTGGCCAAATACTTGGGATTGTTAAAATTTATTATTTTATAAAGAAGACTTGCCATGTGACAGCTAAATATCTTAGATAAACTCAACCATCCAGAGTGCCTTAAATAAGAAGATATGTGGTAAAATTTTCTAATGCCGTAAGCATATCGCACTTTGTATTTTTTGCAGGGTCGATTTATCTTTTTGAACCAATGCAGGCCAATAAACCACATTACAGTAAGCCAAATGGGATAACACTAATTGATCGCCTAATCTAAGAATTGTATCTGTGTCAAGCCTATCCCTATGCCTATACAAAAGTTTTAGTTTCTGAACCAAAGCAGACCAGAAAATCTTAGTTCGGAGTTTATAACAAGGTCCAAATATTTGCATTGGTTAGAGGATTTTAAACTACTTCATTAATTTCCATTTTTAAATAAGGACTGGCGATCATACTCTCTCTGTTTTTACAAAACCCAACAAGTTATGTTTTAGCTTCGTTCAAAGAAAGTTGATGTGCCCTAGATATCTGAACTATCATTCCGAGATCGAGTTAATCTTGATGTAGGGTGCAATCTGATCGGGTGCAAAAGAATGGTATAAATTAATTTCTGCAGGCCTAAAAGAAGAATTGCTTTCGATTATGCCACAGGGTACTCTCCTGCGATCATGATTTCTGGGCCTCTACCCTCATCAGGCAGGCTTGTACCCAGGGACATCTGAAAATAACAGATTCCTCGATATGTTCAAATGTTAAAAATGTCAATGTCAACCTATAACTGTCGAGTTGGTTTCTTTCTCTTCATGGAGCTCTGTGTTAAATAACCCATTTTTTTTTATTGTACAAGAAAAAAAATCTAACTATGCACATTCATTAAAAATTTAACCCCCGTATTCACTAAAAAAGTTTAAGAGTTAAACCAGGTCTAGTTGCAATGGTACTTAAAACTCTTAGTTCCCTAGTTATGTTTCGCTTATGTCACTGGCATTTTATAATTGTAATATTTAGAGAAATTATCTGTTCAAATGTTAAAAATGTCAATGTCAACCTATAACTGTCTAGTTAGACCTGATCTAAATTTAAACCTTTTTAGTGAATACGGATGTAAATGACCGCGAAAGAAGAATCAGAATACTCGGTTTTCTTTTTGGTGTTTGGGATACGCTTACAATGTATTCTTATATGTGTATTGTTGCAATGTTGTAAAATAATGTTCCGTCACTCACTAACGCACTACCCAATAACTTTTCAATGATATAATAATAATATAGAGAGTGTCCCATTTAAAAAACTACAGGTTATGTATGTTTTTCAACTTGATTTCTTGAAATTCTCTATATACTTAAAAGATAATTTAAGATAGATAAATTTTATATATCCTATAGTTTTAAGATGTAGATAGGTGTCAAAATATAAATAAAAATCCTGTACGTCTGTTGTTGTACTCATTAGGCTGGAAAACATCTGCCATTTTTTGTAAACCCAGTCTCTAAAGAAATACAGGGTTTCTTAAAAGTTAAAGTGGCGGTAAGATAATTACTGTAAATGAAAAACCGGTGTGCTTATAACAACCAAATATTTTTTATTAATATAAAAACGTAGCCGATGCAAGCAAGTGGTCCTTCTGAAACGACACTACACAATTCTAAACATTCCAAATGGTACGAATTTGCAGAAGGCAAAAAAAGATAATGAAAAAAAATTTCATTATCAAAGCATTTCAAATATTAGAAGAAACGGTTAAGTAACAACATATTACACAATAAGATAGTTATATGAGTAAAAGCAAATATCACATCGAATACGAATAAAGGCAATGCTGCGTCTGAAAATGTCAACAAACATATACTAAATCTATAATTTGTACTCGTTCTAATAATGTCGAGAATAATAGGGATTGAAAACGAGACTGATTGCAGCAATATTTCATCATTTAATAATTTGTGCAAGAAAACCAGAAATGCCTTTCTTTTCCAAAACTTAAAAGTTTCTAGGCGACAAAAAAGAACTCTTGTATTATAAGAAAGATACAAGAAATTAAATATAGATATAAAATATTTTGCAAATTTATTTTGAACTTTTTCGATTTTGTCAATGTAACGCTGTAACGAAGGTCTCCATATAGTAGAGCTAAAATACTCCAAACTAAAGAGTTATAGAGATAGGGAACTGCATTGGTATCTGTGAGATGGTCAGTGTGTCGTTTAATAAAAAAATATTAATCTAAAACACTTAAGTAGTATGTTATCAATGTGCAAATTGAATGTTGCATCGAGAATACCGCACAAATCGTTCAAAGACTTGCGTTGTTTATAAAGTACGTGGAAGGTATGGGGATATTGCATTTATAAAATCAAAGTACTTTACATTTAGTAATGTTAAGATGCAGGTAGTTGGCGCTGCACCATTCGAAAAATCTCCCAATGTCAGACTGCAGTTGATTGGAGTCAGGGGAAACTGGTCACAATAATTTTAAGTCATCTGTATATAAAAGACATTTAGACACTTTAAAACAAGACATTATGTGATTTATGAAATGTAAAAAGAGAATTGGACTAATATGCGCATTTTGCGGGACACCTGACGTTACAAAAGTCTCCTTGGAAACTTAACCACATACGACCTGTTGATGCCGATCAAATAAATATGACTAAATCCAATCCAGTAGTTTCCAGAAAAGCCAATTTGCTGTATTTTTGCTTGGAGATTCTAATGGCAGACACTGTCAAATGTCTTAAATATGTCAGTGTGAATAACATCAATCTGTTGTCCATTTTCAACCGATGTTATTAGGTAATTTTGAAATACCATCAGATATCTAGTTGTTGAGCGACCGCGATAGCATGGTTTCTATCGCAGTCGCTCAACAACTAGATAGGAACCCCAAAAGAAGATCTGGAAGAGTATAATTTTTTATTATTACGATGTAAACATGAAATCAAACATGCCAAAATTTTGCCATACAGTGTCAATATGGCCTCCAACTTACATTACATTCAACAGGGACATTTACTACCCGCTACGGCAGTGTTGCTAGAAACTCCTTAATTTTTGCGAGCGTTTACTTTATACTCATTATATTTTAGTTTAAATAAAATTGAATATGTTATATGAGTAATTAGTTCATAACTCTGAATATGTGAAGTCAAAAATTATCGGAGCCTCACATACATATTTTTGATAATTATCAGAAATCTGGCAAAGCTTCGCGACGGTAAGAAAGATGGGAAAATGGACAAATGTTGGGCTTATTTATATCGTGAACTATTATTCCATTATTTACGTCAAAAATATTCCAATAGAATATTTCAGTGCAAAAGGACTCGATTTGACTTAAAAAAACGAGGAATGACATTGCTGCATTTAATATTATAATAATATATTTACAATTATCTAACAAACCTTTAAATTTATTTTTTTTTGCATATCATCGATTATATATGAACTATAACCAATATTGATTGCAGCGCGTTTATTTTAATTTACGAAATATGTATATTTACTTAATTAGTTTGGGGATCATACATTTGTAACGATTAAATGCTTTTTATTATTCTGTGAAGAAATTTATAGATATATATATATATATATATATATATATATATATATATATATATATATATATATATATATATATATATATATATATATATATATATATATATATATATATATATATATATATATATATATATATATATATATATATATATGTCATATCGAAGAATCTGTTATTTCTATCTCACTGGGTACAAGCCTGCCTGATGAGGGTAGAAGCCCAGAAATCATGATCGCAGGAGAGTATCCTGTGACATAATCGAAACCAATTTTTCTTTTATACCGTTTTGCACCTGCAGAAATTAATTTTTGCTATTCGACATACCTATATCTTTTCCGGCCAAGAACTTTTGATAAAGATGTGTGAAAGCGCATTTTTATCGATTATAGTATCTACTCTCCGCATGATGGTGCTAGTGCATACTTTAGCAAATAATCTATGAGTCTGCAGCCGGAAACCACCGGAGCCCCAATAGGTAGTACTGTTTCAGTATGATAGACGTTTTGTTTTCGATTTTGTCTATAAAGTTATTACTCGAGAAGTTCACAGTAAATTCAAATTTACTCTTTCCCTTTTCTTAATATTTATTGTATATGCATATAACTTTTTTTCACGAATTATCATTATGCACATCTGCAAATAAAAATGTACAGCAAATTTGTTTCATTCACATCTATGGTTAAAATTCAAACATTTCTCTCCATAATTTTCATTTGTCAACTTGTGAAGATAGTAGATTCTACCATTCTGAAAAGGCTTTGTGATACATATTTAATATGAAAATATCAGTAGTTAATTAGTTATTGTTTTAATAGGAGTTTGAATTATTGGAATATGTCACTGTGTCACACCGATTTCGTCTACAACTGATATAAACAGCTAATTGTACAAAAATTAAACTATTTAAAAAATTAACAATTAAATAATTTAATGAGTGAATTTTACACTCGTCTCCCCTAGTGTACATATCATAAGCTTACAGGAAAAAAATCAAGACGCGCGAATACCTGCTACTGCTACTATATCCCCACCTCGCAGAAATTTATGAATCGCGAATCCATATCAAAATAAATACGCGCTGTCCATTATTATTTCCTTCATATATCGGTCAAATATTTGTTAGTTAGGTCACTAATTTTGTGTAGTCAATATAAAATACCTCGAGTTCATCGACTGAACTTTTTCAGTTTATCACTTCTGTTAACTTGCACATTAACATTAGTAGAATTTTTTAAATTTAAATCGCCAAAACGGTTATCTTATTAATATTTTTACAGGTTTTACTTAAGTAATAGCAATAAAATTTCAAAACAGTTGTTAAACATAATTAATATATTACTTCTGTCGTCAAACATCAGGCGTGCGAATGAATGTCCAACCAAGAATTTCGAAAGTTAACGTGACTGGGACTAACTCTGTCACTTCAAAAAATAACAGTATACTTTTGTTGTTAGTCGGGACTTTAAATTTGTGTTTAGACATGCTTAATAGTAATTATTAAACTCGGTTCGGATAGTGTCAAAGGTGAAACAAAAATTAGGAACATGGAACCGGCAAGAAATAGCAGTGAGATTGCTAGTGTAAATGGTGATACAGTGCCTTGCTGCACTAGAAAGAGCGGATCTAAAGATGAAAAAAAGTAAGCCCTTAGTGTAAAATACTGTTGATATAAAACCCATAATGATCTAGTAATAATTTTCTTTCTTTTTTTAATAAATTTGTAGAACATTCAATTAAACTATTGTATCTCTGTTAAAGTTTTAAATAATATACAATATGTTTCAAAAAGCATTTGCCATCGCTTAATGGGTGATTCTTTGGCATAACATTAGATAAAATGTAATAGGGCTTTGTTTTCAAGATACAGGCTATTAAAGAAATTTTCTTATTTTTTTTTTGGCAAACTGGATTATTAGACTTGAATGAAACTCGGTATAGTAGAAACATGTTCAAAAATACATATTTTTATAAAACATTATTTTCCGTATTTTTGACCAGTGGCGTACAAACGAAGAAAATTATACATTTTTTCACGAATATTTTGTCATAACGTTTTCAGTATTGTCATTTTTGACAATTTGATGTAATAGGCTTATTCTCTGACTAATTTTACACAGAAAAGATACTCTTAGTTCAAGTCGAAAAATCCAGCCATATCCAATCCAAGCAATAGATTATATTCTTTAGTAAAAGTATTAGGAGTACATTGGAGTATGAGTTTTATTATAAAAATCGGGATTAACAAATGGTGCTCTGTATAATATTTTTTTCCAAATATAATGGTGAACGCTTTGAATCGAGACACGAGCGTAGAATATTAAACAACTTCTTGCAATACATCTTGGCGCAAAAAACAAAATGGCGGCATTTTTCAAATTTTTTTAAAATTATAAATATTTTATTTAAATTGCTCAAATCATCGCAAAGTTATGAAGGTACAAACAAAAAAACAACAAAATGGCCGCCATTCCGCCATTTTTTGAATGTGCTTGCTAGCGGATCCCTCCGGCAATATCCTGAATATCCCTTAAAAATGTCATCCAAATTGGTCCAAGTCGCGGAGTAATCGATGTATGAACATAAAAAAAGACAAAATGTCCACCATTCCGCCGTTTTTTAATATGCCTGCTATGGGACCATTCCGGCAATATCCTGAACGTCTCCTGAAAATTGTATCCAAATTAGTCAAACCATCACGGAGTAATCGATGTACAAACGTAATAAAAAGTACATAGGGTTAAACTATAACCTACCCTTTTTTGAAGTAGGATAAAAATACTAAATTTTAACGTTGCACATTTTCATTGTCACCCTGTATACATAAAATTACATAACGGGATAGCCAAAGAGATACCTTTTAGCAAATGGGGTTGTATCTCTATTATACACCACAATGGTTTAGTTTAAAAAGAGTATTTAAAAAAATGTAAAGTTAATTATAAAACGCGCTGCCTTTATCGCCTTTATACCTTTTTGTTTTTTTTTTGTATTATTATTACAAAAAAACGGGTGAACGGGTCAACAGAATTTAAATCAAAATATATGGGACCACCAGAGGAACTTCACAATTTGACGTTTGACCTATCAAAATCGGCCAAGCCGTCTAGACAATATGCGTGAACAATACATACAGATCGAACTGAGAGCCTCTCTTTTTAAAGTCGGTTAAAAATTAATCAGAGAATAAGCTTTATACGTAAAATTGTCAAAATACCAATACGAAAGTAATGACCGAATAATTATTAAAAAATTCATAACCTGGCTTGTTTGTACGCCAGTGGTCAGAAATACTAAGAGAATTTTTTATATAAAAATGCATTTTTCTAAATGTTTTTACTACACAGCATTTTATTTAAGTCTAATAAACCGGTTTAGATATACAGGTAAAAAATTCTTTAACACCCTGTATCTTGAAAACAAAGCTCTTTGAGGCCTACGAGTATATTATATTTTTGTCTTTTTGCCAAGGAATCTCCTATTCTTTGAAACACCCTATATATACAAGGATCAGAGCAGCATCATTTTCCAGATGCAGGATGTTACAAAATGTTTTGTGTTTAATTTGAAGCAAGAGAAAACTATTTTTTGTACCTTGTTAAACATATTCTGGGCCGTTTTCAATATATTATATTATTAAGTCAAAATTTTGATTAAAGATGGAATAAAATATTAACTAGTATTAGCTATGGTTATAAATTGTATCAGGATTCTAATGGTCCTAAGAGTTTTGTAAAGTCAATACCATTGTATCATCCGAAATCTCTAATATTAATTAGTAAAAAGCAACAATAAATTTATTTTTACAAATATTTCGACTATATTTTCTTAGTAACAAGGGACATGTTTCGCTACACAATAGCTTCTTCAGTCGTCACAACACGAATTGGATCGCGTTATATCTGGCGGGTTAAACTATAAAAATTTTAAAATTAATTTATTGTTAACATCTTTTCAGTTCGAATGTTATTAATTTATTGGGTTTTTATTAAAATTACCTATTTTACCCTCGATTTTACCTATGCCACGAGTACTAGAATTAAGTGACATTTCCCATTATCTTAAGCAACTTTACATTTTGTAATACAGATCTAAGAGTTAAAACGATATTTTACAACCAACAATGTTAAAAATCAAGGTTTGTTAAAGGTTACGTGCCAAAAATAAGCCCTTCATTCAATAATGATAATTTTATCAACAAATCAAATTCCGAACGTAGTCTTTTAAAATTATATTACAAATCAAATACGTTAGTCTCAAAATAGATTTAGAGGGAAGTGTATTAACTGAATATAAACCAAGGAAATGCTTCTTAACAAAGAAAAGCCATTTAATATATATATATATATATATATATATATATATATATATATATATATATATATATATATATATATATATATATATATATATATTATATTATATTTATATATTATATATATATATTATTTTTTTGTGTGTGTTTTATACGTAATTTTTTCACGGTTATAATACTATCCTTGACGAGAAAAGTAAATAAAGTTAATCCTGCATAGTTTATAAGTTTAAGTTAATATTTTTTATATGCATTTTTTTAAATAATTAACTTTTTATCGAACTAAACAAATTATAAATTATGACAATATGACAAAAATTGACCGATTTTAGTGGTTCAAAAAGGTTATCAATATTACTACATACTCAGAAAAATGCCGAAATACCAAATTTGTAAGTTTTCACAAGAATTTAGAATAATAAGCTGAAAATACGCAACCTCAAACACGTTTTTTTTTCAAACTTAGTTATCGCTTAATCTGTCATTATGAGTATATTGCAAATTTTGTCAAACATTTTTATTGTTATGTTTAGGGTTTTAATTGGTCACAAAACCGATATTCTAACTGAGTAAAATTGAAAAATATATTTCTGTTTAAATAAAGAAAAAATTTAAACTCATTTAATATATATGAATTATACGACTTTAATTTCTCTAAAATATGCTAAAGATGATTTAAAACAAAGATTTTCATCATCGTCAAAAATAATAACACAGAAATGAAGAGCTTAACTGGTTTAATGTTTAATAATCAGGGTTAATAAACTACGTTCCAGCAATCTTACCATACATACTCAAAAACAGCCGGGTATTCTGGATAGAAGGAGAGTTAATTTATCTGAATTGAAATAAAACATTTTTCATAAGAGGGAGTATAAAATTCTAAAAAGGTATAGAAAAATGATACTGAAAATAAATTTGGTTTCTTTCTCTCCTGTCTTGGAAGAAACCAAAAAGACGTCCCTCCACTTCATGTTACCATCTAAGAACGAAGAAGAGTTGAAAGAATTACGATAAAAACGCCAATACAAATTTTCGCTATACATTTTAATTCTTATTAAATAACCTATATTCAATTATGAATATGAAGTTTCTTAAAGCGGAAGTCAGCAATTATGATGTTGGAAATATTTTAACAAAATTTTATCAAAAAAAAGATTTTTTATAACATCTAGTATCAAATGTAAGTAAATTAATAACCCGGGTCATTGCTCGCTTTTTCATTCTCTGGTTCGTAATGTGTTAAATTATATTAAATGATGTTTAATATACACTACTTCCTAAAGTATGTAGGTATTGTAGTATGTATTTAATGGTTGCAACTATACATTGTGTAAGTGAAATATATAAATTCAAGGTCTTACCGAAACTCGTACCGAAAGTAAAGAAAGGGGCATATTTGGCTTTGATGTAACTAATGCTTTCTTAAAATTTGCCTGTTTTGAAATATTTGTACATAATAACAATAATTAAAACTAG
Organism: Kuschelorhynchus macadamiae; assembly: GCA_030620095.1. NCBI lineage: Eukaryota > Metazoa > Arthropoda > Insecta > Coleoptera > Curculionidae > Kuschelorhynchus > Kuschelorhynchus macadamiae. Next base: position 165,860 of record JAUTXW010000916.1, on the reverse strand, counting down.
ATGCGAATTAAATTGTGTCAGTTTTAACAAAATGCGAATTTAAAAAATATATGCCGGGTGTCAACGAGATACTTTTAACAACGCCTTTCAATTGTTTTTTACGTTGAAATTTTGATATTTGGGTCGAAGATATAAGTCTTTGAGGCACATATTTTCCATGAAAAAACAATTGTATATTACCTCCGGTTTTTTCGAAATTGGACCGAAGTCAAGAATTTGAAATGGAATTCTGTATATTTTTTACATAGTTTAATAAAATTTAGAATTCCCTTGGTGGAGCAGGAAGCGTTTTTTTCAAAATTCAATATGACGATTCCGATGACTTTTTGTTAAACGAATTAGTACTTTTTATTTATTTTATTGGTAAGTTGTCTTTATTAAATAACAGCATTATTATTCTTAAAAATCTTTAAAATGTATGTACCAAAGTTTTCTCAAGTTTTTTTGTGCAAAATAAAAATTGAAAATACATTTTGTTATATATTTCTCTTTAAATAATAAGATAAACTTTATAGCTAGTATTTAATAAATACCGCTTTCTATTTAAAATCTTTGTGAAAATTTAAGAAAAAGTTGACATTTTAAACAAAAACTTAAGCTTATCCTACTTTGTGACAAATTAAAAGTTCTTTTTTAATTTGAATAAAAATTAATAAAAAAGCCATTTTGTTTACTATTGCAACAGTGAAGTACTTTGATAAAAGGTAAAGGAATTTAATGAATTTTAAATCAATTATTAGGGCGCAATTTGGTTTCTCCATATTGGATTCGTACCAAACTCTTGCTAGTTTTCCTCCTGTCACACTTGATTTTTGTGCAAAATCTGAGGTCTGAAGAGGTATATATGTTCACTCGAATATTGTTACACGTACCTGAGTGATTATAAAACGTCACAACTAGTGTTTCGACCTTAAAAATATCGTAAGCTAAAATTAAGTAATTCATTTTTATATTTCGGTTGTTTCCGATGTTACAATTTAAAGATTAGGTAATTAGAATGTCATTTCACAATCTCGGTATGATATATTTCCTCTTTTTTGGCGTCACGTTTCTACTAAATCTAACAGTCGACCTTCCGTGAGGTCAGCATCAGGTTCATTTTACAACGTCAACAAGATCACATTTTTAATTACTATAATTAACAATAATATTTAAAGGTATGCATATATATTAAGTTTTTCCAATATTTGACGCTTTCAACAGCATTTTGTGGTGTCTTATTGATCCAAATAATTGAAAACGTCTAAGCTTTAAAAAAAATCAAAATTTTTACATCGAGAATTTGTAAGATAGATATTATCCAAGAACATATATGCGTGTATATATAAAAAAAATCGGTAAATCTCCTTTGCCCGAAACTTCCTTCGTCATGAATCTTTCCTTTTATTAGGAATAGTAAAATTTGACCCAATTTAGTTCAGTACATAGACATCTAATATTACATATATACTGTCTTTTCAAACATTTTTATTTTGCGCGATTTTGTTCAATTATATTGGATTCCTACCAGTATTTTACCAGTTTCTACCTATGCCACACTAGATTTTTAGAAATAATTTAAAATAAATTCAATAAGTAGTTTTTACATTGACACACCCTGTGATTTTATTACGACATGTTGAATTTAATTTTTCCGCAAAATTTGAAGTCAATTGAATAAGATTGTTTTTCTCTAATTATTAAGAAATTTTATTTTGTCCGCTATTTTGTTCCGCCATCGTGCCATCTTGAATTCGTATCACAACTTTACCAGTCACACCATCACACTTAATGCTTGCACAAAATTTGAAATTAATCTAATAACTAGTTTTTTAGGCTGATTGTTTAAATATTTTATTAGATCAATTAAGAAATCATGGTTCTTGGGATTAGACTGTGTCAAATTGGAATTGCTATCCGACGTTTCGCCTTCGATTGAACGAGGCATCTTCAGCGATCTTTACTCCAAGAGATCTGAACACTGAATAAGCTCGAAGAGATTCAGGCGGGCTGTTATACCCGACTTGTGCTCGCCGAACCGTGACCCTGTGTTAAGATCGGTTTCCACGTGTGATGTAGACCGTAACCCGTATCTCTATTGAAATTTCTTGTATATTTAAATATTTCAATAGATTCTCTAATTTTTCGTTTATAAAAACCTGGAATCGATGCTAGAACCTTGGTTTCCTTAACATTTATGAAATGGCCAGTGTTATGATGTTCAGCTACAGCATCGTTCATGTTCCTTAAATCTAATTGATATTGAGCGTCCTGTTTCTCCCCCAAACACTTCTCCACAGGAGCAAGGAATTTTATATACTCCTTCTGTTTGGAAAGGTACAATATCTTTCGGGGATCACAAGCATTGTCCAATCTTCTTACGTGTATTGAAGAGTGTACGTATGTTGGACCGCCGAAGTAATCGTCCTATTTTGTCTGTAGTGCCATGTATGTAGGGAAGAACAACCTTTGGCGGAGTTGGATTACTATATCTTTTAATTGAACGCGTAATATCTTCAGCCATTCCCTCTGAGAGCTTCAGTCAGTTTCGATGTTTCCGATGTTAAAGAATCTTGATCAGAAATCGAAATAGCTCTGAATACTAGTGAGTTAATAAGCGATTTCTTTTGTGCTGGATGGTGACAGGAATTTGCATTTAAGCATATATTTCTATGCGTCGGTTTTCTATACACAGAATGTCCTAATGTACCCGTTTCCTTCCTTTGAACACATACATCTAGAAAAGGAATCGTTCCATTAGATTCAATTTCCATTGTAAACTTGATATTATGATGTTGCTAATTAAGGTGGTCCAGAAATATGAGGAGATTATCCTGTCTATGAGGCCAAACAACAAAAGTATCATCTACATATCTAAACCAGTAGTGATTTCGGTACTACATCCTCATCTCGGCATCTAACGAGAAAGGCCAACTGGCAGAGTAGCTTCTTCTTGCTGGTCCGAAGAACGCCAAAAGTTCATCCTTGAGGATGTAGTACCGAAATCACTGCATGTGAGGCATCACATTACTTCTAGAATTGCTAAGAATATTTATAAGCCTGCTAGCAATGCATTAGTTAGAGAAAGGATTAAGGCAACACGTCGTGATTTATATACAAATGCCCGGAAACTATTAGAAATTCATCTGAAATTAGTTTTTAGACTAGAAAGAACCACATTTACAACCTTGGACAACATTACCAACGCACAGGCAGAAAAAGTCCATTAAAAAGTTACACTTAAGCAACAAAAGGTTTGATGCCCTCCTGAACAGAAAAAATCCAGTGAAAGTTCCGCAGAATACAGTCATCAACTTGTCATCGAAGCCGTTATCCGAAGCAGAACATTCCGTCCTTTCCAAGGGCCAAAATTTCGAAATAGCACCGAGTAGCATTCCTGTAGAAGACATAGTATCTTCTGTTGAAGCAGCAATCAGAAGATTACCAGTGGCACAAGCTGATGAAGTCAGATATAAGACAGCGAAGATCATTAAAAATTCAAAACCACCGAAGTCAAACCTCTCCGTAGCCGAAAAAACAGCAATAAAGACCTTAAATGAGGACGCAAATATTCTGGTACTTCCAGCAGACAAAGGCAACGCCACAGTCGTCATGGACAGAACAGAATATGTGGAAAAGGTTACTCAACTTTTGGACAACAGCTATGAGGTTATGCAGGCAAACCCCACAAGTAGAATAGAAAGACGCATTACCAACCTGATCAACGCATCCAGTCTACCACTAGCGGAGAAAAAATCATTAAAACCAAGCAGCTCCAAGATTCCCAGGTTCTACGGTCTTCCGAAGATACACAAGGCCAATGTAGCACTTTGGCCGATCGTCAGTGCAATAGACTCACCCACATACAAACTAGGTACATATCTTTCAAATGTTCTTAATCCATTTACTGGAAAACAGATTCTTTTATTAAAAACTCTGCACATTTCGTGGAAAAACGAATCTAGTTGGATGCCGAAGATATTTTGGTCAATTTCGATGTAGAATCAGTATACACAAATGTTCTCGTCAACGACTCAATTTCCATTATATCAGACATACTGAATAATAGTAATCTTGATAACTTAATAGACCTAGTGGAAGCTGGTCTTACATCTACTTATTTCATTTTTCAAGGAACTTTTTATGAACAAACTTCAGGGGCAGCTATGAGATCTCTGCTATCACCAGTGGTAGCGAATGTCTTTATGGAAGCCTTTGTGGATATTGCTCTAACATCCGCTCCACTACAACCAAAGCACTGGTTCAGCTATGTAGATGATACTTTTGTTGCTTGGCCTCATGGACAGGATAATCTCCTCATAGGGACCACCCTAATCAGCAACATCATAATATCACAATAGAAATTGAATTTAATGGTACGATTCCCTTTCTAGATGTATGTGTTCAAAGGAAGGAAAATGGTACATTACGACATTCTGTGCATAGAAAACCGACGCATACAAATAAATGCAAATTCCCATCACCATCCAGCACAAAAAAAATCGGTTATTAACTCACTAGTATTCAGAGCTATTTCGATTTCTGATCTAGATTATTTAACATCGGAAACATCGAAACTGACCGAAGCTGTCAGAGGAATGGCTATTGCAAGATATTACGCGTTTAATTAAAAGATAGTAATCCAACTCTGCCAAACGAGAATGATAAAGAGCCACCATTAGGTAGTGTTGTTTTTCCCTACATACATGACACTACAGATAAAATAGGACGATTATTTCGACGGTCCAACATACGTACAATCTTCAATACACATAAGAAGATTGGACAATGCTTGCGATCCCCGAAAGATATTGTACTTTTCCAAACAGATGGAGTATATAAAATTTCTTGCACCTGTGGAGAAGTGCATGTGGGAGAAACAGGACGCTTAATATCAACTAGACTTCAGGAACATGAACGATGTATTAAAAAGAAACAAATTGTTCAATCTGCTGTAGCTGAACACCAGCATAACACTGGCCATTTCATAAATGTAAAGGAAACCAAGTTTCCAGGTTTTTATAAACGAAAAATTAGAGAATCTATCGAAATATTTAAATACACAAGAAATTTCAATAGAGATACGGGTTATGGTCTACATCACACGTGGAAACAGATATTAACACAGGGTCATGGTTCGGCGAGCACAAGTCGGGTATAAAAGCCCGCCTAAATCTCTCCGGGCTCATTCAGTATTCAGATCTCGTGGAGTAAAGATCCCTGAAGAAGCTTCGTGCAATCGAAGGTGAAACGTCGCATAGTAATTCCAATTTGACACGGTCTAATTCCAAGAACCATGATTTTTTAATTGACCGAAGCCGTGAAAGCTTCCGTTTTATTTTATCAGGTCGCTATTTTATTTTATTATCATATATTCATACCAAAATGGTATTAATTCATGTAATACTTGATTTGTATGCAAAATTTGAGGTAAATTAGATATTTAGTAATAATTTTTTTAACGTTTCTCTAGGCCAACATCTTGTTCTGGCACATTGAATTTTTACCAAAATATTACAAGGTCATCCCCATCAATCTGATAAGTAGTTTCTAAGCTATGCTGCGAACTATCAGATAGACAGCCAAACTGACAGACGGACCGACGGAATTGATAAAACATATTTTTTGGCATCTAGGGACGCTTAAACGTGAAGTTATGTAAAACCTGAAAGAGTGATTTTTTTACGATTGGAAACATTTTCTTTGGCCGCAATTTTGTTCCCCCATCACAATGTTATTAGTTCATTTCTATACAACAATTAGTTATAGCACAGTTAGAAATCAGTCCTTTAAGTAGTTTTTTCAGGCTCAATTTTTAAATATTTTATTAAGCCGCCATTTTGTTCCGCCTTCTTGTATTTGTTCCAAAATCCATACCCGTTGATTCCTACATAATACTTGATGTTTGTGCAAAATCTGAGATCCATTCCATAAATAATTGTTTAGTAAACATTTTTTTAACATTTCGCTAAGCCGCCATTTTATTTTGCCGTATTAGATTTTTAATAAAATTTTCTCACTATGACCCTTAATTTTTTACGATAATTTGAATTCCATCAGGTAAGTAGGTTTTCAGCTATGCTGTGAACAGACAGACAAACAGACCGATGGAATTGAAAAAACATGCTTTTCGGCATCTAGGCACCCGGAAGCGTGAAGATCTGAAAAAATCTTGAAGGGTGATTGCCTTGCGAGTATTTTGATAATTGCCTCCGACTATTTTGATAATAACGATTTGATTATTTTTAAATGTGTTCAGATTATTTGTTTGTCAACGATTTGATTGTGACGCGAGATTTTTCAGCAAGTTCGTGAGAGAGTTGTACTGCACTAACTTACATTTTTTTTAAATGATCGTCTGGTTACCAAAACCTTTCAACACAATTTTTTGTATTGTTTTATTGCGTATTTTTTCTATAAAACCAATATGTCTTTCTTCGATAAAATTTCTGAACTAAGTGGTGAATGCGCCCCATATTCTTATAATTCCACTAAAACTCATCGCGCCATCTAACGAAAAGGCAGAACAAGGTCTGAGGGTCAGCTAGTTTTATGTTATATGTCCTATAACTAAATTCAGTGTTGTCGAGAAAATGGCGTCCCAAAATTGTCATTTTGGGCTATTTAAGGCCCCCTATCGGCTAAACGCTTAAACCTAGAATGAAATGACTTGCACTTTTCATGTAATAATAAAATAAATGTTCGTAGAAATTCGTTGAATTGAACAAAAACCTAACCAAAATGAATTGCGATGCGTTGACTAGGAAAAAATGTAGCTAAATGTTTTACAGATTAAATCAAAACCAGTGGGTAGTTCTTCAGCTAAACAACTGTTCTATATCGCAAAAAAAGGTAAAAAAAAGGATATTTCCACACCAATGCACCACCGTGATCGTGTGAAAATGCGAAGAAAATGTTCAGAGTAATTTTAGATGAGCCTGTTAAAATATCGATTTAAATGTTGAGATAAAATAAATAACTTTTAGGCTTAGGTAGCTAGCTTGTTTCTGCAATACGAAAAAAAAACAATTTATTGAATTTATTATTGGGGGAGCGCGTTAGTCCCTAACCATAAGATATTGAGCCCATTAGCTCTATTTAAAAATGTTGCGCTCCATCCGGGATTGAACCGACGACCTATCATGTTAACATCTGGTACGGGCTATTACCCCTATCTCATATTCAGATTGAACACATAATTAGACTCCTTGAAGCTCATTATGCTATCCCCCTAAGCAATCGCCTCAAACCCCGAGAACGTTCTTTTTCAGAAATGTAAGGCCGCTTTCAGACCGAGCACTTCTTGTAATCTCGGGCTCCAGAAAAATGTCTCCCAAGCAAACCCGTCTCGTGTTGAGAAAATCGTCATATCGACGGACCAGATGCTCGGTAATTTCATCTACCTCGGCATAAAACCTGCAGTATGGATCGTTGCCGTTAATAATTGCGGCTGTTATTGTTATATAGCATAAGAACAGCAGTACATTACAAATAGTTATTGATATTCCCATTGAACAAAAATATAGACAAGGCTTAAAAGAAAAAATACGAACGTTTGGTTACATATATATATATATATATATATATATATATATATATATATATATATATATATATATATATATATATATATATATATATATATATATATATATATATATATATATATATATATATATATACATATATATATAGAAAAGGATATGGAATATAGAAAATGTGGATATTATTCCTATATAGGAACACTACCAGGCGCCATACGAGATGCAAATTGGCCAAAAGTTTGATATCTTGGTCCCTAAAGAGACATGCAAATGTTTTGGAATCATGCAATTGGCATAGAAAGAGTGATTGTTATTCCTATTGTTGTTTTGGCAAATAGTTTCATACACATACATTGAATTGTAAATGCATCGTAAATAGATATTGTAAGACGAAGATTGCAACGTCTACGAATTTCAAAATGACAAAAACATTGACATCATCCTCAAGGAGACATACAAGTGTCTTAGAATAATACAAGCTTAAACAAAGACTATTAAACTAAGAAGACTAAATTAACGATGTATTAGCAGCTGGTATCACAGTGTGGTTACTGACCAAAGAGCTGCTCATAGCAGACCAGCAGACATTATACTTGTTGATAGAATATCTGGAAAAGCAAGACTCATTCATCAATCTATAACAACAGGCATGTAAAGTATAATGTGAAGATCGTAAAATACAGAGATTTAAAAGAGCATATTAGGACGTTAATTATTATATCAAAAACTGGTTTCATGATGGTCAGGAATATTCTAAATAATCCTAAATCATTAGATGTAAGAACATTTACAATTTTGTACTACTAGTAACAACTCGTTCAAATAGGAAATTTGTGGGGAACAAAGAGAACAGTTATTCATAACTTAATATCAGAGCTCCATCCTTTTATATCAAACATATTTGGGATAAGAAATGAATGATCAAAACAGCAATTACAAAATTATTATTAGGAGAGCTAAGAATTTACCTGATATTCCCCTATACGATTGACTTACGATCACGTTTTTGTTAAACCTAGCAGACGACCTTCTTTGCGGCAAAGTTCAAGTTCAGTTTATTTCAATTCACAACACTGCAGCGCTGACTAAAAATGACAATTTTGATTAATCTTAGCTTCAGCTTCCCGATCGAATTAATTGACAAATAATAAACTGGTAGCTGATTTGACTATTTATATTTTTTCTAAATAACATTTTTTTGTGTATGAAAGAATTATTGTTAATATGTCTCTTGAAAGCTTACATTAATATAGAAGGTTCATTATTTTCAATGAATTAGTAATAATAATAGAAACGTTCAATCAAAAAACTCATTTATTTAAGACCCAGAATGAGAACCTAACAAATAAACAAACAGGATAAACCAGGGTCATATATTCTCTACGCAGACATTAGATGTTATGGAACTTTCCACCACAATTTGTATACTTTTTTATTTACAATTGCCAACAATTTGAATTAAAAATACAGTGGGATTTCTTAAAATTGACATTTTTATTCACGTTCCGCCCACGGGTGGAAAGTAGGATTACTTACGATTAACAGTAATTTGTACAAATATTTAGCTAGTTTGCGTAGATGAGTATACCAAGAAAAAAGTATATATGCAGGGTTTTCATTTGTATTTAGACACCTACCTATCACAAAATGACCACACCTAACCATAAGAACCATAAAACACCATAAATACAGTGGGATTTTTCTAGTATATTCAGAAAATTTTTAAAAGCACAAAAAGTTGAAAAACATATATAACCCATATTCTTTTTAAATGGGTCACCCCCATATTATTTTTTCATGAATTAGACCTCTTCTATCGATTACAGATATACCAAGTTTGATACCTCACTCTTGAAAATTGACAAAAACCCTGTCGTAAGACCCAATGATTTAGAAAGGGACAATATTTTCTAATTCTCTAACACACAAATCTGAAATCAATAGAAACATATTACCTCTTAAAACTATTTTTTGAGTTTTTTTCGCTACAATTACAATACAAAAACAAAATAATTACCTGATAAGTAATAATTATATTGTAGTTGTAGCGAAAAACCCAAAACCCAAACTACAATTTGGTAATTATTTAATATTGCCTCTTTAATAGTACTGTTTTTGTCAATTTTCTCGGTTGTCTTTAAAGATAAAGATATCAAACCTGGTACACTTCTAATCTTCTAGATGAGGCCCATATAATGGATTATTATTATACAAGGTGCTTTATTTTAAAAGATGTAGATTATATATATTTTTCTACTTTTTAAAATCCACAGTTTATGTATACATATAATTATTTGGTAGTAACTGTAATTTATTTCAAGGGATGTGTCTTTGATGATGTGCGTTTGGTAGTTTCTGGTTGTTTGTCCTGGATGGTAAGCAGGAAACCTTCTGTTTCGGGGAACAGCTGCCCTTCTTGTAACCACGTATATAAAACCGTTTTATGTATGTGGTATCTGTGTCTTCCGTGGAGTGTTTTTTTAGAGCATGAGAGTGTGAGAATGTGAATGTTTTCTATGTTTGTGTGTGACCATTTAATAAAAACGAATACGTAAGAATAGGTATGTTGAAGTTGTTAATAGTTTTTTCAGTTTTATTTTTATTTAGTTTTGTGAGTCTGGTTTTAAAAAAATCCGTCTTGAGCTCTGATTTGATATGAGTGTGGTTAATTTTGGTGCTTTGATGGAAGCCTAGGTATCTGTATGGGTCTTCTTTGAGCATGTTATCTATGTTCTCATTGTTGATTGTTTCCGTCGTAGGGTGGTCTTTCCACTGCCCCTTGTTGATATGAAGTAGCTTGCATATTATTATTACTATTGTTCTTATTATTATTAATATTAATTTATTTTTCACAACTTTATTTACATAATCTATAAAAAATGTATTGTAACTTTTATAATTTTCCTCCATAAAAAGAACGTTTTATTCCAGGAAATAGAATTTTTGCAAAAATTTAATTAGGCCACGCTTTGGTTTGTCGTATAGAATTCGCACTATAATTTTGCCGGTGTATCTTGATTTTTGTGCAGAATTTCAACTTAATAGAATAGTTATTAACTTGCTTTTTCGTATTGAATTTCTATTTATAACTTTTGTGCTCTATAAGTCCCCTGTAATGATCTTTTTAATTTTTTAGATTTTACGAATTTTGAAGTCTAATTTATAACACCCTGACTTGAGATTTGACGCATTCAAAATTAGTTTTTCTTTAAGCATCAACTTTTATCAACAAGAATAAAATTTTCTGGGAAATCAATAATAAACAAAATACACATTTGTTGCAAACTTTTTGCCGGTCATATATATATATATATATATATATATATATATATATATATATATATATATATATATATATATATATATATATATATATATATATATATATATATATATATATATATATATATATATATATGTACATACAGGGTGTCAATTAAGTACTTGTTCAAACTTTAAGGGGTGACTAATTTTAAGATAAAAAGTTCATATCAACATGGGTCTGAAACGGCTTTGTTTCTGAGATACAGGGCGTCCAAAAAAACATTTTTATTTGGTTTTTGCTTATATTTTTGTTAAGGAACATGACAATTGGACACAATTTGGGATTCTGGGTATATTGATGACGGGAAATTCAAATATTAGCTTAGTTTTTTATTTAATGTTAGAGGGAGCCACATACAGTGTTGTTCCTGAATTTAATTAACCGTAACTTTTTCATGAAGCCTTTTATTTCATTTTTGACTAGGTAGGCCTATTATCCATTCAATTTTACATAAAAAAGTTACTCTGAGTATTTGTCGCTAAAAGCAGCCGTTTTGGATAAAAAAAGGTTTGAAGTTAAATCTGCGTTGAAATTTTTTAAATTGAATCATTTCCGAGATTTTGAAAAATAAGCGAAAAAATACTTTTTCAAAATCATGTGCTATGTTACTCTATCACATTAACATATCACAATTACCAAATTAGTGAAAATTGAATAAAAATAATAACATCGTAAAAATGTGCTGCATCTTTCCTCTGCAGTCGCAGTACACAAGAAAATAGTATAAGTGAATCCATAGCAGGTCTTGGAAAACAATTGAGAGGTTTCCATGGTAGCAGAATCAGTCATGTCAGTTGATTTAGAATAAAACAAGTAGTTTTTTATTATTTGGCATTATAAATAATAATGTATCGTGTGTTTTGTCCAAAATGTACCAATATACCAACGCAGAAGTGGCAGACATTCATTTTACTTATGGAATGGCTGGCGGTAATGCACAAGCTGCAAGACGAATGTATCACGCGATTTCCTCAACGAGTGGTGCCACACGTCCAAACTTTTATATTCACGCAAGACTTTGTGAAACTGGCAGCTTTAAAAGGACAACAGATGTTCCAGGAAGGCCTGCAACAGTTCGAACTGTTGAGATTGAAGAAGCTGTGTTAAACAGAATTGAAGAAGACCCGCAAACTAGTACACGGAAAATAGTTTTTGAATTGAATATTACACACACACTTGTTTGGCAAATTTTAAGGTCCCAACAACTTTATTCTTATCGTATGCAACGTGTGCAGGCTCTATTACCTAGAGATTTTCCCCTCAGACTCGATTTTTGTGTTTGGTTGCGTAATAGATTAGTATGAACCCCGGATTTCTAAAGCCATGTGCTTTTCACAGGTGAAGCCTCGTTTTCTCGAAATTCTATAATTAACTTTCATAACAACCATATCTGGGCTGAGGATAATCCGAATGCTATCAGAGAAAATCATTTTCAGGTGCTATTTTCTCTCAATATTTGAGTAGGAATTATCGATATATATATATATATATATATATATATATATATATATATATATATATATATATATATATCGGTATTGGACCTTGCAAAGGCTTAATGGCGAAAAATATCGAAGGTTTTTGGAACACGAACTTCCCAACCATTTAAAAGAAGTTGATTTAGAAACCAGAAACAGGATGTGGTTAATGCACGACGGAGCTCCGCCAAACTTTAGTGTCGTTGCGTGTCAATTTCTGGACGAGAATTACCCTAACCGATGGATAGGAAGAGCTGGACCACAAGCCTGGCCTCCCAGATCACCAAATTTGAATCCTTTAAATTATTTTCTGTGGGGTCACTTGAAGTCTTTGGTTTATAAAAGTCCGGTCCAAAATGAACAAGATCTAAGAAATAGGATATTTGAATCTTGTGCCATTATTAATCAGACTCCAGGTACATTTGAAAGAGTTCGGCAATCAATGTTAAGGCGACTTATTGCATGCGTTGAAGTAGTAATGTTATTAACTAGTTTAGTTTTAATCTTGTAAATGATTTAAGTTTTTTACCTGATAATACAATCATTAAAAGATATATTTTTTTTGATTATTTTTCGAAATCTCGAAAATGATCCAATTTAAAAAATTTCAACGCAAATTTAACTTCAAACCCTTTTTTATCCAAAATGGCTGCTTTTAGCGACAAATACTACGAGCACCTTTTTTATGTATAATTAAATGAAAAATAGGTCTGCCTAGTCAAAAATGACATAAAAGACTTCACAAAAAAGTTATGGTTAATTAAATTTAGGAACAACACTGTATGTGGCGCCCTCTAACAATAAATAAAAAACTAAGTTAATATTTGATTTTCTCGTCATCAATATACCCAGAATCCCAAATTTTGTCCAATTGTCATGTTCTTTAACAAAAATATAAGCAAGAAACCAAATAAAATTGTTTTTTGGACGCCCTGTATCTCAGAAACAAAGCCGTTTCAGACCCATGTTCATATGAACTTTTCATCCTAAAATTAGTCAAAGAATCACCCCTTAAAGTTTGTACAAGTACTTATATATATATATATATATATATATATATATATATATATATATATATATATATATATATATATATATATATATATATATATATATATATATATATATATATATATATATATATATATATATATATATATATATATATATATATATATATATATATTACCTATAATTTACATCGAAGTTTCGCTCATTATATTCAGCCTTCTCAAGATGGAAATTTATTTCCTTGGAAACATCCCGAACTTAAGATTAAGTTTTGTGAATTCTATTGAAGGTCGGATAGTATCCGAAAATTATGTGCTACTGTCAATGGACGTAGTTTTATTATTTATCAATATTTCGTTTATTTTTATAGCAAAATTTCCTTTCAATCTTCCTTTTTTATATAAATTTGTGTATGACATAGTGACCGCTGTCCCTTCAAGTGAGATAAGCAATACTTTTATCTCTGTCAATGTACATTCGCAGTTTACTATGGAAACCGAGTTGTTATTATTATATATTATATTATTAATAAGAACTGATAATAATAAATTTATTTTAAACTGGTATCAAAAGCCGAAATCCCCTCGACGATATCTGTCGAACTATTTTTCAAACCATCCATTGAGTCAAAAATTCAACACGATTATTGCCTTAAAAAAACGAGTTACTCACATTTCCGATGAAAGATTTTTGAAAGAAAATTTAAATAAATTATATAAACTATTTCTAAATAATGGCTTTCCAAAAAACATATTACACAAATTAATTTATTACTGTGGCTTGTTTGATGATCCGACAGAAGATCCGGATGAATTTTATAGCCAAAAACTTAAGTAAGTATTTAATTTACAATTGATATAAAATTAGTTTTTTTTTGATTTCTTGGCAAACAATTGAGGAGTTCAATAAATAATCAATCACTGTCTTATTCATATAGGATTAGGTACTGGGTGGAACATAAAGTAATACGTTAAAATATCAGTATTTTATCATTTTATAGGAAATAAATGCCTATGTTAAGGTAAAGATTGGCCTTCTTACGTCTATGAACTTATTATTATCTTATCTAAAATGGTTTTGTACTAGGAATATTTAGTGAATTTAGTAGGAGTAAATGCTTTTCGTAGGTTTGATTAAGCACTTCTCATATAAACTAAATATTACAGTATTAAGGTAGCTGGATGCTCCATTCCATTTAAGTTTCTTTACCTTATCCTACCTGATGACGTTATCTTCATATACTGTCTATGCCAATAAGTTCCTCGTAAGAAGAGACCTGTGGAAAGTGTGTTATTTTTTACGAGATTTTATTTATGTTACTCTTATAGTTTTCCAGATAAGAAGAACAGAGATAATTATCGAGTTGCCCTATATAATTTCACTGCTAAGTAGACTACTAGTTTTGGGTATACGGAGCACGACTTTCGCATCTGATGGTTAATCTAAAATTTCTTCTCCGCAATCATACATCAACTTGCGCATACTCTACAAATAGAAAATGTCTATAATAAACTGTGTATAAACATCGTAAAATTTAATGTATTGATTAAACACATGATATATACGTATATTATAAAATTAAAAATTCAGAAAATCCCAAGTATGTCTTTTAAACTTGTGAATAACCGGTAGGTAGGTATTTGCTGATTTTATTATAAAATGACGTAAAAAGAAGCTTAAATTTATATAAACGAGGCAAAGAATTTAATAAAACCATTTGCACGTGCTTTATAAGAAATTTTTGTTTGTTTTATTGTACATTTATAAAACAAACAATGTTTTGATAATTTTTACCAGTAAATCGTAAATGTATATGTATTCTTTACTATTAATTTACTGTTTTCTGTTTTACTAGTCGAAATTTGATTAATCTATAATATGGGAAACCTGTTCAAAATACGGCTTTTGATGTCTTAAAAATCGTGTCATTTATTATTCTCACACCCACGAAACTAGAAGAAAGTAAAATTGATATTTTGCAGGTTTCTCTTAAATTTGCTGCGAACTGTATGTAATAACTTATTACAAAAGGTATTAAAGAAAATCTATATACTTTTTGTTTTTTGAAAATTTGCAAAACACCTAATGAATGAGAAGGCGACTATTTAAATTCAATATTTCAAAGAACAGGATTTAATTGAAATTTTAGATACGATGAAAACTCTAAAATTATACGTGCAGAAATTTTATTCCGCATCGAATAATAGATCCTGTTAAAATTTTAGATAACTTTCGTTTCATTAAATAAGCAGATTTTACTAAAAGCCCACTGTTCGAGCTACTCATACTTTTGATGTGCTAAAAGACTAAACGTGACAACCCTGTAAAATAGAAAACAAGAACTGAAGAGAGAAGCGGGCGGAGAGTGCTACGTGGTTCGACGAACAGACACGTTTTGTTTTCAGACTTTAATTCACGTACCTACAAAAAGCTTGCAAAATGTAATACCTATACCCGCTTGTTTAAAATTCTAATTAAAAGTTGTTTGTCAAACCAACGTCGTTGTTATTTAACGTGCTTAATGGTCCTTCGAAATATATATATCATGTGGTGCTCGAGAATCGAAGATTAGAGGTTAAGGGCGTTCAGGTAATGGACGCTAAGTACATTTTTGGTCACTTCGCCCGGATGAAGAAATCAGAAAACCCTATGGAAATTGAACGTTGGTGCAGACATCGAAGTAGTTTGGAATTGAAGAGGGAAATTACTGGGTGAGATCGTTTTATTTAGCGCTATCCTTTCTTACTCCTTCCTCAATTTTCCTTGGCCTCGTAGTTTTTTAGTTTTGCTTAAAATTTTAGTAGCATAGAATTTCTCGTTATTTTTATATCAAATATATATTTCACGTTCAAAGATAATTTGTTATTATTTGGTTTCTCGTATTGCTGTATGTCAAATAGACATAGGTATTTCACGTTTAAAACATAATTTCTCGTATCACATCTCGTAATATCTCATATTGAAAGATCTCGGTTATTATTATTGTACACGCAACCACCTATTCTAGGTAAACGAATTTTCATGCAACAAAAAATTTAGTTCTCGCACATTTCTAATTGTAACATTTATTCTCGAATTTCTCGACACGTCACCATTTAATAGGTACCTAACTCTCGTCTTTTGCTTATTGATTTAATCGTTTTCTCGCACGGACTCGCTCGAATATTATGTTCTCGAACCAATTTGAATAGCCAGTTTATACAAATCGTAAGCCAAAATGTCAAAAAAAAAAAATCAAATCCTAATGATCCAATAATCAATGATGAAAAATTAGAGTTCATACATGCACGAAAGGTTATTTCAGATCGTTTGTCTCGTTTTTCCCAGTATTTACAAACTCAAAAGGATATCGAAAATATTTTGGATATTGATGTATTTCAGATCGAAAGTAGACTGAAAAGCGTGGAAGAAGATTTTAGTGAATTTGATAAAATTCAAACCCGCCTCGAATATTTAGTACCGATTGAAGCTGATCATCGCTTGCATTTGGAAACACTATTTTACTCGCAAATCTCGATAGCAAAAAAGCTGATCTCCGGTTATAACAAATTACAATTACAACAGGAAACAATTATTGGTAGTCAAATTAATGTCAATCCTGTTGCGCCATCTTGTACTCAACCTCAACAAGTTTCTAACGTAGTTGCAAGGTTGCCAGATTTAGGCTTGCCTACATTTTTTGGTAATTATGAAACATGGTTTAGTTTCATAGACATTTTTGACTCGATTGTTGATAATCGCACGGATTTATCGGACATAAATAAATTTTTATATTTGAGGTTATGTTGTAAGGGAGATGCGTTAAAGTTGATAGAATCTTTAGACGTCACGGCAAATAATTATTCGGTAGCAATAGACTTATTGAGAAAACGTTATGAAAATCGAAGAGCAATAATAAACAGTCACGTGAATAATATATTATTTAATCTTCCAATTATTACGCGCGAATCAGCATTTCATTTGCGAAAATTATTAGACTCGTTACATCAGCATCTTTCAGCGCTAGATAAATTACAATTGCCAATTAGTCAGTGGGATGTACTTTTAATTCCTATTATTTTGCAAAAAATCGATGACAAAACCAAACGTGAATGGGAGTCAAAACAGAACGATCAGCATTCACCTACATTAAAAGAGTTTACAGATTTTTTAGCGAAAAAATGTTTTATGTTGGAAGCGGTACAAAGCGATATTCATAAACCAAATCTAAAAATTCAAAATTTTCGCGAAAATACTAATAAACAAAACTTAAAAGATACCCCGAATGCATCAAACTCGAATTTTAAAAAATTATCATACGCGTCCGTAGATTTAAAATGCCCGGTATGCAAAGAAAGTCATTTTATTTACCAATGCCAAAAATTTAATAATTTATCAATCAGTGAAAAATACGACGAAATAAGAAATCACAAATTATGTGGTAATTGTCTACGACCAGGACATTTGAAAAACGACTGTCGTTCGCAAGGCTGTAAAAAATGCAATTATAAACACAATACAACATTACATGTAGATAGAAAAAATTCTCGTCCATCCGAACAGCAAAATAGAATTGGCAACAATGCATCTCAACGGCAAATCCATAATACCGACCGCTCTGGAAATGCCACGTCGACGACAGAGATGGGCGAAGACGGGTCCCAAACAAGGGATGACGCGAATTCCCGAGAAACAAATGTTAGGCTTGCTATGTGCATCGTAGACCGGAATACTGATAAAAATGAAACATATTTAAATAACATAAACGAAAATATGACACATAATAGTAACGACGTTAACTCTTTTACGTATACAAGTGTAGATACAAGTCAGGTTTTATTATCTACCGCGAAAATATTAATTCAAGACTGTGATAATAAATGGATAACTTGCAACGCAATTCTAGATTCGGCAAGTCAATCGAACTTAATGAGTGAAAAATTATTTAATTCACTAAAGCTAGGTTATGATAATGTGAATATAAGTTTGTTAGGAATAAATAAAAACGAAACACGTATTTTTAAGAAAACGCAAACAAAAATTAATCACGATTTGAGAATTTCGAGAGAAATTTGATATTTTTAATTAAACCCGGTCTTGTCACGGAAAGATTACCGACTGTTCAATTTAATAAAAATTTATTTGGATACCCAAATAAAATACGCCTAGCCGACGAAAGTTTTAATGTGCCTAAAGATATCGATGTATTATTAGGTGCAGGGATCTTTTTTGATTTACTTAAACAGGGAAAGATAAGACTCGGGAACGATTTACCAATTATGCAGGAAACCTACCTTGGTTGGGTGGTTGCAGGAAATTTTAACGTTGAAAATAAAAATATAGTTAACAAAAAATCTACTTGTAATTTTATCTCGGAAATAACTAACCATGATCTTGATAAATCTTTAACGAAATTTTGGCAGATTGAAGAGTTAGAAAATAAAAGGCATTTTTCTAAAGAAGAGAAATACTGTGAGGAGTACTTTAAGCTCACAACAACGCGAAACTCAGCGGGTCAATTCATAGTAAAATATCCATTTAAACAAAATTTAAATTGTCAATTAGGCGACTCAAAAACATGTGCATTAAAACGTTTTTATAATTTGGAAACACGATTTAAGAAATTAAGATTAAAAAATTTAAAGATCTTTATTCAGAATTCATACACGAATACGAAATGTTGGGTTATATGCAATTTAAGTGTTACTTAGAGGATGATCAATCGATAGAAAACGAATCGTTCTTTTTACCTCACAGTGCGGTAATAAAAGACTCAATTACCACACGTTGTAGGGTAGTATTCGATGCGAGCGCAAAAAGTGACTCAGGTGTATCTCTGAATGATCTTATTATAGTAGGCCCGACCGTTCAAGACGATTTGTACAGCATTTTACTTCGATTACGTTTAAGAAAGTTTGTTTTAAGCGGGGATATAAAACAGATGTATCGTTGTATTCTAATTGACAAAGCTGAGCAATGTTTTCAGAAAATATTATGGCGGAATGACACAAGCGAGAAAATTAAAGTATTCGAATTACAAACCGTGACCTACGGCACATCGAGTGCTCCTTATCAAGCCACGCGTTGTTTAAAGGAGCTCTCAGAAATTAATAAAATTAAATATCCACGTACTTCGGCAATAATTAACCATTCATTTTATATTGATGACTTATTGATTAGTGTTAATTCAGAGCAAGAAGCCATTGAAATTTACCACGAAACAACAGACATTTTAGCGAGCGCGAAATTCGAATTGCGGAAATGGTCTTCTAACAGCGAAATGATATTGAATTATATTTTAAATACAAGTGAAACCCGTGATGATAAGCTAGTCTTATTTCATGACGACAAAGAATTAAAAACATTAGGTATCGCTTGGAGTCCTAATGAAGATATTTTGAAATATTCGATAAAAATTGCAAAGAGCGAACAAAGGGTAACAAAACGAACTGTCTTATCGATAATTTCGGGTATTTACGATCCTCTTGGATTGATTAGTCCTGCAATCATTAGGGCAAAATTAATAATGCAACGCTTATGGCATCTTAAAATTGACTGGGATCAAGATATTCCGGACGACCTAAAGGAAATTTGGACACAATTTTTATCAGAAGTTGAATATCTTAATAAAATAAAAATCGATCGTCATGTTTTAACACCTAATTTCGAGAAGGTTGAAATGTATGGCTTTAGCGATAGTAGCGAAATAGGATATGGTGCTTGTATCTATTTAGCTTCAATAAAAAAAGGCGAAAAGGAAATTAAACTTTTGACAGCAAAATTACGTGTTGCTCCGCTTAAAAAACAAACGATACCACGACTTGAACTCTTAGCGGCTCATTTATTAGCCGAACTAGTTTCTAAGATAAAAAACACGTTAGATATCGAAATATCTAAAACACTTTACTTCACAGATTCCACAATTGTTTTAGCATGGCTAAAAACTGAGCCATGTAATTTAAAAACATTCGTGGCCAACAGGGTAGCAAAAATAATCGAAATTTCAGACATTACCGACTGGAGACACGTAAAGAGTAAATATAACGCAGCGGACATTATATCGCGTGGTGTTAGCCCAAAGGAACTTTCCGAAAATAAAATGTGGTTTTTTGGACCTGAGTTTTTAAGGCTAAAAAATTTAGATAGTGATGTACATAGTAGTTATTTAGAAATTTTACCCGAATTGAAAA
Source organism: Kuschelorhynchus macadamiae (assembly GCA_030620095.1). Lineage (NCBI taxonomy): Eukaryota > Metazoa > Arthropoda > Insecta > Coleoptera > Curculionidae > Kuschelorhynchus > Kuschelorhynchus macadamiae. Next base: position 145,354 of record JAUTXW010000916.1, on the reverse strand, counting down.
AGAATACAATAAGTTTAAACGTTACTGAAAAACCGATACTTGACAACAGTGTTATGACGGTTTTTACAATTTTCGAAAAATATACGTCGTTTTGGAAATTAGTACGCGTTTTTGGATACGTTCGTAGATTAAAAAATCGTTGTTTACTGAAAATCCCGATTACATCAGAAAATCTTAGTATAAAAGAACTTAATGAATCTCAAGAAATGTTAATACGATTAGCTCAACGCGAATGTTTTAAAGAAGAAATATCAATACTTGAATCGAAAAACACAAAAAACGTACATAAAACTAGTAAAATATTGAACTTACGCCCATTTTTGGATTAGAATGGCATTTTAAGAGTGGGGGCAGATTATCAAACGCAAATGTAAGTTACGATCAGCAACATCAGATAATATTACCCTACAAACACAAATTAACGGATTTAATAATTTTAGACTCACATATTAGAAACTTCCACGCTGGAATTCAAACTTTGCTCTCGATTTTACGATTAAAATATTGGCCGGTGAACGGGAAAAATGCGATAAAGCGCATCATGAAATTCTGCCTTGCTTGTTACAAAGTGCAGCCCAAACCTTGTGAATTCCTAATGGGAGAACTACCGAAAGCGCGTGTTAACCCTATTAGAGTATTTTCTATTTGTTCTGTGGACTACGCAGGTCCTATTTATGTAAAAGAAGGCACCTTAAGAAATTCAAAATTGATCAAGACATATATAGCGGTTTTTGTATGTCTTTCCACGCGCGCTATTCATATTGAATTAGTTTTCGATTTGAGTACACATAGTTTCATCAACGCCTTAAGACGCTTTTTTTCACGACGTGGTAAATCAAGTCAAATTTTTAGTGATAACGGACTAAATTTCGTTGGTGCAAATAACCAATTTTTAGAACTTTACAAATTAATTAACGACAAAAAACATAATTTAGAAGTAGACAATTTTTTGGCTCGCGATAGTATAAAATGGAATTTTATACCCGCGAAAAGTCCCCACATGGGAGGCCTCTGGGAGCGAGCGGTTAAATCAGTAAAGTACCACTTAAGACGTACCCTTGGTGACGCTTCTCTAACTTATGAGGAAACATACACTATTCTTGTCTCTATCGAAGCGTGCTTAAATTCACGGCCTTTAACTCCCTTGTCCAATGATATCCTTGACTTTACTCCCTTGACTCCAGCGCACTTCATCATAGGCGATTCTCTAAGTAGCATTCCCGAAAAACCAATTTCTGAAGAAAGAATGAACCGACTCACTCGATATCAAAGAATACAAGTCCTATATACTCAGTTTTGGAGAAGATGGTCTAGAGAATATCTGTCTACTTTGCAAATACGAAATAAATGGAAAACCGATGTCGACCAGAAGGTTAAAATTGGTTCTCTTGTGGCGTTGGTCGAAGACGACGTCGCCCCACTTAGATGGCCCATGGCGCGAATTACCGAACTGCATAAAGGTCAAGACAACATTGTGCGGGTAGTGTCGGTGCGACTGCCAAACGGACACGTATTAAAACGTTCTATCAAAAAAGTGTGCGTTTTACCTCTTCCAAATGAGGACAAACTTGATTATTAACTATACAATTAATTTGTTGAAAAGCTCGGATCTTTTCAAGGCGGCCAGCATGTTCGAGCTACTCATACTTTTGATGTGCTAAAAGACACACAACCCTGTAAAATAGAAAACAAGAACTGAAGAGAGAAGCGGGCGGAGAGTGCTACGTGGTTCGACGAACAGACACGTTTTGTTTTCAGACTTTAATTCACGTACCTACAAAAAGCTTGCAAAATGTAATACCTATACCCGCTTGTTTAAAATTCTAATTAAAAGTTGTTTGTCAAACCAACGTCGTTGTTATTTAACGTGCTTAATGGTCCTTCGAAATATATATATCATGTGGTGCTCGAGAATCGAAGATTAGAGGTTAAGGGCGTTCAGGTAATGGACGCTAAGTACGCCCACTTTGCAAAATAGAGCTCAAAATTTGGAAATTTTCCACAGAAAGCTGCATACAGAAGATTTAAAAAATGGAATATTTCCGTATATACCGTGAACAGAGGTGAATTGAACAACATTTTCAAATTACATTATCTTCTAAAATATATTCAAATTACATTATCTTCTAAAATATAAAATAATGGTAGTTTACTATTACCTTAAATTGATGTTTTGTTTTTTAGTAACAAAAATTTATGTTATTAATGAGTTTTCTCGAAAATTAAAATTGTTGATCCATTAACCTCTTAGGGATGACCTTGTAACATTTTGTTAAAAATCCAATATGGTGAAACAAAATGACGGCCTAATGAAATATTTAAAAAATTATTACTAAAAAACTCCCTTTAACCTCAAATTTTGCACAAGTATTATTAGAAAATCAACTGGAAACATTTTTGGTACGAATCCAAGATGGCAAAACAAAATGGCGGCGTGATAAAATATTTTATAATTCAGCCTGAAAAATCTACATAATGGATTGATTTGAAATTTTGTACAATAATTAATTTTGGTATAGACATGAACTGGTAAAATTGTGGTAGGAATAATAAGATGGCGGAACATATTATATATATATATATATATATATATATATATATATATATATATATATATATATATATATATATATATATATATATATATATATATATATATATATATATATATATATATATATATATATATATATATATATATATATATATATATATATATATATATATATATATATATATATATATATATATATATATATATATATATATATATATATATATATATATATATATATATATATATATATCAGGGTTCGAAGGATATATATCCATGGATATATATCGTGATATATATCGTGATATATATGATGATATTTATACATTGATATATATCCGATATTTTCAAAAAAATTTAATTTCTCCGGAAAATGGTCCCACGGCCTGACGCCGACGCCTCAGCTGTTAACTGCATTAACTACGAACAGCAAGAGTGAACGGCGGCGCTACATTCGATTCGGTATCGATCGCTTACCTGGGAATCCCCGTTATCAGGGAATCTCCGTAACCGGGAAATCACCGCGGTTTTGTTGTTTTGTATATGTAGGTGAAATTCCCAGGGCCAGTTGTTTGTTTCCTAGCTCCACTTATTCTACGTTTTTGTTTTATTATTGAATCAGTGTAGTGGTGTTTAGTGATTTTGATTGTACTTATTTAATATTAATTATCATCAAATAAATATGCCAAAACCAAAGCATCGGGTTTGGCGATATTTTGAATGTATATCCAAGAAGGCCAACAGTACTGGAAAATGGGCAAAATGTAGAGAGTGTTCAAAAGAGATGCAGGGTATACCGTCACGAATGGAAAAACATATTATATTACACAAACAAAATGCTTCAGCTGACACACAAGAGCCTGTTCTTGAAATCTTCGCTTCAACTGGTTCCAGTTCTACTAGTTTTGGAATTGCTTCTACTTCTTCTAGTTCTAGTTTTACTACAAAGCAGGGGTCAAGAACTTCAGGTAGGTAATTAAAAATTAGAATACAACCTGTTTACTCGTATAGATAAATGAACAGTCACTTTCAAAATTGAAGAGATACCAGGGTTATAAATTCTTTTAAAATGTGTCGTTTCTTATGTTAATTTGTATGAGTTACTGTACAGGGTCATCCAAATAAAAGGAAAGGTCCATTTTTTCCATTTTCCTTTTATTTAGTTAGAGTAAAAATCAAAATAGCCATTTTACGTAATTTTTTCCGTAGAACACAAAAATGCTAACCAAAAAAACAATTAAAATTAAAACAGAAGAAATATGACATAAACTTTGCTTTTTTTAAAAGGAACATACTAATTTTTACTTCATATTTCAAAACTTTATAATTTTGAAGGTTTATTTTTTTTAGTAATTTCATTACAAATAATTTAATTTTTTTAAAATATTTATTTTTTATTAATACCAATAATAATATCAGAGGTGACAACGTACGACAGGTTATTGCAGGTATAAATAAAAATTAAAATACTTTTTAAAAAATTAAAATATTTTTTATCAATGTAGTAAAAAGAAAATAATTGTTTTAAACATTTAAAATTAGAAAGTTTTGAAATATGAAGTAAAAAGTAGTATTTCCATTTAAAAAAAGCAAAGTTTATGCCATATTTTTTGTGTTTTAATTTTAATTATTTTTTGGTTGTCATTTTCGTATTCTACGGAAAAAATTACGTAAAATGACTATTTTAATTTTTACTCTAAATAAAAAGAAAATGGAAAAAATGTACCTTTACCTTTTATTTGGATGACGCTGTACCTATACCTATACCTAGTTTTATTTTCAGAGTATTCGGATTCAGAGGGTCCAATTTCCCAGCCTATCAAAAAGAAGCAGCACTCCTTAACGATGGCAAAAAATGCGGATGTAATTGCCACATCAGAATCATATTCTAAAGAACTCAACCTTCAAATAGGAAGATTTTTCTTTGCAACAAATACACCGTTTTTGCATGTCAATCACATTGAATTTAAGAAAATGATAAATGCACTAAGACCTGGATATAATGGCCCCTCTCCATATCAGATTGGAGGGCCGATTTTAAACGAAGTGTATGAGAAACTTTTAAAAGAGTGTAGAGATAACTTAAAGGGGCAAATAGTATGCATGTCACTGGACGGATGGAGTAATGTGCGCAATGAGCCACTGGTATGTTGCAGCATCGTAAATCCAAATGGTGAGTCATTTTTGGTTGACACCGCAGAAACGGGAACAGAGTCACACACTGCAGAGTATCTAAAGAAAACAGCACTTGAGGCAATAAAGAAAACTGAAAGTCAATTCTACGTGAAAGTAAGGAGTTTTGTAACAGACAACACAGGAAATGTCAAGAAGATGCGTTTAGAATTAGAGAAAGAAGCTGATATTATTCAATATGGCTGTTCAGCACATATCTTAAACTTACTCGCCAAAGACCTGGAAATACCCGGGGCCACATCAAATATTCTTCGTGTCATTAAATACTTTCGGAATAAACATGTACCATCTGCATTGTACAATCAAGCCGGTGGAAAAAAATTGGTTATGCCATTGGAAATACGATGGAGCACAATGAATAATGCACTGAAGTCTTTTTAGAAAACAGGGGTGTTATGGTTCAGTTATGTCAGGACCATAAAGACATAATAGAAAGTGACATCATTAAAATTGTAAACGATACGCAAACTTCATTAAATACGAATGACCTGATTGCCCGACTGGATCCAATCGCTATAGCTCTGGATAGAGTTCAACGGGATCACACGACCATATCAATATGTGTAGAGGTTTGGCATAAATTAGAAATGGATTTGTCTGAACAACCACTTAAACCAGTAAAGACATGTTTCATAAAAAGAAAAAATATGGCAGTGGGACCAATGCATTATCTGGCAAATATTATGGATCATCGGTTCTTGGGGCGGCATCTTACGTCCACTCAAAAAGGACAAGCGTTTGAGTTTTTAAATAACATCAACAGTTCTTTTGTTCCCTTTGTAATGTCTCTCATGGCAAAAGAAAATCCATTTCCAAAATACTTTTTTGGAGATCACTTTAGACTTACTTCTCCAATAACGTGGTGGAAATCGGTTCCTGTATCGGACTCAGATTGGCCTGATAAAGAAGCATTTTTAGATTTATGTAAACAGTTGCACACTGCAGTGGTGTCCACAGCTGGAATTGAACGAACCTTTTCATTGTTTGGTTTGGTTCAGTCTGATTTACGAAATCGTTTGGGAAATGAAAAAGCCAGTAAATTGGTATTCATGTTTAAGTTTATGAATCAAGATACCAACAAAAAACAATCCAATCTTGGTTGGGCATGGGACGAACCAGTACCTGAGCATCCTGAAACTGACTCTAACAATAAGTTTGTAAACGTCATCGAGGATTCATCAGATGAGGATCTGCCACTGACCACACTTTTAGAATGATTGTCAGTGTTTATATTTATTTTTAAAATATTTTCAATTGTTCCTTGTTTTTTTTTAATGAAATGTAATGTTTATGTTGTGTTCCTGTATTTTTTTATGTAGAATATGGTTTTGTGTTCCTTTGTATTAATGTGTTTGTATAAAATACATCATTTTCTTGTGTTTAATAACTTATTTTTCCTTTAGACAAATAATTGGATATATATCCGATATATATCATATGATATGATATTTTCAAATATATCGTGATATTTTCGAACCCTGATATATATATATATATATATATATATATATATATATATATATATATATATATATATATATATATATATATATATATATATATATATATATATATATATATATATATATATATATATATATATATATATATATATATATATATATATATATATATATATATATATATATATATATATATATATATATATATATATATATATATATATATATATATATATATATATATATATATATATATATATATATATATATATATATATATATATATATATATATATATATATATATATATATATATATATATATATATATATATATATATATATATATATATATATATATATATATATATATATATATATATATATATATATATATATATATATATATATATATATATATATATATATATATATATATATATATATATATATATATATATATATATATATATATATATATATATATATATATATATATATATATATATATATATATATATATATATATATACATATATATATACATATATATATGTATATATATGTATATATATATATATATATATATATATATATATATATATATATATATATATATATATATATATATATATATATATATATATATATATATATATATATACATATAAATATATATAAATGTATGTATATATATACATATATATATATATATATATATATATATATATATATATATATATATATATATATATATATATATATATATATATATATATATATACATATATATATATACATATATATATATATATATATATATATATATATATATATATATATATATATATATATATATATATATATATATATACAATATATATTTATATATAAACGCGCCTTGAGCTCTATAATTTGATGCAAATGATACACTACTTCCATCATTTTATTTCTTTTTAAAGCAAACATACCTAGAGACTATATCGTGCCGCGAGTGTTTTTAATGATTTAGTTTGTGCATGACCCATTTAGTCTGTAGGTGGTACCAAACATATATATGTGCATACACACATATGTATACATTAATTCATATATCGATACTTGACTGTTAAACACATTGTTTGTATTGTTTAACGAGTCAGTACAAATCTAGTTTTCATGAGAATTAAAACATTGAGGTAGCCAATTATGTTTTGCTGTTATATGTAATTGTTACATTTAGAACTATTACTTGTTCCATTGGTGCATATGTCAACTGTCAAGTTAGACCCTCCCTAATTTGAAACTTTTTTGATAAATATAGACATAATTGTTTGGAAGATACTATATATTATATATAATTATTTTCTATTGTATCAACTAATTATTTTCTAGCTTTTTAAATGCCAAATCATTTATAAAGAACTGTGTAATATCGCACATGAGCAAATCGAAAATTATTTCTTTGAATTAACAATAAACAAATAACTACTTGAATTAACGTTTTAACTCCCGATAAGTAAACAACTGTAGGAAATTTTTATAGAATTTTTTATGGTTATATTTTACTTTCAGCCTACGGTGAAAACAATTTTTTTATTGTCTTGACTGATTGTCGTGCCTTTCTCAATATTTCAAAGACGCCAACTTAGCAAACAATATAATTAAAAAAATGCTCCTTTCTATAAAAAACATCGGTAAATTTCCTTTATCCGAAACTACCCTCATTATGAATCTTTTCTTTCATTAGGAATAATAAAGCGTGACCCAATTTAGTTTGGAGCATAGTAATTTAGTAACACATATTTTTTTAAAACATTTATACTCCACCATATTAGATTTTTACCAATATTTTACCAGGTTCTACCTATGCCACATATATATAATATAAATTAAAATAAATTTAATAAGTAGTTTTTACACTGACACACACCGAAATTGTATTCCGTCATGTTGAGTTCGTACCAGTTTATCCTTATATCACATTCAATTTTTCTGTAAAATTTAAAATCAATTGAATAAAATGATTTTTTTATTTTGCCCCATTTTGTTTCACCATCTTGAATTCGTACCAGAACTTTCGACTTTATATCTATATCCTACTTAATGCTTGTACAAAATTTGAAATTATTCTAGTAAATTAAGTAGCTTTTCTAAGCTGATTTTTTAAATATTCCATTAGGCCGACATTTTGTTTTACTCTTTTGGATTCATATCAAAATATTACCAGTTCATTCCTATGCAACACTTGATTTTTGTGCAAAATTTAATGTAAATTGGATAATTAATTTTTTTAACGTATCACTAGGCCGCCATTTTGTTCCGCCATCTTATTATTCCTACTACAATTTTACCAGTTCATCTCTATACCAAAATTAATGATTGTACAAAATTTCAAATCAATCCATTATGTAGATTTTTCAGGCTGAATTTTGAAATATTTTATTATGCCGCCATTTTGTTTCGTCATCTTCGATTCGTACCAAAATTTTTCCAGTTGTTTTTCGGATAATGCAAATGCAAAATTGACAAAATGGACTTTTTAGTAGTAATTTTTTAAATATTTCATTAGGCTGTCATTTTGTTTCACCATATTGGATTTTTAACAAAATGTTACCAGGTCGTCCCTAAAAGGATAAATGGACCAACAATTTTAATTTTCGAGAAAACTCATTAATGATATAAATTTTTGTTACTAAAAAAGCAAAACTTTTTATACAGAGCACTCCAAAATTTTGAAAAAACGTTAATTTAAAGTAATAGTAAACTACCATTATTTTTTGTTTTAGAGGTTAATGTAATTTGAAAATGTTGTTCAATTCACCTCTGTTCACGGTATATATGGAAATATTCCATTTTTTTAATTTTCGGTATTCTGTAGAAAATTTCCAAAATTTGAGCTCAATTCCTTAATGACGTTACAGGGTTTTCTTCCACTGAGTTTAAAACTAAATGTGTCGCATCATCCTCCTCATATGTTTTCATCTTTCTTTTCAAACCAATGACTAAACTAGTGCCTCTATACTTTTTCATTAATTTATGAATCCCCAGATCTAGAAACATGACCTTTTGTGAACTGTTCATGAACATTTTCAATAATGAAACGATGTGAATTTTCTCACTTCCCGTTGCATTCTACTGAATAAATCCTTTGAGCTACAGTTTGTGCTTCTGTGCTATATTTTTTAAATAAATATTATAGATTCAGGTAAATTAAGAATATTTGACAATAAAATAAAGCCTTAGGAAAAATGTGATAGTATTTTACGAAAATATTTTAGTGCAATTTTGAATTTTGCGTCCGGTTTTAGGATGGAATCCTAAACAACTTTTCCAGATAATATTCTCTTCTAAAATAACAAAATAAAGGTAGTTTATTCTTTGCTAAAATACATAATTCCAAAATTTTGTACATGAAAAACTAGTTTTTTTTAAAGAGAATCGCAATTTTCATGCAGGCTAAAATTTTTATCAAGAATAACTTTTTCTCGAAAAATTAAATTTTCGGTCCATTTATCTTCTTGTCAACCTTTCCGTAGACATAGTCATAGTGCATATAAAAATTGTTTTGTCAAACAAAGTCTCTCTATTATGTATTTACAGTGCTGACCTCCAAAACTGTATATTAAGAATGTTTACCCTAGCAAAATCTACCCCAATAACTATGTTGAACCCTAGATTTTTAAACAGAGAATGTTTGTACTAGTTCTGTTAAATTGTTGTAAAATACGACTTGAGAATATATTGCTTAGTAACGTTTACCTATTTTTGTTTTCAATTCAATTGAAATCGTCATGCGTGTTTTCAAGTTGTGATTTTTTTAATTATATATAAATAGTATCTACGCCATTAACTTCCACAATATTGATGTCGATATTTTATTTTGAATTTAACCGGATTCGGTTTGCATGTTCCCAAGCTTTAATTTTTTCTTTTATTTTATACATCTAAACATTTATCAAGATGATTTATTACGAATTTATCTTTGTCCTTTACTGATTTTTACCCATAAAACTTCTCGTAGTCGATTCTTAGATAAAACCATGGTACATCTGACACAATATATACAAGGCGGTTCTAACTAGAGACTCTGTTTGGACGCGAAAAGGAAAGCTTCGAAAATGCCAAATGTAATTTTGGCGAAACGTCAGCAAAACTGTCCTTTTCAGAACGACAGTAGTGAACGGATGTATACTCGGAATGAAAACACATCGTATTTTTCCATCCGTTTATTTATTTACTTATATATATATATATATATATATATATATATATATATATATATATATATATATATATATATATATATATATATATATATATATATATATATATATATATATATATATATATATATATATATATATATATATATATATATAAATATATATATTTTTATAAATTTTAATCTATTTAGGACTAACCTACGTTCTTTGTGATTTTGAAAACAGACCAGAGCGTGGTCGAAACGTCAATCCAAAAAACAAATGTTGGAATAAATCTTTTTGAATATTTGAACAAATTGGCTTATATCCAAGAAAAACTTTTCCAAAAAAAAAAAATATATATATATATGTATATTTATATATATATATATATATATATATATATATATATATATATATATATATATATACAATGTGTCCCAAATTTGGCTTACATGCATTGCTATCTCGTAAACCGCTATAGCTACAGGGTGGGTTAAATTAGGAAAGTTTTAGAGAATTTTATTACAAATTTGATGACGTTTTGAAGTTTAGGATATCTTTTGTGGTTTTCAAGATAATTGGGAAAAATCAAAATGGTGCATTTTCATCTTTTGCCCGTAGCTTCTAAACGACTCGTATTATGGTTTTATGGTTTATACATTATTAGGGCACCTTTATTAGAGGAACATTATGCAGGTAAAACGAAGTTTCTAGCTTCAATTGTTTTTGAGATATTGGCATCAACTTTTTATTTTATTACCGACGCCATATTGGATTATTGTATTTTTGGAAAGATCTTTTTAAGAGCTTTCCAATGATGTATAACAAGGTAAGATTATTATTTTTCTTGAGCTCTAAAAACCAAAATAATTGTTTTTTTTAAGTAGGCTTTGATTACGCATGGCGGCCATAATGAAACAAAAGAATGCCGCATGTCAACAATCATTTTGTGTTCCTGAATAGTACTTGTTATCATTTTCTCATTGTGCCGAGTTTTTACAAAGTTTATTTGAGTTTCTTATACTACTTAAAATGGAGGGTAATTATTCCAACGAAGAGAATTTGGATATGATAGAAATTTATTTTAAAGCAAATATAAATACACAAGCAGCTGCGCGTTCATACGAAGAACAATTTCCAGACCGACATCAACCAAGCCAAAGGCATTTCAGATTTCTAATTGTAAACTTGTTAGCTTATGGGTAAAAATATTAATTCAACCATCGATGTTTCAAATTTTCAACTAAGATATTATACTAACAGTGAATACCTAGTGACTAAAATGTAACTATCACACTATTGAAAATACCTAAACTAAATTTAAATTAACAAATAAAAAAATATAAGTTACACCACATGCCTCCCTCCATTTTCCACACATTTTTGACATTTCTCCAATACCTTCCGTGTAACCCTTCTTAAGGTGTTCCTGTTAATATTAGCAAAAACATCTCGGACTCTGTCTTCTAGCTCTCTGAGACTTTCTGGCGGAGAAAATTCGTAGACCTCATTTTTTGCGTATCCCCATAAATAAAAATCGGGAGGAGTAATATCCGGTGACCTTGCCGGCCAAGCAACAGGGCCATTATTAGCGATAATATTTTCCCCGAAAATATTTCTGAGGACCGCCATCACCTCTCTGGTACCGTGAGCCGGACAGCCATCTTGTTGGAACCAAATATTTTGCAGGTCGTTTGGGGGAACAGAATTTATAACTTCTGGAATAATTTGTTCCCGTAATAGTTGCAAATATCTGTTACCCGATAAATTTTCTTGGAAAATGAACGGCCCAATCAAACGGTTATCTAAAATACAAATTGTTATGAGTGATTTAAAGCAGAAGTGCATTGTTTGGAATTACCTATAATGCCACACCACACATTGAACCCAAATTTTGTTTGTAAACGTCTTTCTTCTAAATTATGAGGATTCTCGGTGCCCCAGTAATGAGTATTATGTTTATTGAAAATTCCACAGTTTGTAAATCGTGTTTCATCTGTCCAAAGTACTTTAGAATGAAAGTTGGGTATTTGCTGGCATTTGTTGATGAACCATTCACTAAACGTGATTCTTCTAGCAAAATCATTTACCTGAAGACCCTGTACAATAGTAGGTTTATAGGGATGAAAGTGAAGTTTTTTCAAGACTCGTTGGACGGTTGATTTGGGAATTGCCGTTTGTTCTTCAATCTTTCTTACTGAGGTTGTTGGGTTGTCCCTGACACTTTCTATTATAGCTGCGTTTCTTGCTTCATTATCTATTGAATAGGTCTTTGGTTTCGGTTTCAAAAAAGACCCGTAGGCTAACAAGCTAACAATTAGAAATCTGGAATGCCTTTGGCTTCGTTGATGTCGGTCTGAAAATTGTTCTTCGTATGAACGCGCAGCTGCTTGTGTATTTCTATTTGCTTTAAAATAAAGTTCTATCATATCCAAATTCTCTTCGTTGGAATAATTACCCTCCATTTTAAGTAGTATAAGAAACTCAAATAAACTTTGTAAAAACTCGGCACAATGAGAAAATGATAACAAGTACTATTCAGGAACACAAAATGATTGTTGACATGCGGCATTCTTTTGTTTCATTATGGCCGCCATGCGTAATCAAAGCCTACTTAAAAAAAAAAACAATTATTTTGGTTTTTAGAGCTCAAGAAAAATAATAATCTTACCTTGTTATACATCATTGGAAAGCTCTTAAAAAGATCTTTCCAAAAATACAATAATCCAATATGGCGTCGGTAAGAAAATAAAAAGTTGATGCCAATATCTCAAAAACAATTGAAGCTAGAAACTTCGTTTTACCTGCATAATGTTCCTCTAATAAAAGTGCCCTAATAATGTATAAACCATAAAACCATAATACGAGTCGTTTAGAAGCTACGGGCAAAAGTTGAAAATGCACCATTTTGATTTTTCCCAATTATCTTGAAAACCACAAAAGATATCCTAAACTTCAAAACGTCATCAAATTTGTAATAAAATTCTCTAAAACTTTCCTAATTTAACCCACCCTGTAGCTATAGCGGTTTACGAGATAGCAATGCATGTAAGCCAAATTTGGGACACATTGTATATATATATATACATAAATATATAACTTGACCAACTTTAATCAACCTGTTTTGAAAATATGAAGTCATGAAGAAAAAAACCATATACCTTATTAAATTTTTTCACATGATTAAAGACGATTAATATAATATAATGTAAGCATTTGAAGACCGAAAATAGCTTTTTTAAATATACATTTTTATACATTATGTTTAATTAGAGGATCTTCTGTCAAAATGTGAAATTTTTAAATATTCATCTTTTTCTATATCTAATTATTTTAGTTAACACATTATTTAAAAGCTTCAAAATTTCCTTTATTGATAACTCTTTCAATGAGGATCAATATAATATAAGGCGAGCAGCGAGACGATTCATTGTCCAGTCAAACATTATTTTTAATAACACAAAATAAAAACTATTCATTTTGGTAATAATAATGGATATATTTCAACGATTTTTTCAGGTGCTACTTTTTAGAAACTATTGACTATCATTTTAATTAAAGGGCTATGTTAATTGTAAAAATAACTTTACAGAAACAGCACTCGAAAAAGCATTAACATCTCAAGATCCATCTAAGTGATAAATTTATAAAAGTCTAAACGTTTGTACAAACAAGTTAAGGCAAGTTCGAATACAAAACTTATAAATCTTATAAAGTGAAGCATAAAGAATATCGTAAAATAAATTGAAACTTGGAAACAAATGGAGATATTTGGTCTTTTTTTAAATAGCAAACGGATTGTTTAATTTTTATGAAATTATGTAGATACGTTTATTAACCTTATTCTATAATGAACTATTTTGCGTAATAATAATATAAAAACTAACTCTTAACCCGGAGAAATCCGAACTTATATAATCAATAAGCTTTTTATAAGTGTAAATAAAATATGAAAACTGTTTAACAATGGTCTCAATCACAAGGTAAAGTTATGACGGGGTAATTAGTGTAAGTTTTAAAGTGTCATTCCAACTATATTAAATTAAATAAATCGTTTTTTTTTGCACAATAAAAAAGAGCAAATATTGTAATTAAAAGGTAAAAATAACGCAAGGAAAATAAATTGAATAGGCATCGAAAATTATATTTATATTCCTGTGGTAAAGTAAAATATTTTGGTTGAGAATAAATTTGGCTACTTATAGACGGAGAAAATTTACAAAATCAACCCGATTTTGTCAACTCTAACCATCTGTTAATATAAAAATCCTAAAAAGAAAAGGGTTTATTAAACTTTGGACATTTCAATTTTTTCCGCTTATTGACCACTGTGTGACGTTATAACAAGAAATAAAAAATATTCGCATTAATGCTTCCACAAAAAGTCAGGAGTCAACTAGCGGATTTTTTCAGTAGATATTTTCAGACTTTGTAGTTAATTACTAAAAAGAAAATAAATTAATTATAATAAAGAAATCCCTACTTCTTTGAACCGACTGTGGAAGATATTTCGGGTAGAAATATGATTAAAAACTATAAAGCAAAACAGCAACCAATCTGTTTTTTTTTTGTTTTGTTACGTTCTGATAACTCATATCAATAAAAATAGGCTAGGGTCATTTTAAAAGTGAACATAGTGATAGTCTTAAAGCTATATATATTTCCTCCTAGCAATTTACACCAGCATTATTTGTCAATTTGTAGAAGCCTGAGATGAGAAACATAATGGGTTGGTTGCAAATTTGCAGAAAAATATCCGGAAGTTCAATATTTTATAATATTTTTTTCTGCAGCTGTCTATTTACGAGGACAAGATAATGTGCAAACATAATTTTTCAGCTAAATATTATTAGTTGTAAATTATCTATATACAATATACATAGCACAATTAAATACGGTTTATTTATACAAATCGAAGTAACTTCCTCATAAAGTGCTCTTTTCTTTTCAGTAAACATTACCTATCTAAAATTATGTTGTTAAGAGAAGTGTGCAATATGAATCTATTTTAGTTTTCCACGTATTTAAATGTAACCGATATAATTTTTTCTGTTTAATTAACGAAATTTTATTTATATATATAGTTATGTATATATATATATATATATGTGTATATATATATATATATATATATATATATATATATATATATATATATATATATATATATATATATATATATATATATATATATATATATATATATATATATATATATATATATATATATATATATATATATATATATATATATATATATATATATATATATATATATATATATATATATATATATATATATATATATATATATATATATATATATATATATATATATATATATATATATATATATATATATATATATATATATATATATATATATATATATATATATATATATATATATATATATATATATATATATATATATATATATATATATATATATATATATATATATATATATATATATATATATATATATATATATATATATATATATATATATATATATATATATATATATATATATATATATATATATATATATATATATATATATATATATATATATATATATATATATATATATATATATATATATATATATATATATATATATATATATATATATATATATATATATATATATATATATATATATATATATATATATATATATATATATATATATATATATATAACTGAACCAAATAAAATCTAGGAAAAAACCTAATTAATTCATTAATTAAACAGAAAAAATTATATCGGTTACATTTAAATACGTGGAAAACTAAAATAGATTCATATTGCACACTTCTCTTAACAACATAATTTTACATAGGTAATGTTTACTGAAAAGAAAAGAGCACTTTATGAGGAAGTTACTTCGATTTGTATAAATAAACCGTATTTAATTGTGCTATGTGTATTGTATGTAGATAATTTACAACTAATAATAGTTAGTTGAAAAATTATGTTTGCACATTATCTTGTCCTCGTAAATAGACAGCTGCAGAAAAAATATTATAAAATATTGAACTTCCGGATATTTTTTTGCAAATTTGCAATCAACCCATTATGTTTCTCATCTCAGGCTTCTACAAATTGACAAATAATGCTGGTGTAAATTGCTAGGAGGAAATATATATATAGCTTTAAGACTATCACTATGTTCACTTTTAAAATGACCCTAGCCTATTTTTATTGATATGAATTATCAGAATGTAACAAAACAAAAAAAAAACAGATTGGTTGCTGTTTTGCTTTATACTTTTTAATCATAATTTTACCCGAGAAATATCTTCCACAGTCGGTTCAAAGAAGTAGGGATTTATTTATTATAATTAATTTATTTTCTTTTTAGTAATTAACTACAAAGTCTGAAAATATCTACTGAAAAAATCCGCTAGTTGACTCCTGACTTTTGTTGGGAGCATTAATGCGAATATTTTTTATTTTTTGTTATAACGTCACACAGTGGTCAATAAGCGGAAAAAATTGAAATGTCCAAAGTTTAATAAACCCTTTTCTTTTTAGGATTTTTATATTAACAGATTGTTAGAGTTGGCAAAATCGGGTTGATTTTGTAAATTCTCTCCGTCTATAAGTAGCCAAATTTATTCTCAACCAAAATGTTTTATTTTACAACAGGAATATAAATATAATTTTCGATGCCTATTCAATTTATTTTCCTTGCGTTATTTTTACCTTTTACAATAATTGCTCTTTACTATTGTGCAAAAATAAAACGATTTATTTAATTTAATATAGTTGGAATGACACTTTAAAACTTACACTAATTACCTTGTCATAACTTTACGTTGTGATTGAGACCATTGTTAAACAGTTTTCATATTTTATTTACACTTATAAAAAGCTTATTGATTATATAAGTTCGGATTTCTCCGGGTTAAGAGTTAGTTTTTATATTATTATTAGGCAAAATAGTTCATTATAGAATAAGGTTAATAAACGTATCTACATAATTTCATAAAAATTAAACCATCCGTTTGCTATTTAAAAAAAGACCAAATATCTTCATTTGTTTCCAAGTTTCAATTTATTTTACGATATTCTATATGCTTCACTTTATAAGATTTATAAGTTTTGTATTCGAACTTACCTTAACTTGTTTGTACAAACGTTTAGACTTTTATAAATTTATCACTTAGATGGATCTTGAGATGTTAATGCTTTTTCGAGTGCTGCTCCTGTAAAGTTATTTTTACAATTAACATAGCCCTTTAATTAAAATGATAGTCAATAGTTTCTAAAAATGTAGCACCTGAAAAAATCCTTGAAATATATCCATTATTATTACTAAAATGAATAGTTTTTATTTTGTGTTATTAAAAATAATGTTTAGTAAATAATTATATTTCTTAGATATTTATCGCATTTCTTACAGTTTTTTAGTAAAAACTAATTTGACTGGACAATGAATCGTCTCGCTGCTCGCCTTATATTATATTGATCCTCATTGAAAGAGTTATCAACAAAGGAAATTTTGAAGCTTTTAAATAATGTGTTAACTAAAATAATTAGATATAGAAAAAAATGTATATTTAAAAATTTCACATTTTGACAGAAGATCCTCTAATTAAACATAATGTATAAAAATGTATATTTAAAAAAGCTATTTTCGGTTTTCAAATGCTTACATTATATTATATTAATCGTCTTTAATCATGTGAAAAAATTTAATAAGGTATATGGAATAAATTTTTTTGAATATTTGAACAAATTGGCTTATTTCCAAGTAAAACTTTCCCAAAAAAATATATAAGAAGTTAGCCAAAGAACCGTTTAAAAAAATTACATATATATGCCGCAGGTCGATTATCTATTTTAGTTAAACGACGATCGCGATTTCGCTTTCTTTATTGCTCATCAGGAAACTATAGTCTAAGGATGTAAGCACAAAATGGAATCACAGAAACAACTAGTCCACCGGATAATACGATGATCAGCCTATTGTGGATGTCCTTTTAATTCACGTTACACCAAAGTCGTAACAAGGATGCTAAGATCTTTGTATGGTCCGGGTCCTCCAATGACTCAGGCCAACGATCCATTTACGCTAGCGACCATAGCGATTTTGCTGCCTTTAGAGTTAGATTAGCGAGCCTTGGGTATGAAAAATACACAAAATATACGACCGGTATGATGTGGATATATATATACGTTCCACCAAAGCCATAACAAGGATTGCATAACCCTCTCTAGAACAATGGAAGGCCGCGGGCTACTGATCCATTATAGTCATTTGCTCACTTGTATACATAATTTATGCATATAAACTACTGAAAAATGAATAAGGATATTGATGTTTTTTTGTCCTTTTCGAAGCAATGTATTTTTTATAATATAACATCTAAGATAATCTGGCTTTCAGAGAATTTAATTGGCTTGTAAGTAATTTCATTCTTTTTCGTTAAATACTTCTTTTTCTGAATATACAGAGTAATTTAAAAAGAGTTGAAAATTTAGTATTTCTGTTGAACTAGAAACTTTTAGAGAATTGGTTTTAACTTTTTATTGTGTCATTTTTTGAAAGGTTATTATGTTGTCCCAAAACGGTTTTGAAACTAGCTACTTACAAAATAAGAAAATTGTACTATTTCTCTCCCTGAAATCCACTTTATTAACAGCGATGCTGTGCTATTTTTTTGGAAAATAAAATATACCATTAACTAAATTTTCACAATCGCTTTAGTTTTTGAGATACGGCGGATTTCTGTAAAAATAGTACAAAATTATTTTTTTCACATAATTCGAGTGGTACATTTTAGTCAAGTAATCCGGTTATACATTATCTGACAATTATTTATTAATGTCACTTATCACCTTTTTTCTAATAATTCTTCTTTAACTATTCTTCTAATAATCTAAATATTTCATTATTTCGCGAGTGGTATCTCACTTCAGATAAACTAGCACTACTGCTACAAGTCCAAGAAAGTAGATCGCAGCAGGTACCGACACTGGCTCCTTCTCATTAGTGAGAATGAATCAATTTTCTACTGCATGATATCTGCAACAAACACTGTATAATGCCTGTGCCACCCGAATCTCGGGACAGATTACGACACGATTACGACGGATCTCATCATATCGTCCTCTGAGATGTCCAGGAAGAACCCGTGCCCACGGGTAAGTGCGTGAGCGAATATATCGGAAGTCGTATTTTGATATTTCTAGATAATAATACAAAACCGCTTACAAGTGCACGTAAATACAATTAGGGTCGACGAACTAAATAATCTTTCTCTTCCTCCTCTTTTATCGGATCTGAATCCGATACAGCATGTATGGGACTTTCTGCAGAGACGGCTGGATCAGCATCGTCCGCCACCTATTATTCTACAAGAGCTGAGCTATTTTACCAGTTCTATAGTAAGAAATACTATTTGGAGCATATTAATAACTGTATTTACACTATATCGGTAAGGCGCAGAACTATTATTGATGGGCATGGTGGCGAAAATTGATTATTTCTTAAATTGTTTTAAACCCTATTATTTGTTATTATTATGTTATCCTTATTATGTTTTTAAATTAAAAAATAAAATGTTTAGATTGCTAACTAATATCTTCGGAATATTCCTAAATTAGCCCACTTGAACCAAATTTGGGTTACCCTGTACAATTCCCTTACATTGTAAAATCAGCAGATAGTTCCAAAAACCATTTCGGGAGAACTTAATAAGGTTACAAAAAATGAGAAAGGATAAATCGATCAAAACCCATATTCTAAAAGTTTTCAGTTCATACAAAATATTGCATTTTGCATAGATTTTAAAGAACGTATTTTCAAAATAAGAAGCATTTATTAAAAGCTAATTAAATCTTTCGTCCAGCAGCAAAAACGAGGTTCCACTAAATGCTTTACTGAGAGACATAGTGGTCTCCAAATCAGAAGAATGGGTTTTTTGAAATTCACTCCTAGGAGGGTGCAAAACGTATACAATATTTTTTCAAATAAATGAGTTTTTAAAAAATCTTTCCTTGGTGGCTTTTAAAAATAATTATCTTAAAATTAATTTCTGGATTTTTTAAATTTTCACGTTACTTTTTACTTTTTTTTTCAATATATCTTCAACTAAATGAGTTTTCCAAACAATTATTTTCTTAATGACGTTCAAAAATAATTATCTAAAGCTATTTTCTATTTCGAATCCAAAATTCCAACCTTGAGGAGAAGGGATATGTTTTCACTTTTTTAACGATACATCTTGAACTAAAAAAATAATTTATAAATGTATCGACCTTCAACTTTAATTACTATAAATATCGATGTGTATTATCAGCAGCATGTACTCCAAGAGTGCACCTTAAAGACATTCAAAATATAAAGAAATAGAGAAATTATAGATATTTTAAAATTTCTAAAAATTGTATCTGGATTTTCGTCATCTTGGGGGACCTCTAACGGAATTGACCAGAACTAAACAAAAAAACACTTATAATAGTAGATTTCGAAGTAGTTTAAAATAAGCATAACTAAAATATTAGAATTCGTTTGAAATAAATTATGAAGCTTTGTAAACGTCAAAACACAAAGTTTAAAGAAAAAACACATTTGGTGAAAACTGATGAGAACCTTCACAAGCGCACTTTCTTCTTAGAAATAAACAGACAAAATTGGGATGCCGCAAAACCTAAAAAAAAATAAAATTTTCTTAGCCCAAATAATTTACAACGTTTAAAGTCTTGTTTGTATAAATTAGTAAATAAAAAAATACTATAGTAAACAATATGGTGACAGATTATTACTCTTTTTTAGTATCATATAAAACTGAATGAATTAACTTTTTTTGCAGAAAGAAAAAAAAATTCACTTGGAAGCAAAAGATCACTCTAGCAATGCTAGCAATGGCAGAATTTATGTGCTTCTGCTCAGTCTCCGTAATGTCGCCATTTTATCCCGCAGAAAGTTCCAAGAAAGGCGTTTCTGAAACTGTTTCGGGATTAGTATTTGCAGCGTATGCCCTAGTAGTATTTTTATCTTCGCCAGTATTTGGTAAAGTGGTAAGTCACAGTAATTATTATGTACAGTCATCGAAATATTAATGACTGAATTTGCCTAGAGCAAACATATTTCATAAATTTTGAAACTCAGTTTGAACAAAATTCATATACAATATTTCACTCAAACACTATTCGCTATTAGTGCAATTTAACCGGACAGTTTTCTCTCTGCGTGTTTGTAATAGGCCGTTCCAACCAACAGTCAGGGTGCTTGAAAAGTTTGCTCTCAAAAATTTACCACAATCCAAATGCGCTGTTCTACTTTCCAAATGCTAAGGGTAATGTCTTAATAAAAAAACATCCGTTTTTGTAGAAGCTTGGCGTATTCGAGAATTCCTTCCGTTTTTGTAGAAGTTTGGCGTATTCGAGAATTAACTATTAGTTTTAAGTTCGTATACCAGCAATATTTGATTGAGATGACTTTGTTTTGGCTCTTTTAAGATTGGTAAAATATATTTCGGTAGAATTTAGTTTGGAATATACAAAGTGTTCATTCATATGAATGGAAGAATGGGCGAATCAACGAATTGGCAACTATTTAATCGACGCTATTTGTCAATTTTTATTTCATCCCTTTCAATGTTTAAAAATACACAAAATATTAGTTTCGGTCGAATGGTTTGCCGCCATCAAAACCTATTTTATTATTCGCCCAAAATACGGTATCGCCGCGCAACGAACCGAACAGACCCTCCAAGCTATAGCCCGCTCCTCATTAGACGGTTCGATTTGTTGATTCGAGTCGTCCATTCATATGAATGAACCAATGGACGAATATTTCATCCACACTATTCATCAGTTTTTATTTAATACGGTCCCATAGATTTCATGCGTTTCACTGTTTGAACATACATAAAAAAATAAAGGATTTGATTCGGACGAATGTTTTTCCGAGGTCAAAGCTTACATGATTACCCGTCCAAAAGACGGAAGCGCCGCGCAACGAAGCGAACGGACCAACCGGCCCCTCCACACTATGCGGACGAACAAACGAATGGAAGAATAGTGAGTAGCGGGCTTATGCAAACGAATTAACGAATAAAGGAATCAAGCGGGCCGTGTAGAGGGTCCGGTTCATCCGTTCGTTTCATTGCGCGGCATTTCGGTCTTTTGGGCGTGTAATCAAGTAGGCTTTCACCTCGACTAACCATTCGTCCAAATCAAATCTTTCTATTTGTTGATTCGCCCATTCGTTCATTCATATGATTGGAATGAACGAATCGAACCAACGAACCGAACCGAATAGTGAGTAGCGGGCTTAACTATATACCCAAACGAACTGAAAATTGAATGTTCGAGAAAAAGCTGTTTTTCATAAAAAAAGTTTCTTGTCGAAAAATACAGCTTTCACGTGAGAAACCTAATGTGGTATAGTTTAGTCGGTTAGAGTTACTTTATTAGTTATTTAGTGGGTAGCGGGCTTTAAGTCCATTCGTCCATTCGTTCATCTGTCCTCCTAGAATGGAGGGTACGTTTCATCCGTTCATTTCGTTGAGCTGCATTTCCGTCCTTTGGGCGGGTAATCAGGCAGGCTTTGACCTCGGCGAACCATTTGTCCGAATGAAATCTTTTGTTTTTTATGTATTTTTAAACATTGAAGACACATGAAAGGTGCAGGGGAAAAGAGATCAGCGTCCATTTTTGACAAAAATTGGGTAAAAGCGCCATCTTATATTTGTCGACCCAAACTTTCTCATGGCATGGTCGGTTTTGTGTAAAAATGATCACAGTCACCACAATTAAATTACATTAAATCGCTATTCAGAGCAAAAATGATCAAGGTCCAAAATATTCCATGCGCTTCCAAACAAAAACGATCAGAGTCCATCTTGTCGCGTCTTTTATAAAATCAGGTGATTGGTAGTTTATTGTTGCAAGAAATGTGTTAGTAAACGTTTCTGTGTTTCTTGTGTTTATTCCGTAAAATGAAATTCAGTAAGGACAGTAGTAGTAGTAGTAGTGCAATTAAAGTTCCAAGTACAAGTACAATGCCAATGACTAAGAAGCATCCAATAACTGGACGAATTACGGATGTATCCAAAAAGTTGAAGGTCAAAGGATATACTACTGGTGAAAGCTGTAAGTCTTTACGTTTTCATTGTTTTGAGAGGAAGAACATTGTTTCTGAGGAAAGGAATTCACTTATTACAAATTTCAATAATTCTCTCAGTTACAATGATCAAAATTGTTATTTGAGTGGTCTAATTTCCGTAATTCCTGTACAGAGAAGAAGAAATAGGAAACCGGAGGATGTAGCCCGCTTCAATAATAGTTCCTATGAATACCGTGTGCGTCTTATTAGAACTGGAAAGGCATTAGAAGTACCTGTCTGCTATAAAGCATTCCTATTGTTACATGGGATAACTAATCGAAGAGTTCAAAGTTTAAAAAAGTTCTTATTGCTTACAGGACCTTTTAAAGCAGATCAGAGGGGAACAAATAAAAATCGACTCTCAAAAATCTCTTCTGAAACAATAAATTGTGTTGCCTCGTTTTTAAGCGCATTAAAAGGCAGAAAAGCTCACTACAGTCTTAAAGACGCAAATAAAATTTATTTACCGGAGGACTAAAATATCAAAAAGTTATATCTTATGTACTCTGAAAAATTTCGGGAAATATTTTCAACAAAATTTAATATCTCATTCGGTTGTCCCAGGACCGACACATGCAGCACCTGCGATAAATACAAGGTAGACGAAGAGAAACTACAGGGGGATCTTACTTTACAGTACAGTTGAATATGAACCTCCATAAGTTAAGGGCTGAAACATTTTACAAACGCAAAAGGCAAGCCAGACAAAAAGCAAAGAAACATGAAAACATGGAAGCTATAACAATAGATTTTCAAAAAAATTTGCCCTTGCCAAACTATCGCAGGCAGTTGTCTTTTTACAGTTTTAATATACACATTCTTTCCGACCAGCGTTCATTTTTTTATACCTACGATAAAACTGTGGCGAAAAAGGGTGCAAATAATGTATGTTCTATGCTATACCATTTTACAACTTCAATCTTGAGCAGTTCAGTTCAACATCTCAATATCTTTTGTGATTCTTGCGCTAGACAAAACAAAAATTACGTTGTCTTTCGTTTCCTGCATTATTTGACTACGATATTGAAGCGTTTTAAAAAAAATCGAAGTTTATTTTCCAGTTCGCGGACACTCATATCTCGAGTGTAACCGCAACTTGGGCTTAATAAATCAGAAAGCTTTAGCGGAAACTCTCGATGATTGGAGAAGTATTATAAGTAAGAGCAGAGTAAAACCTTCACCATTTGTGGTAATAAATTGGAAACAATAGTTATTCAAGCAGTGGGATGAATATCTGTATTACAGAAAAACCTGTCCTTTCCCTTCCAGACCAATTAAAGTGTTTCGCATAGTTTAAGAACATTGCAGTTTAGTAGAACATAAAGATTCTTACAACGGTTTATTCCCAAAAAAGTGCAATAAAAAAAATATTGAAGGTTTTCCAACCTTACGAAATTCGTACAATGGACCCTTACCATTAAATACTCCCAAGCATAACGATATTAACCATCTAATGCAGTTTTGTTCCGTGCGTTCCCACAAATTCTTTGCTACTTTAGTGTCTTTACCTAATGTGCTCCCAGACGACTGTGAAGAGTTAGTTCCTGTCGTGGAGCTTGAAGGAATTGATACAGATGATCCCGACGTTTTTCTCCCACTAGCAGAATTGGTTAAGAAGATGAAGGACGTCTCTTAATAGTTTTGTTTTTGTCAACTTATTAGTTTGAAGTTTACTTTTGTCTTAATGTAAAAGAATGTCAATTAGAAGTTTTGGTTTGTGTTAGTTTAACTCGTTTACAGCTTTTTGTAATCTGTTTTTTTTTTCGATATTATAATATCAAAATAAAACTATTTTCGAAATTAAATTTACTTAATATCAGCATATATCTAAGCCTGCATTTTCAATTTTTAAAAGTGAAATACGATCATAGTCCTAGATCGTTTTCGCACGTGTAAGTGTGAAGTAGTGCTACATTTTTGCTCAAAATTTAGCAATTTATGACAACAACTCTTACAGGTTTTTATTTTACATGGGCAACTAGTTGATAGTTACGCTATAAAAGAAAATTTTCAGATTCCTATCATTGAAATAGGAAATATGACTCTGTAAACTTTATTTTCCTTATATTCTGTAAAAACTACTTTTTGTGACTCTGATCTCTTTTCCCCTGTACCCTTCACATGAGATCTATGTGAACGTATTAAAAAAAAATTGATGAGTAGTGTAAAAGAAATATTCATCTATTCGTTGATTCGCTCATTCGTCCATTCATTCATAAATAGACGAATTGAATGAACGAATCGAACCGACAAACCGAACCGAATAGTGATTAGCGGTGAGGCTTAACAATAGCGCCAAATGAACTGAAAATTGAACGTTCAAAAAAAAGTTGTTTTCGTAAAAAATTGTTTCTTGTCGAAAAATATAGCTTTCACGTGAAAAACCCTAATATGGTATAGTTTAGTCTGTCCGACTTAATTTTTGTGCCATTTCGTTTGAAAAAAAATTACATACAAAATATTGAACAGAACTAACTTGATGAAAATGTAAATGAAAACACTAGTTTAATATTTCGTTTAATTTATTTTATAAAATACACATGATACGCCAATAATGGTGCCTTTATCAGATAATAGACATTAAATAAGTGTAGCACAAACTCTGGGTATTAAATATCTGAACCCGTTTTTACAATTGCGGATATTTTACGGCTAAAATGTTTGGAATTTTTCGTTATAGACTAATAAAGATTTAACAATGGGGAAATAGTAGGTCTAATTGATCTTTTAATAGTGTGTTGTTATTTTTATGTTTGTTTGTTTCTATAAATTGTGGAATTAGTTATTCTACCACCCTGACATGCAAGCATGATAGTATACGAGATGGCCTAACGTAAACTTTACACGCCGATTTTCTGGTTTTTAAATGAAAATCTGGAAAAACGCTCGGACCCGTCGATTTTGATTTAAGGGGAACTATTTTTCTGCCTTTTTCATCCCCATAACTTCAACCCCCTCAAGGAAGTGAAGGGGTCTTGATACAAATTAGACTTCGTTTTTTATGTTTTTGTGAAAGAAAGAAAAAATCGAAGAACTCTCTGGCCGGTCGATTTCTGATTCGAGAGGGAACAACGCGTCAAAATTTTCATCGATAACGAAATGGAAACCATAATAGTGAAAGAGGTAATGTGGAAAAAATATCTACTTAATAACCAAGAAAAAGACTACTTACTTTTGTAATCCATTTATTAAATGCTGGAAATGATCGCCATTCACTTCCATGCAGTAAAATAAGTTGCGTTCTCGTACATTACGCGTGTGTAATTTGACGGCATTCATTAATTATACGATTTTGCAAATCATCCAATGATACCGTTAAGGTAAAATGAACACTCATCCGAAAAACAAATATCGAGCATGTAGTTTTATTTATTGTTAATAATTTCACTTATTACTTCACAGAAATGAAGTCGACGATCGGAATCATTCTCGTTCGGCTTTTGAACCAATCATATTTAAAAAGTATGAAACTTATGTTGTTTAAGGATTCTCCTGATTGTTGTACGTGATACACCATATATATCAGACAATTTCCTAGTACTAAGGGACGAATCCATTGCTAGATGACCTAAAACAGCCACTTCTCTCGCTTCGTCTCTTTCATGCATCCTCTTTTTATTTCCGGCTGAACCGGTAGCCTCAAATTTGGCAACAAGTGCAAAACGTAAGTTGCGGATACATTTTTTTCAGGATGGCGTTCTACAAATAAAGCATTATCAGACCTACAAACAACAGAGAGAACCTTAGTAAATAATCACACTGTAGGGGGTTCCATCAGAAGAAAACAAAAAAACTCTGGCTGTAGTTCAGTATTTATTTCTGTGGTTTCAAGCTCAGAAAATTCTAGAAATAACAGTACCAAAAATAAGCTAAAATTTTACTAATATTTCACAACGTATTAAATTTATACAGCTATTTTTAATTATAATTTACCTATTTAGATATTCTGAAAAACACTTTACCTCATACCAGGCAACAACAGAAAAATTATTTAAAAGCAATAATTGCCTGAATCACGTCGACAAGTTTCCAGAATATTTAAGCGTGTACCTATTTCGATAAGGCGTCGTAGAAAAAAAGACGATAGCGTTCCCCCCGTTATTGCTCGGGTCGAGATCGATCGCTACTGTTGCGATTTTTTTAACAAAGTCCGAAAAAATACCCCACATATACGATGGTCAAACTTTTGAGTTACAACACTCACAAATCCTAAAACAATAACTTACAAATAGAATGAAACACACTAAAGCACAATAAAACAAACAACTACTTTTACATATTTGATTGACACTAAAATGAGGTTAAGTCTCACGTGAATAAACAAAATAAAATATTAAAAAAGTATTAAAAAAGATTCATGCCTCTAGCTAGGATCGATCCCGAACCGCCTGAGTGGGAGGTAAATACCTACAGACCACTGGACTAGTCAAAGAAACTAACCAAAAACTCTCACTCTATAAATTAGTGAATGAAATGAAGATTACCTGCAATTATGATTACACTAAATTGTTAAATATTAGGGTTGGTTCGAAATTAAAAACATCGTTACGCACGTGAGAATAGGACTTTTTATAGCTTTGGTTATTTCTATTTTTTTCTAGAAGGTCAAGCTTTTTCCCCTTTGGACATTCATGTAAAACATCAACGTCAGAAACGGAAAATTCATGACCTGACTCTAACAAATGATTGGCAAAAGCTGAAACAGTCTCAGTTACATCCGAATTTCTGAATTTGTTGACAAGGCTCAAATGTTCTCTCACCCTTGTGAAAATTTTTCTACCTGCTTGTCTTACATAGGTCGTAGAACATTCGCTACTAATGTTTATTGTGAAGTGTAAAATTATAGTTATAGAGTCCGAGACTTGGAGTCTTTTTCTATGTTTGTTATTACTAAAAATTAACAATCGATTTGACACGGTTGTAACGTTCTTAAAAATTCACGAGGAACTGAGGTAAATCGAACACATAGTGCGTCCACAATATTTTTTTAACAAGGAATTAACAAATAAATAAATACTTCCCAAACTCCAGTCTGATAAGAATAGTAAGTCGAGGTAAATTCCACAATGCGAAATTTTTAGGTCAGATAGTATTTGATGAGATCTTCAAAACAAGTATCGCCTCTTCAAAATCGGAGGGTTGTGCTTTCCCCCGTTAGGGGGTTGAAGTTACGGGGATGAAAAAAGCAGAGAAGTTGTTTCTCCTCGAATCGAACTCTCGAATTCTTCCATTTTTTTCACAAAAACGAAGTCTAATTTGTATCCAGATCTTCAAATATCCAATAAATTTTAACAAGCTGTCATTCCGTTGTGGTTGAAAATAATAAGGCGGTCATAAAGAACTCGATGAGACAAAAGAGGTATGGCACGACTCCTCTATTTAAATTTCTGGGGTTATTCTCCCCTTAGCTAGGGAGCTAAAGCTACGGGGATAAAAAAAAACTGAAAAATAGTTCGCCCTCAAATCAAAATTCAACGAGTCCTAGCGTTTCTCCAGAATTTCATTTTAAAGCCGAAAAATCGGAGTGTAAAATTTTTGTCGCCCACCCTATATGTTTGCCCACCTATGAAGACATTCTAAATACGCCGATGTAGCCTAGTCTAGTCTAATTTTAAATTTTTTCCGACTGGTTGGAAAGGGAAATGAAAAGTATTTTAACCATCTTTAAAAATAACATAAAATTGTTTTTAAACTGAAAGTAACGGGTAATTTCGCCAGTTTATTTATAATTCCATATTTTTATAATTGTTAGTAGACGTATTTTAACATACTAATTTTTGCCAGTTTGTTTGTAATTTCATCTGTATTAATCTTCCTGAAAAATGAGTTTGCAAGATTTACGACCATTGAATACTTTTAGAGGTCCGGTCGCAAAGAGAACTTAAACTATTTTACTCTTTTTATTGGGAAGTCAGAATTAAGAATATTTGAAATTTTGGCCCCAGATCCAGGTTTGGCCTTGGACTCCTAAACCCACAGGCCAGTCCGTCCCTGTTTAATGCCGCGTTTAACCAATTTCTTAATTCGTAATTGTTAAGGCATCTGTTCAAAATGACAAATGTCAGTGTGCAGAACGCTATTTAACCGACGCTATACGTTCTAAGCCCGGCACATAAACCGTGGTAAAACTCGTCCCTTTTCCACCGTGTGAACGGAGCGTTTTTTACATGGCCGCGTATATCTACATTTTTGGAAAGGCTGTTCCCAAACCACGCAGGGAGAACTGTACGTCTAAAAGGCCCTGTTGTCAAAAATTTATGACTAACGAAATGTGATCTGTTTCAGCTTCCTAAGATTGGTGCCAAACCACTTTTTATTAGTGGTCTATTTATTTCAGGAGTATCCAGTGTAATATTTGGGTAAATATATTTTCATCCTATTAGATTTCTGCCGATTAGCTTAGAAAATTACATACATATCAATGAATTAGGTATATGTATTTAAGAGTTCAAAAGTCTGTAATATTATTTAAAATGGTAGCGCTCTTCTACCAAAAATTGTCAAATTATTTCTACTTTTGTAAAACTGTAGTAAATGCTTCTTGTAAAGGAAGCAAGTACCAAAATTGAAATTAAGAAGTGTTTGACTTTAGCAAAAGGTGACATAAGATCTATCTTCAGAGTAATTTTCCATGGACATCTAAAGAGTTGTTGGAAAAGTGCCATAAACATTCTATTCATCTGCCTTACACATATTATCGCAAAATTCAGTTTACCGATATACAAATTTAAAGACAATGAATATTTTATTACAAGCAACAATGTAAAAATGTAAGTTAAGTGCAGACGCGAATATAGAAATTTTTGAAGGGGTGGGGAGAAAAAAAAAACAAATAATATAAAGGGGTTACTCCGTTATTTTAAAAGCTAAGCATAAGATACATTATACATGTAGTAAACTAAGAAATCAATAACTACTTTAACATTTTAATCAGCTAAGTATATTTTCATCCATAATTGAGCGTAAATGAGTTGTTAGTAATCTTAATGTAGAAAAAGAACGCTCTAACACATGGTTACAGGTAGTATGGCTAAAATAGTAGCAAACGTTTGATGCTTTGGTAGTATTCTGCAGCAGATATAGGTATATCCAACTAATACATTTTTTGGCTCGATTGCATTATTTAATCAGTAAAACCGCCATAAATCTAGTTCTCCTTCGAGTTCTTGTAAAGGTCCTGGGAAATCTGATTCATAAAATTTTGCAGCCGCTAAAAGTTTTTCATTTGTCACATTATCTAAGTTATCTGGGAGTGAACTAAATAAGCCAAAAATATCACCATATTTATCTGTGAAACAGTTTTTTATTTCAGAAATTAGGTGTTCCAAAAATGGTATAGATATACTAGCTCGGTAATATGTTTTTGAATCAGTAGTCGGTATATTTGAGCGATGAATTTGTTGTTTCTGAATACGAGAGATTTTCAGTTAAATATGGTGATCAATAATGATTCGGCATTATTTCGAAACAATGACTACCGTAACTATTAGAGCAATATCATAAGCTTGTCTAAGATCTAAATTATATTATATATATATATATATATATATATATATATATATATATATATTATAGGAAATAATATTATAGGAAATAATGAAACACAGTCACAGACAATAGGTGTACCATAACAAGGAAACTTATAAGAAAATCAACTGAATACTTTCCGAAATTAAAAATATGCTTTACTAATTTTTAATTAAATTGATTTGATAATAAAAATATAAAATAATGACAAAAATTTCAAGTGGCAGTAGCAGTAGGAATGAAAAAAACCTATAGTAGACTATATCATACTAACGTGGTGCTAAAATTAAAAATTTAAAAACAAATATATATGTAGTAAATATTTTATATGTTCTTATACTTTTTCATGTTTTAGTCTCTTAGATAGAGTTAACAGCTACACATATTTTGTATCGGCTTCATTTATCATCAGAATCATCGAAGCCCTTGGTTCAAGTGCGTACGCCACAGCAGGATATGTAGTAATCATAAATATATTTCCAGAAAACACAGGGGCTGTTCGAGTAAGTTCTAAATAAAATTATTAATAATTACCTACATATGAAAGAGTTACATTTAAATTGAAAACATTCATTCGAGTCTATCAAAAATAATTTTTTTCTTATCTGATTTTATTATGTAAAATGTAAAAATAAACACTATTTTTACAAACATTTCCATATTTGTTTCAAACACGTGACATGCTTCCCTGCAAAGCAGCTTGTTCAGATGTTTACATGAACACACTTGCAAATAGTAAATGTCTATTTATATATCTAAATGTAATACAATTGTTGGGACATTTTAAGTAACATAAAAGTTTTGAAATTATTATATTTACCAATTAATGTTGCTAAAATATATTTAACAGTTTTGAATTGCTATTTTTGGCCTGATTCTTCAATAAGCACTTTTTGTTTGAGCTTAATTTATTTCTAAAAAATACAGTAGATTCTATTTATGACCCTTCTTTCTTCTCTATAAAATTTTGATTCAAAGTATGATTAGTCACAATTAGGTGATTTGCATACAATGAGTCCCAAATTGGTTGTGGATATATGGGAATAAGTTAAAGAGACAGTTAAAAACAGAGATTTTTACAAAAATGATTAATTACCAACTCAAATCTATCTGAAAATCCGAACCAAACCTTTTAACTTTTTTAGTTATATTGAAAAATCTAAAAAAGTGCATTTTAGAAAAACCCTTATAACTTATTCTTAAATTTTGAAATCATTAAAAACAATATTAGAGCCACTTTTAATGTAAATTTATTTATTGTGTACTTAGATTTTGATCCCCCTGTTGTCATTTTGTGAAGCCATCATCAACTTTGTTTTTGTCTTGTGGACATTATATTAAGATTTGCCAGTTTTGATAAGTATCTTTTTTACTTTTTAAATGATATGGGACACTTGATAAAAAATTGTTCGTTAAACTTACTTACTTAGTATTGTATTTAATCTAAAGAATAGATATTATCAAAATAACTTTTAACAAGATAATAAAACTATTACAAATTATTTTTCAGTATTTTTAAATCAATATTAATTACTTGATTATTAGTAACTTGTTTACATGACAAACAATCTACAACTAGATTTGGCTCAAAATGTCGCTTTTTTTTATTATACATTTTTAAAACTTGTTTAGATCTTGTCCCACCAGGACTCATGGTATTACGATTAATCGTAGCAAATACTTCCCGTACACTCAGCTCTAAAACTTGTTTATTTCCTAGGGGATCAAACCCAAAGACTTAACTCTTAACATGTCAGCATAAATAAAAGTCTAGGGGTTAAATTTCGGGTACAGTACCGTTATAAGAAATAACTCTTTCATCTAAAGTTGTTCTTAAAAATGATGGTACTTCCCTAGTCTTATAGGCTGGGTAACCATCCAGTTGAATCTAGATATTGATAAAATTTCCTAACCCTGCTGCCCTAATTGCTGAACCGATTTGAGTTCTAAGCCTTTCAAGGTTCCTCAGATCTGCTTATGTAATATACCGTCATATACAAATCACCCTATAAGACGATTTCTGATTGATTTATAAGCAGGATAGTTACTCTTCTGGAGAACTCTATGAACAGTCCATTTCGGAATATCAGTTTCCCTATACGCCATTTTTATCGAAACAAGTGGATTTTTATATTACTAAATATTTGCATGACGATCGTTTGCCTTATTGTAGTTTTTAGGTTTACGAAACTGCCACAATTTAACAAATTTCTTTATGGATATTTTTTTAAATAATCACGCAAATCTGACTTTTATTCGTTACTATAATTTCCAGCCATTTTTGTTACTATTACCACTTTTAGATTTAAATATTGATACTTAAACCGGTTTCAATTAATCTGTCGAATTCGAGTACATTTTATTAATTATATAATCAACTCCAATTATTTATAAGAAGAACGCTAATGGGCTACCCCTGGTTCTCCACCAGCTCCAATCGGCCTACGATAAATTCAGAAATTTCAAATAACGCCCAAAAAATTAAAGTTTAGCACACATAGTTTATTTGTAATTACTGTCAACCAACCTAAAACTGTATTTTTAAGATCGTAAAGACTAAAATCGATAAATAATTTTATTCAGCGTACGCAGTGGAACGCCACAGATCGAGTCAGAAATAGAAGTTAGAAAGAGACAAACATGTAAACATTCGGTAAGCCGCTCTACAGTCATCTTAAAGCTTTTCAAAACAAAATTCGCTTGTGCGAAACACAAATGAAAAGTAAAAATTGCTTTCATTTCTTAACTTTATCCAGTCACGAAAACATTGAGTACGGTCGCTATGCTGAAGAACTGAAACTACTGTCAGAGCAATTCACTGATCGGTTTTCCAATTATAAGAATATGGATAGCACTGTCAATATTTTTGCAAATTCTTCTAAGTGTAATGTGGAAGATGCTCTGCTTCACCTACAAATGGAGTTGATCAAGCTTTAAGAAGACTTATATTTGAAGTCTAAATTTGGTGATGTGGACCTAAGCGAATTTTACAAAAATTCCGAAGAAAAGTATCCACAGCTAAGAGTTTTCGCACGAAAAATAATTTGTACATTCGGTAGCACGTATAATTTTAATTTTTTCAATCATGAAAATTAATACAAATAAGCATCGTATTCGGCTTACAGATGTTAATTTAGAGAACCCTTTACGCCTATGTACTAGTGATACTGACCCCAGTATTGATCACCTTGTTTCTCATTAATTTTCATTTGATTTTCTATCTGTTTTTGTTAACTTGTTTTTTTATATGTTTGATTATGCTATTATAAGTTTGAACTTGTATCGCTTTTTTTTTCACTACTACCTACTTATTTTTTACCTTCAGCCCGCGAACCGATTGTCCTGAAATTATGCCCTCAGCTAAACAAAGGTTAACCCATACCTGACTTAAAATAACCGAGCAACTACATTACGCTAAGATATAACACCCGAAGCAGCTACTGTGTGGCAAAACATATCATGTGTTTTAAACAAATATGGTAAAAGTGATCTTTTATCACATTTTTACATTTCACATAACATTATTATGGATTTCAACATCAACCGAGTATCGGCTCTCATAATCGTATTATTCTATTCTTGTTCACCGATTACATTAATTCTCTTTTAGAGATCTTAGTAAGTAATTAATAAATCAGACATATTGTGGTTTAATTTTGGATGAAGTAAACTTTTCTTATTATATTTAAATGATTTGAAAGTATTATTTCAGAGCCTTAGTGTGAAAATAATCAAATTTGAAAATAAATTATTATTAGACAAATATCGCAATAATCATTACATTTTTCTGCGTCACCGGACCATTGTTTCATTGTGCCAATTACTTTTTACCAGTTTTGATTCTAAGTTGTTAAATGTGAGTTAGTGGAAACATAAAATACATAAAAGCTAATTTCATTTATATCAAAATTATTGCTTAACAGGATGTCGGAGGAACTATAGTAGGTCTTGTTATCGACGAGGAAATAAACGTCCTATGTATGTAATGCTTTTGTTTATTAAAAACAACGAACTTTCACTAATACGATTTCTGTTAGTGATCCAAATCAAGCTGTCACATAAAAGACATCTTATCAGTTTATGTGCTGCAACAGCAGCATGAATTTAAATTCACTTCGATATCCTTTTTTTGTTTCAAATTAAGTAAAATTCGTTTCAGAATTCGGAAGAAATATGTTTTTTTTTTTAAACCGTGCGGTATTGTCTCCTTATATTTTGCTCTTCTTCTACATTATTTATTTTTAGGGATAGAAAGATAGATTTTTAACAGAATAAACAAATGAATAGAACGTGGCAAATCTGACAAGAAATACCAAATTATTTTTTTTAATGAATTAAACTGGATATTATTTTTTACTTGTAATCCTCGTAATCTTCCGACTTCAACAATATATTTATGTTCTAAATTTGCTCTAACCGATTTTTCAATATTTTACACTTAACAAAAAAGAATTAATTAAGATTTGTAAAATTAAACTGCACTTGCACTTCAACTGCAAGTTTTCTTGAACTGAATATCCCATAAAGAAATTAAAGTAAAGGTAGTTTAGTAGTAGTTTTCGTGTTGTTTTGTTCACTGTACTCATTTATATTTTGACACCCGCCTACAGCTTTATTTAAAAATCCTTTTTTAATGGAATACCCTATATATTATCACTTAATGGGTATCTTTTTGCTAAGGATAAATATACTTGGTTGACATCTTAGTTTTTAAAAAAAGCCAAATAATTAACAAAAATTCGACCATAAGACGCAATGTGTTAGGTACAGATAGAACACCTGTTGTGGCAGAGGTTTTGTCAATTTTTTCGTTTGTTTTTAAATATAAAGATATTAAATCTGATATATTTGAAGTCACCAAGAAAAGACCTAAATAATAATAAGTACACAGTGTTCAATTTAAAAGGTTTAGATTGTGTCTGTTTCCCGTATCTTTCACAATTTTGGGTATTTATTAAAAGTAATAGAGGAAAATCCTACAAAATAATGATAATTTAATTTAGATGTGTCACCGATATAAAGTATTTTCGCTCTACCAGTATTGAAGTTGGAGAAAATTAATTTGCCAAAAAAAAATAAAGGAGGAATTTTTTTAACTTATTAGTTATCCAGTCAGAAATGCCACAAAACATAATAAAGTTATGGTTGAAGGCAGGGTATTCAACATATCGTAATGAATGGACCATACTTTATTTATAAACATATTAATAAGTTCATTTTTTCATTCCAGATTTGATTTGTTACCTAAAAAATGAACAATCTAAAGACCTAATAGTGTTAAAGCAATTTTGTGAACCTGTCGCTGCTTATTTTATCTCTAACCTACCAAACAAATAAAAAAAATCTTTATATTTTTGCTCATCTTACCTATTTTAAAGTTTATATTTTGTTTCCCTATTTTGTAGAACGTATGCCATATTTCTTTAAGTAAAACTTAATCTACACAGTGAACATCTTATGTATGCTTTTAAATTATTCCAATTAAACTGGTTTTTTTTTCTCATATTATAAACCTAATGTCATATTTTGTTTCATTGTCAGTAAGAGGCACGAATAGTATTTCAGGTAAAACTTAATTGAGGAAGTTAACATGTTATAAGCATTTTTGTAATAAATTTGAGTTCTCTGCCAAATTGAATTAAGCGGTATTTGAGTAGGTTACATTAAAATTAAATTTACTCATTTACATGTTTGAAGGACATACCTTGTTTTTTCCCCATACCCTTCAAATATATAACATACACAGAAATCGTATTATGAGGATTCCGATAAACAAAAAGCATATAATAGGGTGTTCAATTTAAAAAACCATAAGTTGGTATTTTCTGATAGATTAACGATGTTTATTTGACAATTCTGTTAAAAAAAAATCCTGGCTGTTCAGGCAAAACTCTGCCACTTTAGCACTTATTTTCTCTAAAATTAAATGTTGTAGGGGGCGCAAAATATAAAGAGACACCCTGTACCTTTACTGTTAATATTTTTAGTTTAGTAGGTAGTATACTACCGCAACAATCAAACTAAAAATAGGGCGCTAAGTGTTCATTAAGAATACCTTATGTAATACCAAAGACCAATAATTATGCTTCGAATAGACAGCCCATCAAGCAGTTTCATAATTTCGCCACGTCAATCGCTCGAGTCATCGTTTAGTCGTGATATTAGCCTGACTAAGTCCTATTTTTTTTTAGAACTGCGATTCAGAGATTATGCGTCAAAGAGAAAAATAAAATGGCAGGGTAATTGCGTAAAACCGATCTATAAACGAATTCAACCAGCAGGGCCCGAATTCTTCAAAGCAGTAGAAGATGATCATTCTATTGATGGAATAGGAGAGATCCTTTCTATCACGTCTTCTGAGTAACTTAAAGTAACTGAGAGAACAAATTTAAGAAAATGCTAACTGCTTTGTTGCCAGATAAATAATGTGCATCTATCCATACAATATTGCAAATACCAGAAAAAAAAGTTGAATGACTATTTGACAGAATGACAGTATACGTTCAGAAATTTAAAAGAAATGAAATTTCGAAATTAACAATAATTATTTTTTTGGCTAGTTGTATACAAATTATATTAAGGAAAGACAAAATAGCAAAACTATTGCATACAAAAGGCATACGATAAAATTACAATGTTTTCTATAAAATCTTAAAAAAATGAACAATAAAAGAAGAACTCCTAAAAAGAATGTGAAAAAACAATTTTTAGTCCAGTTCAACCTAAAAGAAAATTTTTAATTAGGTTAAATTTAGAATTATGAACTGGTTTTGTTATTTACCCAAATCCTTTACTGAATTGTGCATCAGATAAACCTTCAAAAGCATTGTATTTCCAGTATATCCGTCTATGTAAGCCAACTTCGGCATGTTGAACATACTCGCAGGCTTGTCGATATAACTCAAGTTCTTCAACATCTATCTTTTATGTAAACATAAAAACGGATTTACAAAAGAATCGGAACACGAAAAAGTGAGATTAGCGACACTTTCGAGTAATTGTTCTCCTAGCATAGCCCAGTAGAACATATTTCTCTCAAAATCAAGTATCACCTTATATACCTCGTATTAAAATGAACGTGAAAAAATTTAAAAAAAGGATTATTCTATCAATTCAAGAATTCAGGCTCTGATCGGATGCTGTCTATCACTCAGGCAACTCTGGACGTTGAACTACGCGGATATCTCTCGACAGATCCTCATTATACTGAGTAGAATAGAAAATTAGAGCGTCTTTTATTTCCATTCGTGTAAAACGTCTATTAGGACTATAATCGGTTTTTGGTAATACGTCTGAGAAACTTATAATATAATGTGCTGTTCAATATTCAGTTTTGAATATTTTTAAATTTTATTTCTAGTAATTCGATTATATTGATATCATAAATTTCCAAAATTTAAAAAATGTTGATGAAAACGTTATTTCTATTTCAGGGAATAATAGAAACCTTTGTGGGACTGGGTTTAAGTGCTGGACCTGGAATTGGTGGACTACTTTATGCGGTAATTTTTACTATTTATTTTAACTAAAATCCACGTTTTAAATAAGTTTTTGTTTGTCAAAATCTATAAATACTTTATTCGTATCTTAGATGTAATTGAAATTTTATTCTTACAATGAACCAACTTATGTTAACTTAGATACAAAAAATGGACATGTGGATGTATAGGGTATCCTATTTTCCGGGGTATCTCCTTTATTTTTTAAGATAGAGGGTTGCAGACTTTACACACAGTTTAGTGCCGCTTTCTGTATATTATTATTTATATTTATTAGGAATAATGTGGGCTTTCCAAAAAAAAAACAAAACTAAAATTTTCTTGTGTGTCCAGTGTGTGGTAGGCTGTGTCTAAAATGTATTAAAAACAAAATTTACATAAATCATGTAAATCATTTTTATTTTAAAGATGTAACACTTTCAAACTTAATTCAAAATTTCTTTTTTAATTCGCGTCTCTTAATTATTTGTTACGGCATTTCAAGTTAATTTTGATACAATTATTGAATTTTACTCAAAACAAAACAACAATTATTACTTAAAAAACAAAAGATAAACAAAAATTTAAAAGAGCGAACAGCTTTCAAAGGTGGTTTTCAAATGACGGCCATTTTCCCCTTTTCAAAATTGGCACATCTTCGTTATTCTTCTAATAGCGTTCATTCTTCAGAGGCCTTCTTTGTAAATTTCGGAAAGTTAAATCGATCACCGTACGAAGCTCCGCTGCAGACTGATATCGTTTTTAAATATTTTATTTTGCATGAAACCCAATAAGAAAAATCTAAAATCGAAAAATCCAGAAATCGGAAGGCCAATCTTATAGGTCCGTGGGTATCAATCCATCTTTGAGGAAAGTTATCGTCTAAAAATGTCCATCTTGTTGAAGATAGACGGCATTATAAAGTTCCAATGGAACATTTTTCAGCAGTTGTGGAATAACTTCTTCAAGGATTTCTAGGTACCGACGCGCTGTGAGACCTCCTTCAAAAATTCTAGAGAATATGGATCTTCCAAAAATGAGACACGAGTCCTCAACCCCAAAGCGTTCTTGTTCTGCCTTTCAAAAATTAAATGGTAATTTTCGGTGTAGCAGTTTCTTGTATTATGGCGATTGAAAATCCCCGGACTTGAAAAATATAATTCATCGGACCAGATAAATGTAGAATTTATATGGAAGATAAACAAAAGTGTATGCTTTAGGACGGACCTGGATAAATGATCCGTGCTCTAGTAAATTTGATTAAAGGCGGACAAATATGTCTCGAAAGGGTTCTCTTCTCTCTGGATATCTAATATGAACAAAAAGAACTCCTCAGATATTTTCCTAACCATACTACTCAAAAGAAGTTGCTTTTGTAAATATAATTCCGACGCTTCATAGGGATTTTCATTAGATTGTATAAAAAAAACAAACAGTCATAATTGTCATAGACTACCATTATTGCAAAAAAAGTAAATTAAATATAGTATATAGTTAAATAGATACATGAAAACAACAAAAAGATTTCATTAACAAACCTGCAAAATTTCTGACATTTTACTTTTTATTTAAAACAAATTAGCCATAGCCTACTACCTACTAATTGGACAAAAAAGAAAATTTTAAAAAATCTCGAACATTCAGTTTGTTTTTTAAAATAACTGCATACATGTATATATTTTTGAAAAGCCTATATTATTCCTAATAAATATAAAGAATATTAGACATGGTGTCCCATTTAAAAAATAAAGTAGGGTCCGATATCTTTTTAACATGACCTCACATACTTATTCTGAAAGCGGCACTGAATTCTACAGAAAAAGTTATATAAATGCAGTCTTCGCCTTTTTGATAAGTATCAGATAGCTGGGATACGAGGGTGGCTTGAAAATGCAACATTTCCAAAAACACCCTGTATCTCAAAAATCAAAAGGGCTATGAAAATTCTGCTGGCGCCATCTTTAATCGCACAAGTAGCACACTGTAGCGAAAACCTTAACACTTTATCTTTAAATATAAGGGAAATACCCCATGAAAGTGCCGGAAATGGGATACTGGACAGTGTTATGTTGCCTTTTGAAGCTTTCGTCTGGAGGCAAAAGAGCTTACAAACTTTAGGAGAGCTTTACATTAGAAGAATATAGATCCATGGAAGTATATAATCAAAAGTCGGATGTGAAGATGAAGTCAAATTACACAATCTGTAACCGAAGTCCGGACGCTTAATACAAGAGTACAGCTCCCATATTTCGGCTCCAGAACGTTTATTTGGAAGCTGAAAGTTTAAACCATTTAATACGAGATATAAGACGGATAAAAGTTTTTTTAGAGGTCCGAAATGCTGGACTTTTAACAGCTATAAAGGCGCCGAGCTTATCAGATATTTGCGTCTAAAGACAGGCGCTAATTAAGTTTCGTGGAAATCTTGTGAAACAAATTAATCCGATAACAGAGATGATACTTCTGCATTTTCATAAAGTAACATTGATGTATTGTTTTATTTTAAATATAATTTTTATATCAACCCAAAAAATGAACCGATCCACGGCTAACCCAAAACACAGTCCGATATTTAAAAAACGATTCCATCTAAAATTATAGCTTTTGATAGAAAGCTAAATTTTAGATGGAAAAGTTAGTGCTAGGTAAATTACACCCTATGAGGAAGTCAAAGAACAGTAGAATCTGCTCAGAAAAGCACGAGACTTCCATACAGATATTTACCAAAATCTATACGCAAATATTTGATTTGCTCGGCGCTTTTATATTTGTTACCAGTCCGAAATTTCAGGCGACTAAAAATCTTAAGAAGATATATCGGACTTATATCTCACATTAATAGGTCCGAATTTTAGGATGCCAGATAGACGTT
Source organism: Kuschelorhynchus macadamiae (assembly GCA_030620095.1). Classification (NCBI taxonomy): domain Eukaryota; kingdom Metazoa; phylum Arthropoda; class Insecta; order Coleoptera; family Curculionidae; genus Kuschelorhynchus; species Kuschelorhynchus macadamiae. Next base: position 103,952 of record JAUTXW010000916.1, on the reverse strand, counting down.
AAGGAGCCAAAATATCGGATCTGTATTCCAGTAAAAAGTGTTCAAACTTTCTGTTCCCCAGATAAAACATGAATATAGAACTGAAAAAAACATTAAGCCCAAAATTTGGTAGTATTAATAAAATAATAACAAGTTTAGTTGTTATAATACTGGATATATTAAAAAATCTACTTATTTAAACTATATTATTTATTCAAAATGGTTAGCGTTTTTTAATTCTTTTTAATGCATTCAGAATAAATATTGAACGACGTTGCAAAAACTTAAAAGCCGAACTGTGTAGCTTCACGAAGTTCTTCTATAGAACGATGACAAGTCTTGTACATTTTATTTTCCAAAAAAAAACTCTAAGACGGAAAGATCTAGTGATCGTGCTGGCCATCTTATCGGTCCACGAGTGCCAATCTATCTTTCGGAGAAATTATAATCCAAAAAAGGGTAAATAATATGGGAGCTGTCTAGATTCTCCATCTTATTGAAAGAATATGTTGTTTAATTGATTTAAATGAACGTTGTCTAGTAATTCAGGCACAACATGTTCAAGAATTCCTAAATAACGATTCACTGTCATACCTCCTTCATAGATGCGATAATTTTTTTTTCCTAAAATAAAACATTCCACGCTAAAACAAAAACGTCTTTGTTGTTCCCGTTCAAAAATGACAAGATGGTTTTTCTTGGGCCCAAGGCCGAGTATTATGGCGGTTAAAGATGTCAGAACTGGAAATGTGGGCCTCATAGAACCATATTACTGATCTTACAAATTTAATATTATTTCGAATTTATTCAATATACTAATTGCAGAAAATTAAACGTCGGTTCACATCGCCAGAAAAAAAATGGTGTACGATTTTTATCTTGTAAGGTAGAATTTGTATTTCGTCGATATCCTGTGTACGTTAGTCTTGCAAACACCAACTTGTTTTCTACGACACGACATGCATTTGAAGGCTCTGGCTTCACAGAAGCCAAAACATTAAAAACCTATGTTTTTTTATTTCGTTTGTTATATAATTTTGACGCATAAAAACTCCACATCATGTACATTTTTTCTGGTTCTTAAATAGATATCTGGGAAAGGCTGCATTCTTTCCGGGTATCTATTAAAATAAAACGTGAAAATTGTTAAAAAAATTGTTTAAAAAAACTAGTAACTAACAACTTAGGATTCGCCTTCATTTAAGTTTTTATTACATTAGGTAAAACAAACTAATATGTCATGTTTTTTTGTAATTTGTTGACGTCTCATTCTTATCGCTAATAAATTATATATAAGTATAATTAACACAGTCATTGATTTAATATATTTTTCTTTCTGACGATGAAGGCAGGCCCGTAACCAGGATTTCATTTTGTCGAGTGGATCTGGAACCGACCAATATTTATGAAAAAAATCATCCCGACTATGATATATCCAGTGGCGTAGGCACGGGGGAGGTTTCGGGGATATATCCCCCAATACACTTTAAATAAAATCGAATTATAAAAAATATTTAAAGTTTTATTTTTTTTGCTAAAATATTTACTTTGCTAATAGTTTTGTAAATATCTATGTATCCTTTTAGTTAAAGTCCGTCTATTCGCTACTACATTTTTTCTGGTTCTTAAATAAATATCTGAAGAAGGTTGCATTCTTTCCGGGTATCTATTAAAATAAAACGTGAAAATTGTTTAAAAAAACTAGTAACTAACAACCTAGGATTCACCTTCATTGCGTTTTCATTACCTTGAGTAAAACAAACTGATAGGAACATGTCATATTCTTTGTAATTTTCATAGATTCTGATTTTAGCCATTAATTAAATAATAAAATATGACTTAAACATTGCACAACAATCAGATTCCGACATAATTTCAAAATGAAGATAAGAATAGATGCCATCAAAAGCTTTTATTTTCGCGTACCTACAACCACAGCCAATTGTTAAAATTGTTATTATTTTGTTAATAATTATATAATAATTGACGATTCAAATCAGAATCCGATGTTTGAAACACAACTACATACAAAATTATAAAAGAAAGTCGGGATTAGAACACACATGCTGTACGACGTAGGCCGAGAACCCTGCGCCACCAGGCTCACACCGTAGATTTTAAGCTATGAAGAGTACAGATAGAACGACCGACCGACGTAAATGGAAGAATATGGTTTTCGGGATCAAAGGACCCAAATATCCGTGAAAATCTCGGATAATGGTTTTTTCATGATTACAAAAAATAATACTAAATATATAAGAACTTTTTAATTTAGATAAACATAAAAGTCCAGCCATTTTCAAGCCAGTATCTAATAGTTCTCCTAACTTTTTATGACGTTCTTACTGGCTTATTAATATCGTTTATATGAGTTAAACATTTTAATTCAATTTGCTTTAAACAAATTACTGAATAAATCTTTATCTAATAGTTAATTGATTGCGAATACTATAAAACATCGTGATGTCTCATTCTTATTGATAATAAATTTCTATATATAAATATAATTAATATAGTCATTGATTTTATATATTTTTCTTTCGGACGATGAAGGCTGGCCCGTAACCAGGATTTCATTTTGTAAAGTGGATGTGGAACCGACCAGTATTTATGAAAAAAATTATCCCCACTATGATATCTAGTGGCATAGCCACGGGGGGCGGTTTAGGGGATATATCCCCCAATGCTCTTTAAATATAATCGAATTATAAAAAATATTTAAAATTTTAATTTTTTTTGCAAAAATATTTATTTTGCTACTAGTTTTGCAAAGATCTATCTATCGCTTTGGTTAAAGTCCGTCCATTTATACCCCCCAAGCCCTAAGTTTGGCTTCGCTACTGAATATATTCGCAGAATGTTGTATATACAGGCTGTTCTCATCTAAAATAAACACAAGCCGATATCTCCGTTTATTTATTTATGTAGAAAAATAATCTAATCGACTAAATATATTGTCTTTAACAAAAAAAATATTCTAAAGCATATTATTTTTAAGGAGGGAGACTTTCAGACTCTCTTGACTTTCTGCCTGGTGTGAGCTAGTTCTATTTCCAGTACTTTAATCCTTTCCATAGGAATTGAAGTTAACTTAAGAATGTGTCTTTATAATGATTTTGTCCATATTTTCAGTCACAAACTCTCTCAAAAAATCGTCTAGAACTGATCGTAAAGGTATATAGATAAGCGATTTAGATAGAAGAAAGAAAGGTAATTTATTACACTCCATGTAAAACTTTCTTATACATTCTGGGATTTTTTAAAATATTTTCATGAATGACACTATTCTATAAGATCCCATTTCATCTCATTCAAAAGTTTTAATCAAAACTCTTGCAAAATCTCCTTTCCACCTTTAACCTCTGGCGATGAAATCATCTCCACATCTAAAGCAACAGCTGAGCTTTTTGCAAAACAATTCGCCGCAAATTCTATTTTGATGCCTCCTCTTCTCTTCCCCCTTCCATCAGTACCTTCAGATTTAAAAAGATACGACGTATTCTCAAAATACTTAATACCAAAAAAGTCGTCTGGCCTTGATTGCATTCCGGCCATAGTCCTAAAAAAGTTTGCTTCTGCATTGGTCCCTATTCTTACCAGGATATTCCAAGTGTCATATAAAACATTTTCCTAAAAATTTGAAATCTGCATGTGCACAGCTTATTCCAGCACTTTCTGAAAGGTACACACTCGACACTAAAGATCTACAGCAAATCCTCTTACCTTCGTAATGATTGGATTCCACGGAGAAGCCCAAATTATTTTCCTAGGCATATCTAGAGCATTTCATTAAATCTTGCATGACGAACTTCTTAACAAACTTCCTGTCTTCCTTAAAAATTTTGTACTTGGATTGTCAGTTTTCTTTTCAACAGAAGTACTTCTGTAGAGGTTGACGGCCATTTATCAAACTTTCACCAAATTAACCCAGGCGTCCCACGGGGTTCAGTATTGCTACCTACCCACCTATTCCTCCTACACATTAATGATGTGCTTTCTGATACTAGCAGTACTATTAACAGCTATGCTGACGATAGAAAAACACTCCACTCCAAAATACAATTTCTCAAACCTGTCTCCAAGACTGAAGTTGATATCAGATAGATAGGTTCTTGACAAAACTTCGAGCTTTTAAAAGTTCTTTTTAAAAATACAGCAACTGTATTATTATCGTAAGTAAACAAGAACTTTTTATCGGTATTACCCCAAATATATCTAATTTTTCCTGAAAAAATCGGAAAAACGGGTTTCTAAGTAATCTGTTTAATAAATAACATGAGCACTAATACTTTTCAAAGTTTGAGTGAGACGATAATTTTTCCATTTGCGCGAATGCTATTTCGCGCAAATATACTTCTAGCTAGGGTTTTGGAACCATGGAAATTTTCCATTGTAAAATGTACAAGGAAAATACTCATTTAAAATTTACAGACATTCCCTCTCTCGTGTCGTCTCTCATTTCTCTCGTGATATAAAAAACAGAAAAACTATTCCTAATTTGTTAACAGTCGATATAATATTAACACTAAAAGCTTGATATGTAATTTTGAAATAAGAGGGTAATTTTTAATTATCTAAAAATAAAAATAAGAAACGATTTATAAAGAGTAATGGTCAATTCTAAAATTTTTTTAAAGAATTTTCAGATTTAAATTTGAACTATTACTCAGTTTTTATCAATTTTGTTAGCCTCTTGCACTTACTGCACTTGAGAATGAATTTTACGATCTCTTTTGAAAGGCCCAATAAACCACTACAACCATGCATAATGAAAATAATAGTGGTATTTTTTTTCGATTGTTTACAAGAGAAAGATTTTCCCTGCAATTGTTTTTCTCGCGTCAAGGAATTTGGTATAAAGTCCTAACATAAATAAAACATCCCTAATTGTATATTTTAAAACATTTTTACGTTGCCAAAACCACACATAATGAAAATAAATCATAACAGATTCTTATGTGGTGTCGATATGTGATGTATTTTCATTCCGGGTATAACTCACATGTTCACTACTCTTACTCTGAAGAAAACGGCATTTGGCATTTTCAAACCTTCCTATACCGCGTTCGAGTGGAGGCTCCATTCGGATCGACATATACACTAGACGTACATACAATTCTAACTATACTTAAATGTTTTCTTAAAACTTAAAAAAAAATAAATAACCTAATACTTACACACAAATGAAAACCATACAAATGTATTAGACAAAAAAGCATTAGAGGTGTGTTAATATATAGGGACAACTCGTGAATTCTCTCCCAGACAGATCACTCTTAAGATGATTTGCGATGTATGTAAAGATTTTTTTTTGTTTTGACCGCTAAACTTTATATTTTTCACAGTTCTTCCCAGTCATCATATTTTCTGAAAAACTGGATAAGATTTCAGTTGGAGAAAGCACTCCCATGCTTCTTAATATAGAGTGCGACCAGTAAAGACTTCATCATAAGGGATTTTCAGAAAACGGTAAAACATGTAAAACTTCATTTATTACTTGTATATATATTTTGAACTATACAGGGAGATACTATGTGAGCATAGAAAACGGTGAAACACGTCAAATGTATTTTATTATCCATCCAGACCATGAAAAGGGCAATGAAATACTTCCCTGAAAATTTAATCGAATTAAATATTTCAAGACAGAACAGTAGTATTCAATCAAATAATTACAGCTGATACACTTAGATATAAATTAATTTTTAACAATATAGGCTTCGGTTTAAAATTAAAAATATTTTTACATCTGATGCTTTGTATTTTCATTGCTGTAAGGCTGCAGTTCAAACATATTTATGGAAAAAATATTAGATTCACTATTTAAGCCAAGAGACTTTTTACAATTTTGACATGAAATAGGAGAGTGTAACTTGTACAAAATAATAAACTAGGCAGCTCCAATTTCCGAAAAATGTCTTGTAATTTAAAAAAAGACCCTAAATTGTATTGTTTATGAAAATGTGTACTTTAAGTAAATATGTTAATAATAATTGTAAAAAATAACTTTTTTTCTTATTTCTTTATATAAATGTGTCAATAATAATTGTAAAAACTTAGAACTAAATAATTTATCATAAAAAACGTTTTTTGTTATTTTCTTAATTTCCTCCATACATATTTGAAATCTCTTATTTACTAACTTTTACTACTATCTACAGTTTTGAACAAAAGAAATAACTTAACTTAATTTGCATCGGCTATAATACCGCTTTCCTTAATAATTGGTAGTGGAGGGTATGAAAATTGCACAGTGGGTTTTGGTAACATCAAAATTATTAAACGTCCCTAGAATTTATGTCCACTGATTTGCATACTCACTTCCACTTAGCTCCCGCTCTAATTGCCGCTATTTTTAATCTTGTATATATGATATGTGTAAAGTAATCATTCGTCCCCACAGAGGAACAGTCCCTTGTTTCTAACAATCCGTCCCAATTTAAAATTGTGCTCTAAAAGGTGGACATTTTGCCAATTTGAAGTTTCCATTTTCTGTTTAGAGTCAATTAAAGTATAATATACTATATTTGTTTTTTTCTTGTTTGTTATATTAAATTTTCCCATAAAAAAAACTGTAAATAAACAACCTATTCCTAGATCTAAAGAAAAAAAATAGATGAATATAAATCAAAAAAAAAAACAGAATGTTGTTTAATTTTACGTCTGTTTAGTTTTTACTGCCTCAAATAAAAAAAGATCATTTTTATTTTTGTATTAATAATTTTTTTCTAAAAAATGTACTAATCTATGAAAGCATTTGCATGGTCTCAAATAGATTGGTCTTTTATTCATAAAAAAGTTATAATAAGCATTTTTTTTTATTGTAGAGTGAAGAAATAAGAAAGGAAGTAGGATTAGAAAACTTATTAACACAATCTATTTTTGGTCCGTGTATGTTTTATAATTATTTTCCTTCATTGACTCCTTACAAATCTGGCTAATTTAGAAACGTTTTAAACAGTATTCTCATGCGAACTGTGTACGCAGACAAAATTTGAAATCAATCTGTTAAATGGAAGTGGATGACAAACTCATTAGATATTTGAACCACAAAAACATGTAAACATACAAACAATAAAAACATGGTGAAAATCCTAAAGTTTATAAGACAATTTTTACATAGAATAAACATACCCTATTTAATTTTTTCTCTTTAGTCCGTCAGTCAGTACCTATATATTCTACAATCGTTCTAAAATGTCGGTTTTTTTATTTTTTTGTATTTTTTTTTCAGTTAACATTTAGTAAAAAAATTTAAGATATAAAAAACTGCCTTAAAACCGTTTAGTCTGTTTTGTTCAAATTTTGTATTTACATTTTTTCTCTCATACCCCAATATAAAGTGTAAGCTTATCCTATCTTTAGTAACTTATGCTATTTATTTTTAACTTGATTACATTTTTTCTAGGAAGGTCGGAGGGTTTGGACTACCATTTTATGTCAACGGAGTAATTACCATGGCTATAGCCCTCTTAAATGTCTATCTTTTGCCCCAAGCTGAAAGTAAGTTATATGGAGAAAGTATATATCAATTAATTTTTACTTACCTCTGAATCAGTTATAGTGCGGGACACGAAAAAAAAAACCGGGCGGAGTCAATCGGTTTAGGAAGGTCGGCCAAGAAATCTCGTTAAACCAGTGGTGTCCCGTCGTTCTTTAAATAATATGGCACTCCTTTTTGACTATACGCACTTCAGATAATATAAAAAATGTAACTATGCTTAATGAACCTTTATCTATATTTGTCTGTTTTCTTTCGTGTACCGCACTTCTATATCTCTTTTGTGTTGCAAAAACGGCAAACTTTATTTTTAATTTTGATTTTTCTTGATCGATTTACCTATAAATATATTTTTTCTAGAGTTCTGTCATTAACGGTAATTAGGAAACGCCCTGTATAGTACTTCACAATGACGCCTCCTGTACAAAGTAATATGACAGAAGGACACAAACGGTCACTTTTGGCATACCCGAATAGCCCAAAGTCGAACTGCATAAGTTAAAATTTTGATAAATCTTGTTCACTGGTATCAGTGCTGGCTCCCCTACTATAACTACATTGATGTTTTAATCTTGGGAAAATATGAGTTCTGTAGTTTTTCAAATATTAATTACAATATTAGATATTTTTTGACACCCGGTATTGAACAGAAAATTAATTATTTTGAAGCAGTTTATTGACAGCTACTTTATGAACAATTTAACAAAATATATGAAAAAAAACTAAGCCATTTTTTAGGCTAACGGCTGTGATTCTAATGGTTCGATTCCTCTTAAATCGTTGTCTTCCTCTGAAAATAATGAGGTTTCGTTGTCACTACTTGAAGATCCCAGTGTGATAACTAAATCATCAATAACCGTTTCAATTTTGCCATCTGCTTTCCGGTATTTATCTTCAATAGAACGAACATGTTTAACATACGATTTCCAATTTTCAGCCGATATTGAGTCAATCGCCTCTAATGTTATTTTATTTAAATCTTTAATTGAAAGTTCACCGGTGTTGCGCTCTCGAATATATTTTTTAACTCCTTCCCATGCAAGTTCAATAGGGTTGAGGTCGCCCATGTATGGAGGCAGCCTTAAAGGTGTATGACCGAGGTTACGTAAAAGAGCGCCAATTTTATACATTTTTTCTCTAGGCTTGTTGGCTCATATTACTTCATATAATTGATATTTTCTCCATGTTGGATCACATACAAGATTGTTCGATTTGAGCCACGATATCATATGAGCTTTTGTAGAGAATTTAGTTCGCACTTTATCTTCTACGTGAGAATGATAAGACGCATTATCTATTACCACCATTTGGGAGGAATGTTAGGTAGAAGCCACTCAAAATTATCTCTATTCATCTGTCCATGATAGTCTCCAGTTGTTAGTCCCGAGCGAAAAACTAAAGCAGCATATGGAGCAAATCCGGCTTCTGAAACAGAATGACCTATGAACAACACCTGTAACACGTTCACTTTGCCAGCATTTGTTCACTGTCATATCATTATCTACCCAGGTTTCGTCTAGATACACAATATTGCGCCCTTCTTGCCTATATTGCCTTACAGTTGATAGATATTTCACCCGCCAGTGAAAATTATTTTGGTCTATCAATGAGCAATTTTCGTTTATTTTGGCACTTGCGCCAAAGCAAACCATTTAATCGTAAAAGCCAATTTAAGGTTTTATACCCGGACGGAAAATCTATTTTGTTCTTTACAGCACGAAGTAGGGGTTTGCAGGTCAGAACCTTCTTCGAGTTTATATAAAAATCCTCTATTGTTCGTCGAATTAGTTGAAAATCACCATCGTCAATTTTATCTTTGTATGATAATCGGGGTCTTTTTGTACTAGGAGATTTTAAAGGTGAAGTAGAACATGAGCGATCATTAAGTTCTCTTTGAATTTTTCTTACACTACTCTCCGAAACACCAGTGTAAAATGCAACGCCTTCTGTTCGATTTTGAATTGGAATAGTTAAACTATTATTTTCAGCTTCTCTAGTACAGGCCTCTATAACGCTCGCAACAACTCCACGTGCACCGCTTCGAATTGTTTTTTCTCTTTTGCTCGCCATCGTTACTTCGAAATAATAATTCAAATTCAACGCAACGCATTTATATAGAAATGAAAACAAATAATAGCTAGAACCTTCTAGCTGCAAGTGCATGGAGACTCTAGGCACATCCCAATTACAAGTGGACCAGTGCGAAATTTACTAAATCCTCGATTAATTTTCCGTACCGCTTAGCTGGCTCACTTTATAGGGGAAGCGGCAGACTATTACAATTACAACAAATAAAATAACATAACATTTATTTGCGTAGACAAATTTTACTTTTCAGCTTGCTTAAGACTATGAACCTTTATTTTAAGGACCGCCCGGTTTTCTTTCGTGTCCCGCACTTTACAATTAAAGATCTACCTGTATACGACATGTAAATAAATGCCTAGAGAAAAAATAGTGCTAAATTCTGGGCCACTAGGGGCTTATTTTATTGATATAATTTTACTTGTCAAAGCAAGTTTGTTATTTGATTATATATACTTATTATCAATAAAAGAATTTAAAATTAAAATCGGGATTCCATAATTTTTATTAATATTATTTAAGTTAAGAACTGTCAGTTATTTAACAATACAAAAAAATTGATATTTTTTCGAATTAAATAACTGAGCAATAGAAAAATATTTTACTATTAATTTGAAATTCATCACATCTTTATTTATTCCATTCAAAATAGTAGTACTAATGAAGTCGAATATATAATTACCGTTTACTCATTTTAAATAATTAGGAATAATTAATTACATTGTTTCTTGGTTATGCCGTATTTCCTCTATAAATCTCATTATATCAGGATTCTAATGGTAGTGCTTGCTTTAGGTTTTTAAAGGCACCTAATTAATTTATTAAAAAACGAAATTTATATAATAGTAGTTTACGTCAATATTTAGGTATATAATAAATATACCGGTCAACAGTTATATTAAAATCAATAAAAAAACACTTAACATTTATATGCACATAAATAGAATGCCTCTTCTAGTTTTATATGACAACTCCGTGGTTTTGAAAGACCTTATTCTGAATATGCTTCTGGTGCATATCATCTCATATATCACCTCTTAATATTTTGCTCCTTTTATATTTAAACATTGATCTTATTATATTCGAAGTTCCACTTTGGTCCATAGTTAAGTAAAAATAGCACCCAGAGTCAGTGGCTTAGTCAACTGTTAGGGGCAGAGGGGGCAGTATATAATAGGGACGGAGCTCTATAATAGGGATAGTAGAATGCAGTAACGCAATGGTAAAATAATATTTTTTAGCGATCCCCAAAAAAAAAAACATAACGCCTAGCAAAAACAAATGACGACTAAAAAAAGGACCATACAATAGATCATCACGCCTTGTTTACTGAAAACAAAGCATTGCTTATCGAAAAAGAAGGCGCGATTTACCGAAAAAGGGCGCCTCCTATGGAAAGCGGGGGGCGGCAAAGGACTCCCCCATAGCTACACCATAGCCCATAGTATCTTTCGACATCGGAGTAAGACGTATTATCCAGATTCCAGATCAATATCGAGAATTGAGCGGTCAGTATTCAAGGAATAGCATTCGTTCTTATTTCACATTATTTCATCCCAAAACATCATAGTTTCGTCTTTGAAAAAGAAAACTCATAGAACTGGCTAAAAATCAACATAACGGTGTCAAATTTGAAATCATGTCATATTTTTTACGGTCGAAATTTCAGTTCTGATATAGTCTTGTGATGAATGGGAGATTTAGAGGACCAAAAATGTGCGTTCTGTTACTTTATCTCTTATAAATATTTATTTTCTGACTATTAGTCATTATATTGTGACTTAAACCAAAAGTCGCCTTTCTCTTAAAAAGTCTTCTTATGCGTGTACAATTAAGAATGTATGACAGTACAACTATTTCATTTATATACCTAACAAATATTGAAACGAATTTACATTTTTCATCTTTTTCAGATTTTTAAATCCACATCTAAAATCGTTCAAATACACATTCATTTATTTACTAAATCTACTCAAATAAAGCCACTGCTTCGATACTCCAGTAAACCATTTTTATTTTGTTTTTAATTAACTTTAATTTCATAAGTTATTTTTTACTTTTAATGAATTTTATTTACATTAAGCAAACGAAAGCACTTTTTTGAAATATCCATTTAATTTTTTTTAGAAAAAAATTAGCACATAATTTGGAAAAAACAAACAACAAATTATTAAACGATCAATTGGACCTAAACAGTTTCCCATTGTTAAATCTTTATTAGGCTATAACGCAAAATCCAGAACATTTTGCCTGTAAAATATCCGCAAAACGTGCTCAGGTATTTAATACAATTCCTAAAATAAATTAAGTGGACATTTTAAACAAATGCTCATTATTTTATTTACATTGTCTTTAATAGAATAAATTATGTCATCTATTATTTGCCTCCGTAAAAAGAAAATGTTATTCTAAGAAATTCAATTTTAATGAATTTTTAAATATTTTATTAAGCCTCCGTTTTGTCTTTCCGTGAATAATTCGCACTAAGATTTTACCAGTTTATCTCTCTGTTATAGTTGGTTTTCGTACAAAATCAAGTTAATTGAAACGTAGTTTTTGGACGCTGATTTGTTAAACATTTCTACTATCCACAATTTTGTTCTACCTTACAGGTTCGCACTAAAATTTGAGGTCAATTCTATAAGTAGTTTTCTTTTATTTAACATTTTATTTGGCCGCCCTTTCGTTCCGCTATATTGAATTTTCGGCCAAATTTGGAAAAAATATCATAAGTAGTTTTTGAGCTATGCCGCGTACAAACAGTCCGACGAAAATGGGAAAACAATTCTTTCGGGATCTAGGGACCCTAAAACACTAACCCCCGGTTGCACAAAAGTTAATTACTGTTTAGAATATTTAACTGAGCTTTCGGATTTGACAAGCTGCTTAAAGAATCCTAGATTCTCTCGTCAAATTTGACATTCCGTTAAACATTCTAAACTTTAATTGAGCTTTCTGCAACCGGCCGAAAGACCTACAAAAATCTAGCAGGGTGATTTTTTTATGATTGCAATACTTTCTTTTACGAGGGTAGTAAAAATATTTTATGCTTCTGTTATTTGATTCATATAGCTTCAAAATCTTTAAATCTTATATTATAACGTTAAGGGTAGTTAACTTCTGACTAAGATTGGTTTGGAAATGCTAGGGTTCCAGAAAAAAAACTAAACAAAAGAGATTTATAAGATAATTTATAATAAAAACAAATTTTGCTAAAGCTTTTTGGGTGTTTGAGCGGCGTCCAACACAATACAAAACAGAAATTCATTTACCTAAAAATCTCAATTTAGCGTCTGCCAACTTTATAGTATTTATAGTTACATTAAAATGTTGTATAGATTACGTCTTCATATAATAAAATTCGGGATTCAGTATTGGTTTCCCGTCAACATGGCTTTGATGAAATAAAATTTTCTTTTCATACCCCAGTTGTTTTTTTTTTTCTCATAAATAATAGTAATAGTGAAGTTAAGGAAGTGCCTGTATTCTGACATCGTTGAGTGACACCGTATTTTGCGATTTTCCTCATATCATTAAACAGGCCAGCTATCAAACACAAATATTTTTGATCGGCGAATTAGTAACGGAAACACAGAATATTAAAGTCGTGTTGTTTTTTTCCAAGCAACAAAAATGTTGAGCAGTATATAACAATGGTTCGAAAACAATACATTTATTGACGCATCTAGTTAATAAAAATTCTATTAGGATTACTGTACTGTTATTAAGTTTTAAATTATTTTTGTTCAAATAACCATTAGCAATTAAAGAGCAATAATAGCAATATTTCAAGTTTTCTTTGTTGGCCAGATTAAATTAATTTGTATTTCCCCTTATTTTAATTACTTTTTATAGAAAGTAAAGATATACGCTGCCAAAAATGTGCTTGGTTAAAAGAACGTATATTGACGAAAATTTGGTACTATATATACCGAGTGACAAAGGAGACGTGTGAGAAGCGGCCATTTTTTGAAATACGGGGCAACTTTGATGATAAAAAAATATTAAAAGTTGCTTCCCGTTTTACTAAAATAGAGGTAATTTCATGGCGAAAATAACTATGAAAAAAAAAATACAAGATGTTATTAAAATATTGGGCTAAATAGCTTTTTCGATAAAACAAGTCGTAAAATTATTAAAAATCTAATATTACCCAAAACTATTTTTAGATCAAGGTGTTCTAAAAAATGAAGAAATAAGCTTATTTTGGACTGCTTAAAACTAGTATGTTATAAATAGTGGTCCTATTTTGCACAAAATGGCAATGCTCGTCGGCCGCCATTTTAAAATAAAACCTGCACATGCACATAAAACTTGTGACATATAATTAAAAAGCTAACTTTAGGTTGAATATCTAAACTCTAAATATGTATTTTTATAATGAAAATTAGGAGATTCTTTCGGGAAAAGCGCATTTGGTTTTTCATTCAAAAATTGTAGGCAGTCAAGCATATAATTTAACAAAAATTAGATTCAAGTAGGTTTTCTAATTTTTCTCTATAGTGTCTATGTAGTTTTCAGTCATATGTTCTAGGTTACTTTATTCTGTAGTGCGGGGGGGTGGCCCATTACATTCACAATACCTCGGATCTATAGTGTCTTTTTTACATTTTAGGCCTGAGTCAGCCTATTCTTATAAAATCGACGCCTAGGAGAACTACTCCTAAGTTAAATTAATTAATAACACAACACAACACTCACCTTGTATCGCACTTTCTTATTCACAACCCCTGCAAAAAGTTGTGAAGATATTTTCTTTGCTGACAGAAATGTACTGTATAATAAATACGTAATTAGAACGTCCCCGAACATTGCAAAGAAGTGACAAAGATAGATTTTCAGTGTAAATTCTATATACCTACCTATTTAGAACAAAATGCGATTTTTCGGTTACGTCAACAGCTCTCACATGACCGATTTTGACATGTATTTTTTTAAATCAAAGCTTTTTACTTACAGACGTGTTAATACTATTGGTATTATAGTCTTCAACAGTTATTTAATTTTTTGCATCCGCAACTTTGAGTTTGGATAGAATTCGAATTCCAAAGCTACAGATTTTTTTATATATTAATTAATGTATCAGGGGTATATATATTTATATATATATATATATATATATATATATATATATATATATATATATTATACTAATAAATGGCAAAGGCTTTGCATGCATGTTGTTATACAACAAATAAAAGACGGCAACCCTGAATACTTATCATAGCACTTTAATGTTTTTATTTTTAATTAATAAAAAGTAAAAGGTTTACAAAAAAACATTTTAGGTTTTGGAATAATTCCTAATACAATTTTCAACATATTGTCACGCGTATAAATTATAATTTATTTATATATTCTCATACGTCAATAACTCTTACGTGTGATCGAAAAATAAAAATGTTTAATAAAATAAAACTCTATCCAGAATCTTTTTTCCTGCACACCCGAAAATAACATAACTGCAAATATAGATTTTATATTTACAGTTGTTAGAGAATATACTGTATTATTTTCTTCCAAATTAGTTCAAGTAATTTACTGGGTGACACTTTAAAATCTTACAATGCCTATATCTGAAGAACCAAAAAAAAATATCGCTGAGAACAGTTTCTATAATAGACAGGAGGAACCAAAATAATGTAACAACTAACCTGTTTTCACCCCCAGCCACCCCAACCAAATAATCTTAAATGACAACCGCCTACTTGTGATACTTTATATTAAAGCTCTTCAGTGATACCTTCTATTACAAGGGTTTTCAACCAGCGGCCCTCGGGCCGCATTCGTCCCACCTTCTAGTTTCTTGAGGCTCCCAGGGGACAAAGAAAATATATATTGTATCGCTCCGCGCCCGCGAATGACACTCCGAGGGCGCTAGCGTCACCTAGTTAGAAGAGATCCACTCTGTGAACTCGCTATCACGACTACCCACAAGGCCACTAGAAGGCGTTGCATGTCTATTGAATATTTCTAATGATTCTAGAAAGTATCACTACTAGAGGGGCCTACTAGTCCAGTCTCGTAGCTGCTCGAAATTTCGAGAGATTCAAAGTTGGCGCGCTAGGCCTATATAAAGCCGGCGCGGCATCACACGGCAGCGGCTAGTTCTAATTCCAAGAGCGAATGAAGCGATACAACCGAAATAGTGCCAACTAGCAGTGAAGTTGCTACCTGTGCGATAAGTGAGTATAATGTGTTTTGGTGCGTGTAAGGCGGATACTGTATTTTGACGTGCAGTGACGCAAGTTTAGTTTTGTTGAAGACATTTTTATCGGAGAATTAAACTCGTTTCTTCTACCTGGACGTTAAAAATGGCTTCTACTTCCGGTAAAAAACGAAAAATTAGTGAAGAAAAGCTCATATTTAAAGAAAAGTGGACTGAGCTGTACTTGTTCGTTACTGTTAATCAAACACCCGTCTGTTTGGTGTGTCAAGAATTTGTTTCAGCCTTGAAAAAAATACAACTTAAAAAGGCATTACGATACAAAGCATGCCAAAAAGTTTGAGACATTGAAAGGATAATTAAGACAAGATAAAGTGAGACCTCTAAAAAGTCAGCTTCAACGACAGCAAGATAGATTTCAAAAGCAGAACACTGAAAATCAAGCAAGCGTGAAGGTTAGCTATATTATATCCGAAAAAATAGCTTTGAAATTAAAACCTTTTACTGATGGTGAATTTATCAAGGAATGTATGGAGGCCGCCGCTGAAGAATTCGAGAGGGAGATTCACTAAAAGAAAGTGCTGAAGTTCGTATACTATTCTGCTGCGCTCGACGAATGCACAGATTTAACGGATACCGCTCACTTAGCTATATTTATTCGGGGCATTGATAATAATTTTGAAATCACTGAAGAGATAGCTGCCCATTTTCCGATTAAAGGAACTACAAAAGGATGTGATATTTATAAGTGTTTGATAACAGTACTGAGACGGTAAAATTTAGAATTGATAAACCTTTCTGTAGTTGTAACAGACGGTGCACCATCTATGGTAGGAAAAAATGAAGGGCTCGTGGATTTGATGAAAAAACAGCAGAAAGATCTTCCTTTGAGGCATTACCATTGTATCGTTCATTAACACAATTTTTGTGCAAAATCCACAAATATTAATGAGGTCATAAAAGTGGTCGTAAAAACTGGCCTCACGTAGCCTCAACCACAGAAAATTCCAACATTTTTTACACAAAATTAGTGCCAAGTATGGTGATGTAACATATTTTTCTGATGGTCGTTGGCTGAGCAGACGAAAAATGCTAAAACGCGTTTTTGAATTCAAGAAAGAAATCGCCTCCTTCATGGAAACCAAAGGGAAACCAGTTCCTCAATTTAGTGACCCCGACTGGCTGCGCGACTTTGGATTTCTCAGGGACATCAGGCTGCACCTCAATGATTTGAACAACCTACTTGACACTGTGAAGGTATTTGAGGTTTAACTGGATTTATGGAAAAATCAGTTGTTAAAAAAAGAGTTTACACACTTTCCTAAACTGAAGAGTTGCGAATGTACAGATGTGGAAATATGTCGCAGCACTAGATTTGCTCAAAAAAAAGTTCTAATTAATGTTTTTTGACTTCAGAGATAAGAAAATTACATCAATCTCTTTGCCCTACCATTGAATCCGTTGAAGACATGCCAGAAAATTGTTAGATGGAGTTTCTCGATTTGCAGTGTAATTCAGAACCGAAAGACAAGTTCGACATGGGTCTTCTTGATTTTTATTCAAAATATATCCATCAAAACTCGTTTCCTGAAATCCGAAAACGTGCAAAGAAAATGATGTCTCTGTTTGGGAACACATATGTGTGCGAGCAGCTGTTTTCTCGTATGTGAAGAATGTGAAGTCTAAAACAAGGTCGAGAGTTACAGACACTCATCTGAAAGGAAGTTTGTGGGTGTGTTTGTGGGCAACTACAAAAATAAAACCAAATATCGGTACACATTAAGATTATTACACTTTGAAATTATATGTTTTTTATTTTATTGATATGATGGTAAAGTGACGTCAACCATTGTGGCCCTTCGGACGATGTGAACTCGATTTTTGGTCCTTGCACTAAGAAAGGTTGAAGACTCTTGCCTTACAAACTAACATTTGATGTAATAATTATCAGCTTTTCAAAAAAAAACACTCGAATGTGTAAAAACTTAATTTTTCACTATTAATTTGAGAAACATTCTATCGTAGCATTAATCTTGAGACACCTAAACATTTTAGGCTTGTATTATTTTTTATTTATTCGTTGCTATGGAATTTTTGCCAGAAAAAATTGTCATTGACTAAAAAAGTGGTGTTTTAAATATTCGGTTTTTATTGTTACTTTTATTCTAAGAAGTGAAACATTACTGATATAATGTTAGAATTATTATTTTATGAACATTTGCCTTTCGATACCTTCTAAACGGAAAACCGCATTTTTTATCTGCAATAAATGTTGTACAGCACAGCTGACCGTATGGAAAGGTTTTATGTATGATTTCGAATATGAAAATCAATGGTTGTTAAAAACAGCTGAAGTATTTAATCAAAGGCATCCAGGAAAAATGTAAGTCAGGTACATTCGCCAACTAATTTCGAGAAACTGGTTCTGCCTCAAATAAAAAAGGAATCAATCTAGATTACGGCAAAGCAAGGTAAATTGAAGTTCTCGGACAGTTTGCAATAAAACCTACTTTATCTACTTGTCAGGCAGCTACAGCAACAGGATGATCTCGCGAATCAATAACGAGAGTACTCATATTAAATAAGTTCCATCCCAATAAAATGGAAATCCTTCAAGAACTTGGTGATGATGACCCCGACAGAAGAATTGAGATTTGTGAAATTATGACAGCTTGAATTACTGCATTCAACTCGTTAAAAATATTTGCTTTAGTGATGACCGCACTTTTTATTCAAATGGGAATGTTAATAAACAAAATTGCCGTTACTGGAGTAACGAGAACCACGAGTATTCAGAGAAGAACATTCGCTGTACCCCCAGAAAAATAATGTTTAGGCTTGTGTATTGGGAGATGCTATTATTGGTTCGTTATCTATATAAGCAAATTTAAATGTCCAAATATACGCTGACATGCTAAAGAGGTCTATCGAGCCTCTGATAACTCATGAATTAAAGAATCAGAGAGAAGTACAGGGCAATAGAAGAAAATGTATTACATTTTTAATATCATGGAGCACCTCCCCATTAAGTAGTTCCAGTTAGGCAATGGTTAGATAATCATTATCCTAATCAATGGATTTGAAGGAAAGGTCCCGTTGAAAGGCCTCCTAAATCCCCGGTTCTAACGCCTCTTGATTTCTTCCTAAGGGGTCACTTAAAATCTATTGTTTTTAAGACGCAACTGACTCAAGAGAGCAACTCCAGGAAAAAATAATTTAAGAATGCTGAGCAATTTCCAGAGAAACATTTGCAAAGGTACATCATGAGTTTGAAGATTATTGTCTTGAAAACAATGGGAATCATTTTCAACATGTATTAAATTAGTAATGAAATATACAATTGTAATTTAATTAAGCAACGTTTTCTTTAACAGACCAAAAACTATTACATCGAATGTATGTTTGTAGGGTACCACTGAAAGGCATTTTTAAGACCCTTAAGATAAAGTATCAAAAGTAGGGGTTGCCGTTTAAAATTATTTAGTTGGAATGGCTGGGGTGAGGGGGTAAGTGAAGACAGGTTAGTTATTATATCATTTTGTTTCCCCCTCCCTACTATAGAAATTGTTTTCAGCGATTTTTTACATATATTTTTTTTGGTTTCACAGATATAGCCATTGCAAGTTTTTTAAGTATCACCCTGTATAAATAGCTGTTTTTCTGACCAAATATTAAGTCGGTATATGTTCCATAGTATAATTGATCTTTTGTTTATTATATAATCGTAAATAATTGAAAAAATAAAGTTTTATAAATTCGTACGTCTTTATTCCCATTTCACCTAATGAGACAGAAGGAGATGGAAACTCCTTAAGATGGAGGGTTGCATAAAAATATACTTGCCTCACTTTTGTAGATCGACGATCCGTTCCAGTTCATTCGCTGAAAGTATCCAGTCAAAAATTCTGTTGTTAATCGCATGTTTCTTCTTAACATTACAAGGTAGATCATGGCCGTATTTTTGCTGTGATATCTTAGGATCTCCCTAGAAAATTCATCTATGTTTGTTTCGTCTCAAAGCTTCGGTATTCTAAAGTTAAATCGGCAACAAATGCATAGTATAATAATTATTGTTTTTATAATGTTTTTGCGCATGACTTTATATATTTAAATAGTATATCAACAAGTAAGCAGATTTTTTTTTGACAAAATTATTAAATTAAAAAAAATATTATTTAGAATTGTTATTTTAATATCTTATGTACAGGGTGTCCGGATTTGCTTGCAAAAGCAGGGTATCTCGCTTATTTTTAAAGATAGAACCTTGCGGTTTTCACGAACCTGAGCTAATTTTTTGTGAAATTCATGAAGCCGTAAACAAAATTTTCATAGCCTTCTTCGTTTATGAGATACAGGGCGAAATAGAAAATTTTGCATTTTGGGACCCCCCTCGTATCTCGGTTATCCTTTAACTTAACGCAAAGGGCAAAATTGCTGCTTATGCAGTTTTTTACGCTGGATCCAGTGGCGTAGTCATGTTTTTCATTTGAGTTGTTATTTTTTAGATATGACCCAAAGTTGTGTTTTTTTAAACGGGACACCCTGTATATTTGTCCAGAAATTTATTTGTCCTTTTAAAAGCTTTTCAAAAATATATAATAGTATGGGTCTATTTTAATAAACAACAACAAAAATCCCAATTTTTATAATTATCATCCAAATTTTGCAGTAGGCCATGCAAAACGATGCCGTTTTCTTTTGTTTTCTTGGAAGCCAATGATATTTCCCAATTTTGTACGCGTATATAAAATATAGCGCTAGTTTTTTGTATTTATTTATTGTGTAAAAATATATTTGTATTATTATGGAAGAAAATCAAACTTTCGAACATTATGAAAAGTACGATATGTTAGCTTGTTTTATACTAAGTAATGAAAATGTTGAAGCGGCTTCTGAGATGTATTTTAACAGGTAAATAGTTAATTTTTAGGTATGTTGAAATACTATTGCTTAATTTTTATTTAGATATCCAGAAAGGAGGCAACCTAATATATCCACTTTTTATCGGATAAAAAAGAATTTACCTAATCACGGATCATTTATCAAACCTCGTACGAAAACATATAATAAAGAAAATCGGGAGGCTGAGGAAATTACGGTTTTGGCTAATGCAGAAGCTTACCCTACAAGCTCTTGTAGGGTCAGTGAAAAGAGCATAGGGATTCCAAAAACTAAAGTTCAAGAAATTCTAAAAAAGCAGAAATACCACCCATACAAATTTAGGCTCGTGCAGCACTTACAGCCAGGGGACGCAGAGCATCGGGTAGTCTTCTGCAATTGGTTTCGAGAAAGATGCGATATGGTTAGGGATTTTGAAAGGAAGGTTATATGGTCAGACGAAGCACATTTCAGTAATTCTGGTATACTCAATAGGCACAATAGTAGATTCTGGTCCCAGGAAAATCAACACCAAATATTTCCCAGAAGACAGCAGGGCAGGTTTGGTCTAAATGTGTCCTGCTTCATATTAGGAACACATATAAAATTTTATATATTTGAGGGAGATCTAACAGCCAATCGCTATATAGAAATTTTAGAGGCAGCTATACCTGAATTACTTGACGATGTTCCTCTAGCGCAAATTAACGACATTTATTTTTAATAGGACGGTGCTCCTGCACACAATTCTGGAATGACGAGATTATTTCTGGACAATAATTTTACCAATCAATGGATCGGAACAAATGGACCTATAAGATGGCCCCCTAGGTCCCCAGATTTGTCGATTTTAGATTTCTTTCTATGGGGATATCTGGAAAATAGAATTTACAAAGATCACTTGAACTACATTTGAACAATTCTTTTGATTTCCTTGGTTACTGCAGTTCTTATACGACAGTTGATTTTTGCTGAAAGGCTTGTTACATAATAATTTTTTACTGTTTTGTTCTTGTATTATATAAATCTAGGTTAGGTGGTACTTTTTTGATGCGAAATTATCAATACATATTTTGATAAATAGATTTAATTACATATTTATTTTGATTTATTGTTAGGATGTAGATATTGTTAACGACTTTAAATAAAAGGCAGCATTGTTTTGCATGGCCTACTGCAAAATTTGGGATGATAATTATAAAAATTAGGATTTTTGTTGTTGTTTATTAAAGTAGACCCATACTATTATATATTTTTGAAAAGCTTTTAAAAGGAAAAATCAATTTCTGGACAAATATACAGGGTGTCCCATTTAAAAAAACACAACTTTGGGTCGTATCTAAAAAATAACAACTCAAATGAAAAACATGACTACGCCACTGGATCCAGCGTAAAAAACTTCATAAGCAGCAATTTTTCCCTTTGCGTTAAGTTAAAGGATAACCGAGATACGAGGGGGTCCCAAAATGCAAAATTTTCTATTTCGCCCTGTATCTCATAAACGAAGAAGGCTATGAAAATTTTGTTTACGGCTTCATGAGTTTCACAAAAAATTAGCTCAGGTTCGTGAAAACCGCAAGGTTCTATCTTTAAAAATAAGCGAGATACCCTGCTTTTGCAACCAAATCCGGACACCCTGTAGAGATATATATTTAAATGTGCTTACACTGATAATATAACCTTTGATTTATATTAAAAATTTCTTATGCGTGAAATTATTATTTTTTTAAACGTATAGTTTTATATTTTGTATATTAGGAGTTCGCTATTTTGTATACCTTAAATGATGCTATCAACTGCTTTAGAGGTATTTAAAACTTTTTCAGGCTTTCATTGACTGGTAAGAATAGTCAAATGTGTAGAATATATACTTTATAATCCAATTCGCTTTATCACTGATGAAATGGCTTGGGTTCCCTCATGTAAAAATATAACATATCGTTGTTTCGTTCGAGAAAAAGTGTCAATGTTTATTGAATGTGTAATAATACTCACAGATTTACCGCATTCTATCATATTTTTAATTTTCATTTTATTTATAGGTATGGTAGTCAAAATAAAAAAAATCAGTAACGTGCAAGTGATCTCATCTTGGCCTTTTGGTAGGATGACATCATTCCATGCTTTTGGAAAGAAAAATGTTTGTTACTTTTTCGCTTAACTGTAGAGGTTTTTCGCCGACAAATTTTAGAGTCTATTTCCTTTAAAATTCTCTATAAAAAAGTATAAGGGCGTTAAATCTGAAAACCTATTCAGTTAAGATTTCCTCCACGTGATATAATTTACTCACGACAAATATCTACCGATCTTCTGTTACCATTTTGGACATTTTCGCTAGGATAATAAATAAATGTAAAAAAAATATGTTTTAAAGAGCTCTTCTTTATAAAGAACTGAACATAAAAGTAAAAAGTAATTAAACTTACATAAACACAGAACTTTTAAAAATTTGAATATTTTTTTAAAGCTTGATTCGTTATCTCAAGTGTGATGATGTCTCACGCCTCAGGCTTTTAAGTAAATATTTAAATTTTTAAAAGTTCTGTAGTTTAAATATTATTTACTTTTCAGTTCAATGGCTCATAAATAAAAGCTTTTTTAAAAAATATTTTTTATATTTATTTTATTTTGTATTTTTTAGCATTAGCATTATTTTTTACGCACCCTGTATAAGACATTCACATTGGGCACTAAATCTCATTCAGTTCCGATAACGAGAACTGTTTCAAAAGTTACTTACAAGATTTCATCCAGACATACATTCTAACCAGTGACTGCTCGTCATAAACGGTAGGGTCGGCCGGGCCGTACCAGAAAATATACAGGGAAAATTATCTTTTTAAAAAAATAAATATATTTCAAAAATAGTTTTGCAAACATCTTAAAAACGCACAAAACCAAAACATAGTTTATTATTTTCTGGGCACATAGCAAAATAGGTAGGTATCCCTATTATAATTTCTTAACTAACATACAAATAATGCCACTAACAGCAGACCGCAGGCCACCGTCCACAGATATTCTAATATATTTATTACAGAGTACAGACGGTGTCCCGGCCAGCCGATCCCATCATCTTACATGCAATACTTCACCTACTAATTCACACACTACGTAGTACGTTCGCCTACTTCCCATGCTGTTACCTCGGCTATAACGTTCGTCGTAGCTTATATCACCCAACACCGGCCCATCTCCATGTGGCCGTATCCCGGGAATTTTTCTCAATTGAATACTACGATTTTACAGGTATTAATTGTAATTATTATAAAATGAGCCTACTTATTTTAAAATTAATTTTAGTTAGTTCTTTGCTTTAGTCATGACTAATGATGGTTAATATATTATATTAGCAAGTTTTACTTCATGTTACATGTTTAAATGTGGTGACGAAATAAATGCAAGTGAATATTTTAAAATATCATTTGCAATTTGTTTTAGAAATCGGCCGGCCGCATCGTGGTTCTTTCTGGACAATGTGCTTTTTTGATTGTGTATGTAGCTTCCACTTTGTTTGGCATCTATTTTATTTTCCTCTTGAGGCAAGATACATTAAAATATCAAAAAAATAAATTGACTGACTAGAGCGCTTTACTAACATTTTTTTCTGGTTTGTTAAATTTATTTTCTTGCGTAGATCTACTATATATAGGTTGATAACTACATAATAACAATTAAAGAAATCAACGGAAAAAATAAAAGACTAGTATTTGACCATATTTGGACGTGGCACTAGCTAACACCACATTGGCGTCAAGGACAATTTTAGGAATCCTTTCAGGGGGGATGGGGATTAATTTTTAAAAAGTTTGTTAATATATTTTATTATAAATGGTATGAGAACAACATAAATACCTACATTTTTATCATACTTTTGGCATAAGTGAAAAAGCCTCTAATAAATACTTACAGAATAACGTCCAATTTTTTTCCTGCAGCAAATTTATTAATTACATTGTTTATATTTACATCAATACTCTATCTATAGATATGCAAGAAACCCAATCCAACAAGTCGCTCTTGTGCTATAGTGTTTCGTAGCCAAGTTTTAAATCGTAATTTTTACGTAAAAATATGTAAATTACACATGTTTGACCGGTCTTTGGAGGGGGGAGGAGGGGTGATTACCTCATTACCCCTTAACTGTAAAATCGCTTTCGATTGGCCTTGAGTCTCGGTCGACCCTAAATTTTAGAGTACGAGCCGTCACTGATTCTGACTAACTAAAATACAAGTGAAGTTAAATATAAACGTTTTAATAAAAATGATTATCAAAGTCTCATAAGTTGATAGTTTGGATTTATTGAGTTTATATAGGGGAGAGTGGTGTAAAGTAAAATAACGGGGCAAAGCAATATGCATCGATTTTAAACACTCCTTCGCGTATTTAGTTTTTCCGGCCCTAACGATAAAAACAAACATTGTAATAATTGCGGTAAAGCTTTCCAAATAATGAGTTTTTAAGTTTTTTCAAGTGTTTTGTTATAAATTATTAAAGCAAAGTGAGATATTTCTTTATTATATCTACTTTGGTTACATATCGTATTTTTACTAGAAGGTTGAATATATTGGCTATAATATTCTACTAGCCAAAAGGCTTTGAGGTTAGGTTTTGGAAATGTATTTTGCCTTTCATTTACCTAGTTTATTTTCAGAAATTTTCATTTATTTTTTGAATTTTTTTCCCCCAAAATACTTTTGATTTGATTTAAATTTTTTTATATACCTATACAATTGTTTAGTTTAATTTTGCGTTTGGATGTAATATAATAGCTTTAATTTAAAAGATTTTTTTCTTTTTTGCTTTGACCCTTATCAAATTTCCCTTCATGGTTGGGGCAAAGTAGAATTTAAATACCCTTTTGGTATTTTTTCAGAGGAATTTTAGTTACTCAAATAAAGCCTTTGAAAACATACATATTTTTATAGTCTAAAGACACCTTCATATATGTTTTTAAAACATTGAGTTATTTTGGTTTACTTGTTTGGTATTTTCGACACTGCCTCACTCTTACCTACACCAAAAATTTAAGCACAGCAATCGGTTTACACATTCTATAATTTTCTGAAATTAATTTAAAAAAAAGATGTGTTTGTATATATAGATAAAACGGCTGTAACAAATTTTGCGCGTTGACCTTTCATGAGCGGCAGCAGGGTGATCATTCGTCCCTCTTATCTTATATGAGGGTATCCGAATAACATAAAGTTTATATGATAGATACGCCTGTAAGGCAGCGAAATAGAATTCTTGAATTCTAATAAGTCAATATCTTTTCAGAAAGCGGCGTGGAAAAGACTGGATCACTAACTAATTTATTAAAATTACCTCCAATTTTAATAACATGCTTATTATTGGTAATCACATCCATCACTGCGTGCTTCTTGGATCCCATTTTAGAACCCCATTTAAGAAAGGTAAGATTCTCAAAATACGTTTTTTTTATACTTACCTATTTCCTTAACGATAAACTAGTAAAATTAATACATTTTTTTATTCGTTTTTTTTCTTCCGGTTATTCATTATTATATAATTTTTTTTTGGTCATATAGTTGCTGTTTTTTGTCCAGAAAATGTGACAGCACACATACTTTATTACTACTAGTACTTTTGTTGTTGTTTTTGATTGTCTGTACTTGTATTATCACAATTTCGCAGAATTTTGGAAAATTTATAATAATTGTAATATGAATACAACAAGTTTTAAAAACATTGATAGTAATGACAATTATTACAACATATTAAGAAGAAAGAAGTTCGTTTCAACATTCAAACACACTTCAAACTGTTTAATTAAGTTATTTTTCGAATTTTGATATATACTGTATATTTAGATAAGTTACATAACGCCTTTAAATGTATTTAACAAATAATGATCACTTTTTTATAATAGACATAGTGCAGTATAATCAATTTTAATACATAATGTTTCAAACCGGAAAGTGACACATTTATATTAACTATTAATACAGAATAAGAAAAATAAGACGCAATCAGTTTAAGGTAAAATTAAAAAAAATATAACATATTATAATTAATTGTTAATTTCAGTTTAAATTGACTCCAGCCCAAGTTGGTCTTCTTTTCTTTCTTGTATCTGCTACATATGGAATATCTAGTCCAATATGGGGTTGGCTAACTGATAAGATGAAGGATTATACTTGCCTTTTAACCACGGGACTTTTCTGTAGCTCAGTGGCTTTATGGTTCCTTGGACCGTCACCTGTATTAACGTTTCTTGACGAGTAAGTATTTATAACTCTACCATTAAACACGAGTGAATTATCTTAGAGTTCAGTTTGGTGCAGTGCTCCGGGGCCCAGAGCCAAAGGGACTCAAACTAATCCGATTTAGAGCACAAATACTTTCAAAAAGTACAAACATTTCTTTTATAATTTGCTATTCTCTTATTCCTGGAATAATAGGGCTGCAATATGTCACAGTTAAATCAACAAAGCGGCCCAAAAAATTGGTTGAAATAAAAAAAACGTCTGATCATGAAAAAGTCTAATAAAAGGTTTACCCCAACAAACCTAAAGAGCCCTTCTCAAAAGACCCAAAACAAGAAAATATTGGCTTCAGTGAAATCTACTAGTCGTCTATTATATAGCATGGTATATTTTCTCGAGTATGGCTGTGCTATTCGAAACTTATGGATGGCGCTCACCTCCTTATATGAAGGCTATTTCATCCCTTTAATAACCAGTGAAGTAGTGGAATTAAGGATTGGAAGAATAGTTCAGCAAGAAATAGGAGTTTAAGCGAAATACGAAGTTTCTTTTTGGAAGTTAGTTTCAGAACAGTTATTTTGGCATAACTTTAATACTAGTCAAAATTAATTTATCATTTGGTAGCCAGAAGAAAATACTGAAAATTTAAACAGATTTTTTTTTGGCAATAGTACTACTGTGTAGTATTATTCCCAAAAAGTTATATAAAAAGTTATGTAAAATATGTATCTGAAACAAATTTAGCAATTTTTTTTTCTTATGTTAGACTCGACTCAAGAAATTCCCAGAAAAGATAAATTGAGAGTTTTTGTCAAAACCATTCAAATTATTAGAAACGCAAATGTTTTAGCCATTAACTTTAAAATTAGGGAAAGCTTTTTAAAGTTTTAAGAATTAGAAGATCAATTTTCTCCTGGTATGGCTGAACCGATTTTAAATATATTAAAAAATACTAATATTCCGATAGTTAACTAGCGTGATGAGCAGTGCCTACGATGGCGTTCAATCAAGCAATAATAATGCAGGTTCAAATAAATGATAAATATGTGCACTGTGCCGGACATAATGTAAATTTAGTGATGATGCAGTGGCAAGTTGCACTGATATCACAGCATTTTTCTATACACTATAAATCTCTACAGGTCTACGCAAAAGTTTAGAATTAACTCACAAAAACCGATTATAGTACCACTAGAAATAGACGATAAAATAAATAAAGAATCGAAGACTCCCTAAATAGATCTCAACTTTGCCGTTTTTTCCTATAGATGGGATCCATCGCGAGATCTCCGGCTAGCTAAACGACCAATGCTGCCAATTGCACAGTTTAAAATATTATGTAGTTTTGTTGCCTAAGTGCGGCGACCCGAGTCATTGATGTGGTGATTATATGAAACTGCGTGATAAACTAGCTATTCAAAGTATAATCGATCTTTGATTGTAAACAACTTTATCAATAAATATCTTGATCAATGTATACAATTTTAAAGATTTTTTTTCAAATACTAACACTAAACTAAAACTTGTTAATTATTTAATTCTAATTGGCCTTGATTACTGTGATTCAATTTATAATAAAAGTATCAGTTCTAATAATATAAAATAAACATAAATTACAAATTTTACAGAATAACTGTATCAGTCATGCAACTGATCTTACAAGATAGGATCGTATATCTCCAATTTTTAATAGATTTAAATTAACTGAATTAGAATTTAAACGCGAAATCTGCTTATCTTGTTTTATTCATAAAATAATTTTAGGTAAATTGCCTAACTATTTATATAAAAAAAATCAGTTTCGAAGTAATATTCATAATTTAAATACCAGAAATCAAAATAACTTATTATATAATAAAAATCCTATTCATCAAACAGAAAAATATAAATCTTTTTTTAAATATATATGTTCTATAATTCATAATAATATTCCTTATGAAATAAAATTCTCAAATATAAATCAATTAAATAACGTTTTTATCGTGAGGTACGATTAGAGGACGACTAATCACTCAGTAATAAAAATCTTGCCTTCTGTGCTAACTAGCAGGTTACCTTTTATCTAGTTTTAGTTAGTTTCTACATATATAATATTGAATTGCTAAATGTTTATTTTTTTATTTGTATTTATTTTAATTACCAATACATGCACAAATAAATCATTAAAAATAAATATAGAAAGGTTCTGTTCTTGTATGAGAATAACGCATGATGGTCGAAAATAAAATACTTGTTTAAAGAAAAATATTTGCAAATTTATGTGAAGTACTTCAAAATAAAACCATACTAAGAAATTTTTAATTTCCTTCATCTCTATCTACTCTAAATATAATAATACATACAGGTAGAATTTAGGCCCTAGCCTTTTATCGAACACAGGGCCCCCTAGAAAGTTTTTTATGCTACAGTCTTGCCTATAGTAATAGCCTACCAGATTTCACAGCTCAGTCTGTCTCTGCCTGTAATACTGATCTCAATTAGCTGTGTCTTCATTATTTACAAGATCTAACAACAAGTTTTTGAAGGATATAATGCTACAGACCAAGTAAAATTGGTAACTTCTTTTACCCAGAACTTCCCTCGTTATGAATATTTCCTTTTATTAGAAATAGTGATGTGTGACCCAATTTAGTTTCGTATATAATCATTTCATAACAAATTTTGATTCAGGTGTCTTTTCGATATGCAATATCTTCTGACAATCGATGCAAGAACTCATTTAATACAGCCTCACTTGTGTAGCGCTGTATTCATGTAGCAACTCTCCAGGGGCGTGCGGTGAAATTTTAATAAGAGGAAGCAATTTTTAGAAACTTACCTATTTGTAATGTAATTCGATTCTTCGATCATTTTTTTGCAAATTCATCAATGACGTCATCATAAAAACGTCAATGCTCCGACCTATTTTGGAGAAGTTTATTTTCATTGGACAACAGCGATGTATGCGAAAGTCTCTCCTGCCCCGTTGAATTCCTCACGAAATTTTTTATACGTTTAAGTGTTAAAAAATTGCGTTCTACTGATGAACTTGTGGCAGGTATTGTCAATACTAATTCACACAATTTCGACACTTCGGTTCAGGCATCTTCCAGCTCCTTGTCTTTTAAAAATTGCATTAGTTCCTTAGCGTTATTTTTTGAGCTAATGTTGTCAGTTTCGTAAATCACTTTTAGTTCAAATCGGAGAACTGGCCATAATGAAGAAGAAAAGATTTAAACTGTTAACACAAGTCTTCCATTATAGTTCCACCTAGTAGGAGCTACTTTGGGCAATCGTTTGTGGACAATGGAGTCCAAAGCTTGTGTACCTACGTTTTCTTGACTTGGAAAAAAAACAGCCATGCCACTTAAAGTAACGAAGAATACTTTACATTCTTTAATGTGTTAAAGTTTCTCGAACTTTAGCTTACAGACCCCCTAATTGTCCTGCCATCACTGCAGCTCTATCATAGCTTTGAGCAACTAATTTTTTCTCTCCATTAATTTCTTTAGTAACGTTATACACTACGGTATATAATGCATCTGCTGTACGATTTTCGGACACATTCTTAAAACCTAAAAATCGCTCTTGAACACTTCGGTCTGTTTTAACGTAGCGTATTACTATAGAAAATTAGTGATATCAGTTGTTTCGTTCAAAACAATAGCAATGAACCGCGCCTCGCCAATCTTCTGCTTAATTCTTTTAAGAATAATGGTTGCAACAGCGGAAATTAAATCATTCTGTATTCGATTCGACGTTCCGCGAAAAACGCTAGACTGCTCTAAATGATTTTTTAAGCAATCATCATATTTTAGCCATTAAACTAAGTAACTAAGTAAATCTTGAAAATTTCCTCTGTTTGAAGAAACCCTTATTTCGTCATGACCTCTAAATCCCCATTCGTGCTGTCCGAGAAAACAAACAACATCGATAAGTCTTCTTAATGCCTATTTTTATCGACTAGTTCATTGTGTTGGCGGTGACTAATTTCCAACTGTTTATTAAGGGCGTGTTCAATTCTGGTTTTGCCGAAGACTTTTTCCTTTATGACGGCCTGCAAATGCGCTTTGGACACAATGTGTCTTTTTACAGCTTTATGGAAATTGTTTAAATCGGAAAAACCAGTTTTATTCCAGAAACTTCAAAAAGTAAATATGGCCAACAAAATAATTTACTAATATTTCTGTTAGCCATTTAAATTGTTCGTATTGTTTTTCCGGATAAAAATGTCTAATATAGTTTTTCATTTTTGTGGTTAAATTTTTCATAGGCGGTTTTGCCCTTCCTTTGGAAATTATTAGAAGCTTATCAGCAAAATTTAATATTGAAAATCCCCTTATTATTAAGACACACCCCACACATTCACACACACTCTTCTCACTAAATTTTCAACGTTATTACCGACAGCCGTAGTTGACGGTATTTGCATATGCAAGTCCGTATTATTGTCTTCCATATCGGACCATGCACGATGCGACGTACGTATCACACAACACGCGGATAGCCGTTCAAACAAAGAACCTACTCCAACGATAGCTTCCGCCCCCACTTAAAGCACGCGACTGAATGCAAAAATTGCAAACACCTGGTGGAAAGTTCAATAACCTCTGGCTCGATTCACATGAAATCAAGCATACATACATACAAGAAGCTAGCGGCCCGCATAGGTTCTATTCCATTTTCTATTGTCGCTCGGTCGGAGTCAAGGCCGCATTTATTATGGGCTTAATAATTAAGATATTATTTTAGCATTTTTAATATAATCTAAATTAATGGTTTCCTATTTCAAAAATTACATTTTAGAAGATGTTTTGTAATTTTTTTTTGGGGAAGCACTGCTTCCCTTGCTTCCATGGACTGCACGCCCCTGCAACTCTCTTAAATCGCTTTTTTGCTCCACAATCTAATTCATGGGCTTACAAGGAAAAAGCACGAAGTCAACTGTGTTCACATTTAACTTAGTGCTCTTTGCTTGTAAGCCCACGCTATATACTATTTGTTTGTTGATAATTCTTTACCGACTACATGGTTATTTTTTTTATAATTATCAAGTACTTGATTATTGACTTATTGTATTTAAAATTATTAAAAATATATATGTTTTTTTAACAATAATTAATTTTTATTTTCTTTTTAGTTCTATTTGGCTTAATACAGGCGTTCTAGCAATACTGGGAATGTCCACTGCTATGCCACTGATACCTTCCTACCAATATATGATGGACAGTGCTATGTAAGTAAAAAACACGTCATAAACTATCAAAAAACAAGGTAGACTCAAAAATCATTATCACGGTATATTAATTTACATAAAATGTAGATTAATTGTCTCTGCAATTGATTTGAAATACTCTCCTGTCCCTTTCATTGAAAACAATAAAATGTGGAGAGTCTACACGTTTGACCTAAAACACAGCTGGTTTTAAGAAAAGAGGTAACAAACAAAATTTATAGAGAATTATCTTCAATGGTTTAGACGAGAGACTGAAACAAAGTATGCAATAGTAGCTCACTTCCGACGAATTCTGATTATGGCTATTGGTAAATTTGCTTTTGCTCGGAACTTCCCTCGTTATAAATCTTTGCTCTTATTAGCAAAAGTAAAGTGTAACGAATTTAGTTCCGCCCATTGTAATTTAGTAACACATATACATCTACTGTATAATTAAAATAAATTGAATAAGTAGGTAGTTTTTTAAAAAGTTTTTTTTATTTCATTAGATTGTCATTTTGTTCGGTCATGTTGAATTATGAGAAAGTTTTCTGCGTTGATTATTCAAAACATTTTTCTTTGCTATCTTGAATTCACAATTTAACCACTTTATAAGTAGTTTTTTTCAGGTTGATTTTTTAAATATTTTATATTTTATTTCGCCATCTTAGATTCGTACCAAAATGTTTTAGTAATATATTTTTTTATATTTCACTAGGCCGCTATTTTGGTCCCCCATATTTTTGCCAAAATTGTTACCAAGTCATCCCCATATGACTTTGAATTTTTTAGCAAAATTTGAAGTCAATCGGGTAACTAGTTTTTTATCTATATCACGAACTGACAGACAGACCGACGGAATTGAGGCAACATGTCTTATGGCATCTAGGACCTTAAAACGTAAAGATCTGCAACAACTTGGGAGGGTGATTTTTTACGATTACAAGTATTTTAGGTATTTGGCCGCCTTATTGTTCCACTATCTTGAATTCGTACCTATGTATTTATTTGCCTATTGTTATTCAATATGTCATTGATCGATATCGATAAAACGCCCATCCCTAGTAATTACAGTGAACATATTGCTTCCGTATTATGTCACGTTTGTCAATGTAATTTTATTTTAAAGATATTTGTTATATATAAAATATAAAGTTTATCTGGTATAATTTAATTTGTATAGATTCTTACATGTCGTAGGCAGTCGGTATCTTTTTAAATAAACAAAACAGATAATTATTAAATTTCCAAGAAGAAAAGAAGATTTATCTGTTGAAACTGTTGTATATAATAGATTAGGTCAGTGGCGGCTCGTGGTGAATTATATTGGGAGTTCAATAAGAAATTTAAAAATAGACATACTTAAAATAAAAATAAATATCTTATCTTTAAATTGAGCTTTAAATTCTTTTGAAGTGCAGGTCTATTGTTAAATTGGAAAAATGCTGAATGTCACGTTCGTTAAAATTGCACGCACATTCCTTTTATAAACGATTTCTCTAAGGGATTTTCTGCTGCTATGTCTAGCTGAGTGCGAATATCAACACTTCCGACCGTAGCATAGTTCACCGAACATTCCATGTGATCTGCCGAAAACGCATTTTTTTTTCTCTTGTGTGTTTTAAGTCTTTAACACCGGTTTTGCACCATAATGAGTCCGACGAGTCCTTAGAAAACAACAGACATAACAGTAAAATGAGTCAGAGACTTCACAATCACTTTTGCGAAAGTTTCCATGAACCTCTTTATTTTTGTCTTTACTAGTTTGTCGTATACTAAGTACTTTCAAATTGTGACCACTTACCTTGAATTCGGTTATTTTCTCAAAATTAAGTTCGCTAGCACTCTTTAGTTGTTTAATTTTTTGCACTACCCACATTTTATTTCATCTACATTCACAACTCAGACATAGACCACTTTGAAATTGGTTATTTTTGCAAAATTAAGTTCGTAAGCACTTTTTAGTTGTTTATTTTTTTGCACTAATCACTACCAACATTTTATTTGCTGTATATTTCCAACTCACACATGGATCATAAGAATAAAAAAACATATGTAGCAAAAAACAGTATATAAATCAATTTCCATCGATTAAAAACGTCCGAAACAATATCGAGTTAGAATATCGACCGCGTGCCTTCTGAACAATTGAACTTCCGCATTCCGACGTGATGCCGCGACCGATCGATCGAATTATGAGAAGAGACCGGCTGATGACCCAAATCGCGATATCATATTCCATTTGCTATCACGTTCGGCTGCCGCTCGGTAGTTGTGAAATCTTCGGGTACTTTTGTTAAGCTTTAAGGTAATCAGAGCAATTTGGACTGCCCAGCCTAGCTTAGTATAGCCTATTTTATTATGCTTAAGGAACGCAACGAGACCATTCGAACTGCCGTGCGCGGCGAATAGTGTAGCGTATTTAACTTTTCCCAAGATTTCCATTTTATTACAACTATTAGGAGGAACGGTCAAACGACTTATTTTTTTTCTCAAATATTTTTGGGAGTCGTTGACCAAATGACCCTATGGAAGAGCTGCCACTGGATTAGGTGCCATTGAGAAATGTATTTATTCAACGAAAAATACGATAAAAGCTTTAGAAACTAGTTTTATTAAAAACATAAACAAAATGCAGAAAAAATATTAAAATTTAACAGAAAAATATACATCAAATTTAAATATTCTTGAAAAAAATTAGATTATTTATCATACCAAAGCCGAATGATGGTTTAGATTTGTTAGAACAGAGTAATTCACACCGGGGCGAGGGGTAGCGTATAAAAACTTCATAAATTTCATATCTCAAGTGCTATATCGTGGCCGGAAAATTTGGTTGAAAGTTTAAATTTAGGGCATATTCTTTTTCAAAATATAACATATATCAGATCAACAGAGTGATTTTAATATCATTCTTAGATACAAAAATATTAGATATTATTCCTCTCGTTTTTATTTTTATTTATATATTTCAAAATAAAAGAGAATGCTCTATGGCAGAATCAGAAGAGCACAATTTATGTCACGCAGACCAGAAGAAGGGGAACGATTTATGTCATTCTGTAGAGAAACTCTCACGAAAAAAGATCTTATTATAGGGGGACTTAGTGATAGAGTACGAAAAACAATTTTAGGGTTATTTCAGATAGTAGAGGAAGAGAGAGCTTATAAGAAAGAACAATTATTTCAAAACATTATGAAAACTAAAAAAAAAACTGCATACAACAGAAAATGTCCCAGATGTAATATTGATTGGCATGGATGTTTATTGGTTTGTCCTGCTAAAAGTTTTTGTAAGCAGTGTTAAATAGGATATTTCACAGAATACTCTAAATAAAAAGATGTATTAGTAGTAAAATATTTGCACTATTACATTAAAGATTATTTATGAAAGAAATATATGTTATTTTGACACCTTTTCTGATACTGGAGGAGAAGCTTGCGTGGGAGATGGTTCGAAGTTTAAGTTTCTAAAAACATTAAAATGCAAAATTCTGGTGCTCGACATCTTTTAATTCACAGGCAAAAAAATTATAGAACTTGGTAACTTTTCCAATGCTATTAAAGAACATTTCAACAGATGGTAATTTCGTTGAGAATATGTACATAGGTATAAATAACCCTACAGAAAGTTGAAAAAAATAGGTCAAAAACTGTAAAAAGTATATGCAGATATGTTTAGTTCAAAAGAACAATATATATATTATAACGTTGGCAGTTTCGCATGTCAAGAAAGACTTTTTTCCCAACATTAGATGCCAGTTTTGGATATTGGCAATTGTAAGTTGATA
Organism: Kuschelorhynchus macadamiae; assembly: GCA_030620095.1. Taxonomy (NCBI): domain Eukaryota; kingdom Metazoa; phylum Arthropoda; class Insecta; order Coleoptera; family Curculionidae; genus Kuschelorhynchus; species Kuschelorhynchus macadamiae. The sequence continues at coordinate 68,127 of JAUTXW010000916.1, read as the reverse complement.
AGTGAATGAATGAAAGCTCAGGGGATGAATTTTAATTATTAAAAACATAGAAAAAATAGTTGATGAAATTCCGATATATGATAAAACTTTGAGTGAACATTATAAACGGATGGTTATTGAGTTTTGTAAATTAGCTTTAGTTACTTTGAATATGATAAAGTTTGTTTTTGCTAAAACAGAAATAATTTATTTCGGATAGAAAATTAATCAATTGGGGATTAAAGCTGGCCTAAGGAAACTTTAAGGAATACAGAATTCTCTAAAACAACACTACGTTCATTTATGGGTTACTGCATTAGTTTAAATTTCATAAAAAATTTGTAATTATGCTAGTCCCTTTAGAGACTTGCTTGAGAAAAGTATACATTTGTGTGGTCTAATATACATGACGAAGCATTTAATAAAATTAGAAAAGCCCTGATATCCCCTCCTATTTTATCGCATTTTGATGCCTCTCTTCCCACAACTTTACAAACAGATGCCTCACATTTAGACGGCTTAGGTTATGTTTTGCTACAAAAGCACGAAGATAACTGAAAGTTGGTACAATGGGGATCAAGATTTATAAGTAGGACGAAATCATGGTATGCAATTGTTAAATTAGAATTATTAAGTATTGCATGAGCTGTGACGAAAAGTCGAATATATTTAATTGGACTTTATAATCTCAGAACATAGATGATCATTCAACACCTATATTCAGTTTCAAATGATCAGACTTTAGATATATAGATAGTCTGAAAATTTGCGTCTAGAGGGAACATTAGCCAGATTTAATTTGGTGAACGTGCTGGGTATCTTATCGGTTCCACCTGTCGGGAAAATTATTATCCAGAAAAGAAAAGAAAAGAAAATACGTTTTCAAAAATTCCTAAATAGCGATTGGCTGTAATACCTCCTTCATAGATGCGAAATACTATTTGTCTTCCGAAAATAAAACATTCCAGGCTAAAACCCAAACGTTCGTGTTGTTCCCGTTCAAAAATGACATGATAATTTTCATCGGATCATATTATTCATCTTGCAGAGTTAATATACTACGCCGCAAAAGTATCGCATAACCCAATGTACACCCATAAGATTCAATACAAATATGAACTGCTATAAAACCACCTATCTTATTTGATAAAGCGGCTAATTAAGTGGTTAAAAGAAGCAAATGTCAAGGAGAAATAAAGCTAGCAAAGTGATGCCACTAGAATATTTTATTACCATCGGTACATTCTGTAGTTTGTTAAAAAAAATTTGGAGTAAAACCCTAAATATTGAAACCCGTAATGGTCATTAAAAGCTTTTGTTTTCCACCACGTCCCTACAACAACAGCCAAATTTTAAAATTTCTATTGTTTTGTTAATAATTTTGAAAAGCGACAAAAAAACTCCATTCAAATATTAATAGGTGTCTATTTTCATTTCTCGTTATATATAAAAAAGAGACATAATTTTATATTACCCGCAAAATTCAAACAGTTTTGAAATCTCTTAAAATTCGTACTGAAATCGGCGTTCTAAAACCCGGTTTATCACCGATTAAGTCAGAGGGAGTAACAAGCTAATGTCAGTGAGGTTAATCGAGCATAATCTTACTTACTCTATACCCACGTCGCGAAAATTTCCTAATTATTAATAAACAGAAATAAATATTATCTGCACCCTGCATATTAGCATAATATATTAATTTTTATACATATTACTTACCTACAGAATATGTATACATATGTAAGTATTTAAAGCACACTTGTTAAGTTTTTTATCTCACAATATCTACAAACTGACGAGGGGGCCCTTTCCAGCTTGGGGGCCTTACGCTTAAGCGTAGTACGTATAATGGTAAATCCGCCGCTGCTCTAGAATAATCTTGTATTATAACTAAGATACCATGGGTGCCTGAAAAGTGCAAAATTTCAATATGTCCTTGAATTTTAAAAACGAAGAAGGCCATGGTAATTTTGTTTACGGCATCTTTCGTTTCACGAGAAAGTAGCACGGTACTGCGAAAACAGCATCCCTCTATCTTTAATAATAACTGTGATACCCTGCAAAAGTGAAATGAATGAATGAAAATGGGACATCCTGTATATGTTCTTATTATTTTGAGTTTCGTTCCAATCTAATAATCCAAAATAATTACATATTAGTTCAGGCTCCAAAACTTAAAAAGGCTAACGCCTCGAACTCCGCTTCTGATGCTCGAAATTAAATGTGGTAAACGGGGACGGACCTGTTCCAAATGGACAAAACTTCAAAGTCCATACAAATTTTCTGAGCGCTTCTTGTTCAAAAAATTTCTAATGACAAATTACTGGTAAAAAATAGATTATTAAATTTCTAAATCTGAAAAATAGGTTCGGGGAAGTTTTTCGTAATATAAATTTTGAAGAAATAAAAAGGAATTACTATTAAAGTTATAATGATCTAGCATCGAATTAACAACACAACAACAAAAAAAAAACCGCAACCAAACATTATTAAATAGAAAAATATAGATAGTAACTTATAGATTTGTAACAATTTTAAATAAAACAAGCCAGCGTTAAATCAGCCACAAAGCTGCAATAAATCGGGAATAAACCCACGGTAAATCATTACAGCTATACTTTCCTTTCATACATATATAACTTGGAGAATATATGCGAATCAGATAGACCTACAATTAAAAATTGTTTGAAAATATACTTGGTGCGTCAAAAATACATAGCATAGAGAGTTATATTTTTTTAAACCTTCCACTAACTTTTGTATTTGTTTAGCAAATAGGGCTTTCCAATATTTTTGATACAGTATATATATATATATATATATATATATATATATATTGTTATATATATATATATATATATATATATATATATATATATATATATATATATATATATATATATATATATATATATATATCATGACCCCCAGAAAATATACTGAGAGTCTCATTTAAACTGAATTGTATTGGGAGGTCAATAACAAATTTAAAAATAGGCATACTTAAAACAAAAATAAATTTTTTATTTTTAAATTGAGTTTTAAATCCTCTTGAAGTTCAGGTCTACTCTCCTTTTTAGAATTGTAAAAATGACGAATGACACGTTCGTTAAAATTGCACGCACATTCCTTTTATAAACGATTTCTCGATACTTAACATTGCTGAAGTGGATAGTCTATCTTGGCCCAACTCCTCAACAAAATGTATAAGCCCTCGAAAAAACCCTGAATTTTCAGAGAAAGCCGTTTTATCACGGCCACGTAGTGCCAACTCGAATGCCCCACAAAATTTTACACAATCTATAATTTTGTTTAAAATATAACGATTTTTGGATAAATTTTCATTAAAATCTCTAAGGGATTTTCTATAAGCTGTGTCTAGCTGAGTGCGAATATTAACACTTCCGACCGCGTTCGAGGTTTTTTGATAATTTGCCTAGACTATGTAACATGTTTTTCTGATTTTAAGCCAAGGAATCTCACTTTAAACGATGTTCCATGTTTTTTAAACACCCTGTATGCAAAATGCTTTAAAACAAATTCTTGATTATATGAATGTTGTATTTTTGTAGGGATAATGGCTTTGAAGACTGCCTTGGAACCCACAGCGTGATAGCCGGTTTATGGTCATCGGCCTATTCATTGGGCGAGGTTATTGGACCAGTATCAGGAGGTACCCTAATGGAAAAACTAGGCTTTCCTATTACTTGCTCAATATTTGCTGTAGTGAATTTTATAGGTGCTGTCATAGCTATGATATTCTTTAAACTTAAAAGTATTCAGAGAAAAAATAAATCCGAAAAACAAGGAGTTGATAACATTATATGCTATATCGAGAATGGTGTTGATACGGCTTCAACTTCAGTCTCAAACAAAAGTGTATATGATGAAAATATAATAAACATTAGACTATAAAAATCAATTATTAACTTATGGAAAAAAGCCACACTCGCAGATCCGACGATCTTAATAATGACTGACGTAGATGTGAAAAAAATTGAAGCGGTTGCCACCTGACTTAAAATTAATACAAGCAAAAACGCGTAAAGAATAAATAGAAATTTATTAAATTTGAAAGATTTTCCTGACCACTTTTTTCATTAAGAATGTTTTCTTGATTTTTCTTGAATTCTTATCACAAGCAAGCTAAATATATTTCGTTTATTGAAATTGACCCAATTATATTTTGTAAAAAATCACTTTTCTTTCTAGTTTTCATTTGTTATATTTTAAAAAATAATTTTAATATCTATATAATCTGAAAAAACGAAAAAAAAACTGAGTGCTAATATCACTCTAGTTTAGTGGCTGCAAGTTAAAGAAACTGAGACATTGGAAAAACATCTCTAGTTAATAAGTGGTATTACAATCTGAGAAAATAGAAAAATTGTAATAGGGAGTAAAAAATAAGAGCCATTTTTAAATTTGTATGCTGATTTCAGAAATTAGTATATTATATTTGCAGTTGTAAATAATATCTTATGCTGTAACCATATGCAAATTTTTGAAACGTCTTATCTAAATAAAAAAACGTGAAAATTTAATTAAATTTGCCAAGTAAGTAAACAATACACATAGCTTAGCTGTAATTTATTTGGTATTTATTCACATAGAAATTTGAAACGATACAAACAAAATTTTAATAGTATTTGTAATGATATTTTCCTATAATTGATTCCTTCAAGCGATTTAAATAAACTTTTTTTGTTTTAAAGGAAAATTATTAGACTTTATTCTTGGGCAGAATGTTCGACATAAAACACAATTAACGTCAATATACAGGTTGATTCAAAAACACGTGTTTTTTTATACAAAATTTAACTATATTTCTGAGTTAAACAGCAAATCCCAAAATTATACTTATCATGTCAAATGATAGCCCCAATTTTGCTTTAAAACGTGCTTTTTTAAAAATCTTTGCTAACTTGTTCCGTTGTCGCTTGAAGGAATCAGAAAATATCATATTAATAATATTACTAAAATTTTGTCGGAGTCGTTTCAAATTTCCATGAGTGTATTTTCTAGATATTTTTATATCAATAGCAACACAAGATATTCAAAAAGCCCATTTCTATAGACAGTTATTTTATGCCAGGATAAAAAATACTTTAAAGATATACTACATATATACATACTTCTAATTTCGCAGTGATATACTAAATCATTAAGTTTTGTAGAATATATTTGTTACATGACAGAATAATTATTATTGTTTCATAGTTAATTTCATAAATTCAAAACCTCTGTTTTTTAGTAAAAATCTTAAACGTAATACATATTTAATTTATTTAGTATACATATTGAAGAAATCCTGTTAATTTTATATAAGAGCTACTAAGTCCAGGATAACTCTTTCTTAAATAATAATTAATTCTGATCTCTAAACAACTGGTAAAAGAAATATCATAGTTTTAGCAAGTTTCTTACATTTACAAATAATTTATGATAAATGTGAATGTTACTATACAAGTGCCAAATCATTAGTATTTTTGTTTTGTCCTATTTACCATCCCAACTTACTTTTAAGTCTTGAGAAATTTGTGAATTTGTGATAAAATGTAAATAAATAATGTTAAACATTAAACGCAAGATTTAATTTTATTATATTTATATATATATATATATATATATATATATATATATATATATATATATATATATATATATATATATATATATATATATATATATATATATATATATATATATATATATATATATATATATATATATATATATATATATATATATATATATATATATATGTATATATATGTATATATATGTATATATATATATACATATATATACAGTGTGTCCGAAATTGGTTATGACAGTATTGGGATCTCGGAAACCGTGATAGTTACAAAAACGTTTAAATGGAGAAAGTTTTAGACAATTAGGTTTGTAATTTAACGCCGTTTTGCTCGCGATTCTATCTTTTTTAGTTTTTGAGATATTTTGAAAAAAACCAAAAAACTGCATTTTCGAAAAAGTCCTATAATTTATTTATTTATGAAAATTTTCAAAATCTGTAAGAACATTATTAAGGCAACTTTTTACGTAGAGTGCACCTATTAAGTCAGATTTTACATACGACGTTTCGATTTTCTAGAACCATCATCAATTTTGTTTTTTCTTAGGGCCGCTGTATTCGATTTTAACAGTTTTGAAAAGAGTATTTCTTTAGCTTTTCAACGGTGTATCACACTTTGTAATTAGGTTATTACTAAAGGTGCAAAAAGTGCGTAGAGAAAATATTTAAACGTTTTTTGGAATTATCAAAGTAAAAACTTAAAAATTAATAGTGTTAAAAGGCAATATGTAATTCAACATCCAGTTCTACAAAAAATTAGTAAAAACTACTCAATAACATTGCACAATGTTCACAAATGTTCAAATGACCAGCCGCAGATAACACTAACATCTTTGCTCAAGTAGGCTTTGGTTTTGAAATAATAGAATGCTTTTAATCTGTCAAAAATGCAACGTTTAAGTTTTATTTAACATTCATCGCTGTTTTAATAAGGATTACAATGGCGTTAAACTTTTCTAATGAAGAAATGTTTGATATGTTAGTGTGTTATATTAAAAATGAAAGAAATGCAAACAGGGCCATGGGTGTGTATTTTGACACGTACCCCGAAAGACGGCAGCCTGGCAGAACTTATTTTCAAACGCTGGTTAGAAACTTGCTTGAGTTTGGCAGTTTTAATAAGATTCGCACAAAGAAGTATGCAAAAGACAACGAGTAACGCAATAGGCAAATCCTAGAATATTTTAATGAAAATCCGACTTCATCTACAAGAAGAAGCGAAACAGAACTTCAAATTCCAAAATCTACCGTTCATGGCGTCTTAAAAGTAACTAAATATCGTCCTTACAAGCCAACAATTGTGCAAGGACTTCAAGCAGGTGATTTCGAAAGAAGAATTGTTTTTTGTAATTGGTATATCAGTAGATGTCGAGAAAATCCCGCTTTTCGCAATAAAGTCATTTGGTCAGATGAGACTCATTTTACAAACTGTGGCATTTTTAATAAAAAAAATCACCATTATTGGGCTATTGAAAATCCGCAACTACGCGATTCACGCAGGCTGCAAGAGCGATTTGGTTTTAATGTGTGGTGCGGGATGCTTGGTAAGATAAACATAGTCTAATTGAATTGCTTATAATTCAATATTTTCCATTACTTTTTAGGAAATCGTCTCATTGGTCCCTTTATTTTTGATCAGACACTCACAGGCCCAAGATACCTTGCCATGTTACAGAATCAAATAGTTCCTGCCATTCGAGAAGCTGTGCCAGATGATCAGTTTAATAGCTTGTGGTTTCAGCAAGACGGTTGTCCTGCACATAACAGCAGGGATGTATAAACCTTTTTAACAACAACTTTTGGTGAAAACGTAATATCCAACAGTGGTCCTGTCCGCTGGCCAGCTAGTTCCCCGGATATCACGCCGTTGGATTTTTATTTACGGGGATGTGCGAAAAATGAAATATACGAATTTGACCCCCCAGAAAATAGGCAAGTTCTTGAGCAGCGAACCCGAAATATTCTACAAAATATAAATAGAAATACCATTCAACGGGTAATCAGAACAGTTGAAAGGAAATGCGGACACTGCATAGAAAAAAACGGTCAACATTTTTAATCCTAGTATTATGTAGCATTTTTTTATTAATTTTATTGAGTAGATAGTTCATACTGATTTTCTGTTAATTCTTGTAAGGTTAGTACTTTTAAATCGCCATGAACGGTTGACTTCAGAATGTGAAGTTCTGTTTCAATTCTTCTTATGGAAAAAACCAGATTTTCATTAAAATATTCTAATATTTGCCTATTCCATTCCTTGTCATACTTGCATACTTTCTGTTGCGATTCTTAAAATTGGCTAACCCTAGCAAGCTTCTAATCAGTGCAGCACTTGAAAAGAAGTTCTGTCGACAGTCGTTCTTCGGGGTACATTATGTGCAGTGCATATAGTATTAATGTTACTGAGTAGAACTTACTGATTTTATGCAGAATTTAATGTCCAATTTAAAAATATTGCTATTTGAAACTATTAAATTTTAATTTATATCGACAATTCGAAAAAATGTTTAAACAGTCTTATTTCAAACGCAAAGCCTACTTGGGCAAAGATGTTAGTGTTATATGCGGGTGGTAGTTTGAACATGTGTGAACATTGTGCACGAATCAATTATGTTATTAAGTAGTTTTTACTGATTTTTTGTAGGACTGGATGTTAAATTACAATATATTGCTATTTAACACTATTAATTTTTAACTTTTTACTTTGATAATTCCAAAAAACGTTTAAATATTTCCTCTACGCACTTTTTGCACCTTTAGTAATAACCTAATTACAAAGTGTGATACACCGTTGAAAAGCTAAAGAAATACTCTTTTCAAAACTGTTAAAATCGAACACAGCGGCTATAAGAAAAAACAAAATTGATGATGGTTCTAGAAAATCGAAACGTTGTATGTAAAATCTGACTTAATAGGTGCACTCTACGTAAAAAGTTGCCTTAATAATGTTCTTACAGATTTTGAAAATTTTCATAAATAAATAAATTATAGGACTTTTTCGAAAATGCAGTTTTTTGGTTTTTTTCAAAATATCTCAAAAACTAAAAAAGATAGAATCGCGAGCAAAACGGCGTTAAATTACAAACATAATTGTCTAAAACTTTCTCCATTTAAACGTTTTTGTAACTATCACGGTTTCCGAGATCCCAATACTGTCATAACCAATTTCGGACACACTGTATATATATATATATATATATATATATATATATATATATATATATATATATATATGTATATATATATATATATATATATATATATATATATATATATATATATATATATATATATATATATATATATATATATATATATATATATATATATATATATATATATATATATATAGAATAGCAAAAATATATAATTTCTGCAGGTGCAAAACGGACTACAAGAAGAATTGTTTTCGATTATGTCACAGGGTACCCTCCTATGATCATGATTTCTGGGCCTCTACCCTCATCATGCAGGCTTGTAGGGGAGATCTGAAATAACAGATTGCTCTATATGTCAAAATCGAAAACGTAACGTCAATCATACTGGAACAGTACTACATGCGAATATGCTATATATATAAATATCGTTTATTATATATATATATATATATATATATATATATATATGTATACATATATATATATATATATATATATATATATATATATATATATATATATATATATATATATATATATATATATATATATATATATATATATATATATATATATATATATATATATATATATATATATATATATATATATATATATATATATATATATATATATATATATATATATATATATATATATATATATATATATATATATATATATATATATATATATATATATATATATATATATATATATATATATATATATATATATATATATATATATATATATATATATATATATATATATATATATATATATATATATATATATATATATATATATATATATATATATATATATATATATATATATATATATATATATATATATATATATATATATATATATATATACATACATACATATACAACATAGTTTGTTTTTTACAGGTAATGATTTTATTATTAATAACAGAGTAGAAAATTTTATTTCAAGATGTAAAAGGACGATCTCACTAGAAATTAGATTAACATGCAATAACATTTCTAAGAACAAGCAAACTAAACAAATAAAATCTAAATTATTAGAAATTTTCCCACATCATATTGTAAATGAATTTGAAAACAGATTGAAATGCACTTTTAATAATAAATTTAAAAAACTAAAACAAAAAAACATTGGAAAATTCAATCACCTAAAACAAAGAAAACTCTCACATGATCGTATATTTATTGACAACAGCAAGTGGTTTAAAAATATTTCTTCTGAAGATATTCCTACCGAAATAGTAGACTTTCTTTCTTTGGGACCAAAATTTGGAGTATCAAGCACGATTTTCGATCGAATGTTTTTATGGCTGATTTCGAAAGCATTATAGATGATGTCAACTAATTTTATGCAAAACACACACAAAGAATAATCGAATCAATTTAATATATTATATTATAAAACTAAAAATTCCTTAAAACTACATTCTAACCTTTACATTTTACAATCGGATAAGAGTAGTTGCACGGTGGCTATTGACAAGAGTGAGTATATACAAAAAACCGAAACATTGTTGCAAGATACTTCCACATATAACAAATTAACTAAAGATCCAACGACCTCAATACAAACTCTATATAATGATTTGATTAAAAAATTACGAACAAAGAAATTACTGAACAAGAATATAAACAACTTATAATTTATAATTCGTCTTCTCCGAAACTATATTGTTTACCTAAAATTCTCTCTTTTCGGCCAATAATTAGCTCTATTAATTCTACAACCTATTATATATCAAAATATTTAGCAGAAATGTTATAAATCAACGACAAGGTCTAGTCAAGTTCAAAGTAAGATGAAAAGGTACCTACGTATTAGAAAAAACTTTCTGCACGTCCGACCTCAAAAAAATGTGTTATGTATAGGCAATTTAAATTACATTTCGGTTAAAAATGTGTTCAAAAGGGTTCACGCGCTGCAGAAATACAAAGACATGAGAACGATTTACCATTTCAAATTTTGCAGTTACGTAGACAAAGGATCAATACAAGGCGGTAAAGAGTCATTTTGTGGAAAAAAATTACATGCGAAGGCTTTTGCGTCAAAAAGTTGTTAAAAAATGGTCGAAAATTGACAAATCTACTTCTATTTTATATAACTCTAGATTTGATTTTTTCAAAAAAATTCGCATTTAGCGCCGAACTGTACATATTTCCCTATTAAAATCACATTGAAGTTATCATACATATCTTTTATAGTTTTAACATAATATTGCAGCGGCGGAAGGCTTGCAAATGATCCATAATACTGCGTGCAGTTCCCACTTAACGAATGCTTTGGGAGATGAAACTAATTACAACATCCAAAGACACATTTTCGTTTGTTAATATTATGAATAATTTTCAGTTACCTAATAACTATATATTAGTCTCGTTAGATGTTGTGTCTTTATTTACTAATATTCTCTGTAATCTAGTAATTGACATCTTAAACACTAAATGGGAAATAATTAAGAAATTCACCACACTTTCAAAAAATAATTTCATAAATTTAATCAAATTTATCTTTAAGAACACTTAATTAAGTTTTAATAATAGGTTCTATAAACAAATTTTTGACACCCCTATGGGCGCACCCATAAGCCCTATTCTTGCAACAATAGTTTTAGATCATTTATTTAGCAGTGTTATCCCCAATTTGCCATTTCAGATACCTTTTATATATAAATACGTGGACGATGTAATTTGTTCAGTACCGGAGGACAGTACAGAACTTATTTTGCAATATTTTAACTCATTTCATAAAAATATTCAGTTTACTATTGAAAAAGAAAACCAACGTAGTGTACCATTTTTGGACACTAAGCTAATTAGGAACCCAGAAAATAAAATTATTTTGGATTGGTATCAGAAACCAACAGCATCCGCTAGATTTTTAAATTATTTTTCTAACCATCCAAATAATCAAAAATATAATACAGTAATAGCCATGAAAAACAGGGTAATGCATATTTCTGAGGATTCATTTTTACAAGACAACTTAAAAAAAACTATTAGAGATATTTTTAAATAATGGGTATCCCAAACATATTCTAAAAAACTGATTTATAATTAAAATTCATATCGCGAGGTGAGAATTATATTGTTCTATCTGCACTTTTCTTCAAATCTGGTGTTTTTACGCAACTCAAATATTTAGGCGAATATTGTTCTATCTTACTTGACTTAGAACATTTTCAATTACTTTTAAAGCTCTAGAATGCATTTTTAAATTGTTCTATCTTTTAATCCCGCTAGTACAGAATTATTAGAATGTTCTATTTGCTCCGCCAGTGGAATTGTCTGAATCTCGCAGATAGGACATATTAATTCTGGTAATTTCTGTTTAAGACGGAATTTTTGCAATCACGCGGGAGTAGTTTTGTGTCACAGTTTAGTGGTAAAACGTGATGAAACACTTTAAAAATATGGCGGATAATTCACCAAATGAGTAGGTAATTATCTTTTATAAAGTTGTTGACTGTAACTTACTTTTTTTAAATCTAAACTAATAAATTAGACATACTACGTCAACATAACCTTAATGTTTTAATGGCAGATAGAACAATATAAACCCAAATTTTTAGAATTGCTGCGTCAGGATCGGATGATGAATTGAGGGATCCTTTTCATATCTCAGATGACGAGGAAGATGACTCAGATTATCTACCAGAGACGTCAACTTCTGCTACAAGAATTTGGCCTGATTTTAACTTTATTTTGGAAGATACTGTCGATGGCGATAAAAATGAAACGCTTTTAGAAGTTTCCTGTAAAACTAATGACAAGCCGGAGAATAATGTTAACAACGCCTGAGAGCAACAAAAAAAGTAAGAATTTATAGTAAGGTTGGATTAGAAATAAATTTAATGTAAAGGAGTAAAGAGTTAAATTTTTCTAGGATATTTTTCTTTTTCTATCGACTTAAAAAAAAGGTTTCGAAATATCTACGTTTGATAAAAATAAGACAATCGGCGGTCGGGACGGGATTTTGACCGGTTGCGGGCGACTCTCCGAAGAACGGTAATACGGGAGCCATCGCAGGGTTCCCACTCGTTAATGAGCGTGCGCTAGTGCGGCTATGTGGTGCGGGTGATACTGCGATACCATATATCCTAGTGGCATGGCAGTGCATCGCGACGGCGGGTATCGATGAGGGGAGACGGCGCCAGCTGGTCACTCCATCAAGTCCCAGTAGTGGTGGCTTACCTTCCTGCTGCTGCTGCTCCTGCTGTGGGACCGGATCGTTGACTAGAGGCTTCGAGTCGGTGGAACTCCACCGACTGGCCAATATGCGATGCGAGCGTGCTTTTAAATGATCGCAGACAGGGTTGTTCCGTAGCTTAAAATTTTTGTATCAAACGGTTATGTTGAATTGTACCAAATTTCGTAAAAGTGTACCAAATTAGATTTGAATGAAGTACTATGATTAAGGTTGTACATCCTCCTTTTTCCGTTTCGTTTCCGTTAGCGGTTTCTTTTTTAACAACATTACTATTTTGTATTTTGACCATTATATTATCCACGAAAATAATGAAATGATAGACAATTTAAATAATTATATTTATAATATATATTTATATGTTGTGTATGTACATATGCATACTTATTAAACGCAAAATAATTAATAACATTGAAGTACTGCAGAAAATTGAAACTGTAAAGTAAAACAACAACATATTTATAATCATTTTTAACAAATGTAGTATAGTATAGATTTAACTAATAGTTATAAGAAAAAAACTAGACAAACAGTCAATTTGATTTTTATATATATTTTAGCTCATATATAACCCTAATTAATGATCATATAGAGAATGACCCGCAAACCATCAAAGAGTGTCTAATTTACATTAAAGTAGATTATAATTCATGTGAGCGTATAAAATAAATATGTATATGCGCTCACATGTAATAAATTCTACCTTAATATAAATTAGACACTCTTTCTAGAGGATCATTCTTTATATGTCCATTAATTGGGCCTACATATTAGCTAAAACATATATAAAAAACAAGTTGGCAGTATGTTTAGATTTTCTGCAAAAAAAATAGGTATGTATATATACATACATGTAACAAAATTTTGCTATAATATAAATTAGACACTCTTTGAAGTCTCTCGAATCATTCTCTATATAGCTAATTATGACTATATATTTGCCAAAATGTTTATAAAAATGAAATTGACCATATATCTAGTTTTTCAAAGCAATTAGCGTAATAACCTAAGCATCTTTTGACGGCTTCCGAATTATTTAAGGCCTTTATATTAACTAGAATAAATATGAAAATCAAGTGAAGTGTTGCTGAAAACAAGTTTGGCGGTGTATTATTCGGTGGTTCTAGAGTACTATTGTTGTGGCTTTTCATATCCCACTTCGGAAAATTTACGCGGGTTTTCCGTACGTTGCGCAACGTGTTTTAATAGGTACGGTCGTTTTATTGTGATTAATTACCAGAAAGAAACATAATTTTATCATGATTAACGAGAAAGATATAAATATAAACGACGGGCGATACATACATTCCCCAGAAAATTAGTAACTTCGTTACACACCCCCCCCTTCTTCGGAAAAATATTTATTTATAAATATTTTAAAATTAAACTTAAAACTAAACCTTATCCTAAAATCCCTAACAAAATATAATTCTAAAATAAATAATCACTATGTTCTGGAGACGTCGATTTCTGGAAGGAGGGAGCAGCTGACTATCCAACCATGATGACAATCCTGTGAAGACCTATACGGCGTGGTGAATCCTCAGGCTTGTCCTGGTACCTCACCAATCTGTTCTTCTACGCGTGGCATATTCGTCCATAGCGACAGCCGCAGGTGTGGCATGGACGGTAGCGAACGGTATGGAGACAGGCCTGTGTCTCTATGGAGACGGCCCTGGTGGTAGACCGGCTAGTGGAGGGTGACCGGTGACAAGCGCTTTGTTTCTCTAATTAAGAGCGGCCAGGTCCCCTGCAGGCGGTTTTATCTGGTTGGCCATCAGGTGCTCTAACTTCCTTGATCGAACTCTTCATTGCTGGTGGGAAGTGGTGTGATGCTACAGAGACACTCCTAGCGGGACGTTGCGCCGGTACATTTGGACGACGGACAGGGCTCGGCTTGGTTGTCAGGGCATGTACGGAGGCTGTGGAAGTGTTCCTGACAGGCAGTTGACTGGCTGGCTCCAACTGGCGGCAATGGCTTTTTATATAACGGTCCCTCTACGTTATATGAATGACGGAGTTTTTTACCCGACCGATCCTTTAAATCGTATACGACCGGTGAAATCTTTTTAACAACGGCAAGGGGACCCGAGAACCTTGGAGCTAATTTCGCGGCAAATCCTTTTACAGCGGACGAAAGCGGATTTTCGCGTTTAAAGACTTGGTCTCCCACGTGGCATCCCCATTCTCAGTGTCGAAGATTATAATGATGACTCTGGACGGTAAAAGCCCTTCCCAGATTTACACGGACCACATCATAGGTGTCTTTTAATTTTTGTCGGTCTACTTCGGGAGTATCGGCGGGGTCTGTGTTTGATGGCATCCTATATAATGGTTTAGAGGGGTCCAGTTCCCGACCAAAGTTCAGAAAAGCCGGTGAAAACCCTGTTGAATCATATCTGGATGTGTTTACGGCAAAGACTAAATCTGGTAGATATGTTCTACTGTGGGGTAGCTTATATTCGAAAAATTATTTTGTGTCGGTTCGAACATAGCCGATCCTTGATAGGTTTCCCCACCAGGGATGCCATGTTCTACTGTGGGGCAGCTTATACTCCCAAAATTTTTTTGTTTGCCTTTGAACATAGCCAATCCTTGATGGATTTCCCCACCAGGGATGCCATGTTCTCGACGGGGCGTGTTTATACTCGAAAATTTTTTTAATGAGGGCGGAGACACAGCCTTGTTTTCGCGTCTGTCCCCTGCAGGGACGCTGTGTTCCATTTCATCGTCGAAAAGAGAATATAAACTACTTTCCCTTTGTCCTGTAGGTATTGTCTTTTTCCTTAGTACGGACCTGCGGTCCAATTTTATTTTTTGTTTGTCATTTTCGTAGCCTTCGCAAATGGAAGCGAGGTCGACATTAGATTCCCCACCCTGACTCTGTCGTGTAGAAGAGAAATCTAATTCAAAAAGAGAATTTTGATAATTTTTTGTTTTGTTTACCTTCCTAATTTCTAACGAACTATCAGCAAATAAGGTTTGCAAAGTGTCGCGCTTATGGTTATTATCGAGCAACATCGTGGTATTAGGAATTGTTATTTTTTTAAATTTATTATTTGAGTCTACTTTATTGTTTATGAACGAAGAATCCATTTGGTATTCTCGTCCTCGGGGTACCTCCATAGAGAGGTCCTCCACGTAGGTAGCTCCGGCGAAAGTGTCTACCATAGATGTCTTAAAGGAATTATTATGTTTGTCATAGTATTCAGGGGCATTTAATGACAAGCTTGACAAGCTTGTCAGGCACCTACCACTCACCCGGGGAATTTTAGAATGTTCGTTCCCCTCGCCAGAAAATCGAGTGAGCTCTTGCTCAGTAAGGGGGACGGTGTTGCTGGGCGAATGGAATACTGTACTACCTTGCTCGGGAACCACGTCAGATGTTGAGGTGGCCATTGGTAGTCAGTTGAGAAAAAGTTAAATTTAAAAATTCAAAGTTCGGCCCTGCCGAACAAACAAATTAGGGAGCAACAGGAGTCAGTCGGGGGAAAGTCACTTAAAACTAAGGAACGTAACCCGAGTGGAATCCTGTCCCTAAATCTAAATTAGTTTGCAAAAATCTTAAGGATTTAGTTACTTATAAACTCCTGCTATTATGGCCTTAGCCGTGTGTAAGCTTTTTTAAGTCCGTACACCACTAAAGAATGTCAGCTTTCGATCTTAAGTCGAAACGTTTCAAGAAAGCACTACGCACTGTCACTATTAGTGTTCGTGTAGATACTTTGACACTTTAAGTTTAATTGTTTATTGTTTATAGGTTATCGTTTTCAATGTTGAGATTTTTACAAAGTTCGCTCAACAGTCTTTTGTCCTCACAACTAGTAATTGACCACAATTACTAGAACTGTCTTATTGCTCACTTATGGATACTCAAGTCAAAATCAAATTAAAATAACAAATCACTCGTATTTGCTATATTGTTTATAACAATCAAAAGTTAAACACTGTGACTGCTCAGTAAAGTCTTTCAGTAACAACTTTAAAATCAAAATACAATATTACTTAGCCTAGTCGAAATAATTAAGTGAATATCTTTTTATTTATTTAAAATAAAACTTAAGTATTTATTTGTCTATAATAATGTAGTCAAAATCAGGTAAAATAATAGTATTAATTTTTTTTTATGCTGGCAAAGCTATTTAAAATAAAAATCAAAATTGATAATGTCAAAATTAAAATTTCAAAATTAAAAACTCAAAAAGATATTCTTTTCAAGCTTGCCAATTTTCCCTAATCTAATAGTCCACCCGGGTCACGCCGCTTGGGATATTAGACGCGTAAATGTTAATAATATATTTTTAATATCAGTTTTAATAATAAAAAATTAAAATTAAAATTTTTAGCAATTTACAGTTTATGATAGTTATTTAAATATATATATATATATATATATATATATATATATATATATATATATCAAAAACATATATATCAGTCAAATCAAAATAAAATGCACGGTTTTGCTAATTGTTCCTTATAATAAATAATCCTCTACACTTAAGAGAGATGGAGAACTTCAGGAACTGACGTGCTATGTCTCTGGAGGGATTGTTAAAAATTTTTTAAGAGATCGGATTTACCAAGCGTACTTAATAGCTAGGGTCCTAATCTACCTATACAAGATCAAGTATTTATTATTTACAATTTGTTTTAACAATTATGTTTATATCAATCAGAGAATATCAAATTTGTTAAAGTCAAAATCGGTATTTTTACAAAAATATGATTCGCCCAATTAAGGGTAGATCATAAAATACAAATCAAATCAAAAATCAAAAATGTCACAAGATAATAAATATGCAGTCAAAATCAGCAAGTTTTTAAAATCACAAAAGTTATTAACAATTTATGAAGTGAGCAATTCGTTAAAGATCAGTTATAAAAATATGTTAATATTTAAATTTTCCAAAATAAGCAAAAGGTAAACAGGTTTACGTTTCACAAAATTTACAACTTAGTGATAGTTAATTTTGCCAGAAGTACAATTAATTTACACTATGAACACTTGTTAGAATTAAGCTTTTGGTACTTAGAAAGGAAACTTGATCTGGAGAAACTGAGCTTGGAGAACGCTTAGAAAAAGGAGACCAGAGCCACAGCTTACCTGTTTTTCTACACGCAATTTAGACAGCCAGTATATTTTCTTCCAGATGCCTCCTACTAGGACATAAATCAAGAGAACCAGATTTAATTCCCGAGGACGATCTTCGCAGTCTAAGTTCTACTAAGGACCTATGTGCAATGGAACTTTTCGAAACAGAGACCCGGCGCAATCCAACGTTGGGAACAAAGTGCAAGGTTCCTCTCGTAGGCTTCGGCTCTATCACTAAGAATAATCAAAGAAACGCACTATTAACACTGCTTCCGACGCTTAGGAGGGCAATTATTAATTTGTATTATCACTCACGATTGTTACACGTACTACTGGATACGAATGCTAAGAACGAATGCTGAAGAATCAAGTTTTTGGCTATTTTTATATTATTCGAATGCATACGTCACGGTGACTCCCTTTTGCACGCTCTAGACCAATCCTGATCATTCTCGGCGGAGTCCCGTGAACGAAACTGACGATTTTTCGGTTCATTCTCGGGCAAGAACTTTTAGAGTTAACATCTCCCGGGAAACTTTGAAGTCCTGTGGGATCGCTGTTTTTGAGATTTTTTCTGGTTTTGGATTTTTCCCATGAATAGTATTACTTAATACGTATTCTGGCCAACTTTCATTAATTTATCATAACTTTTATTTTTTCTAAAATAAAAAATTCGAATAGCTTTGAAAGTTTGTCAATCGATTGTTCTTTACTTGTTATTTATGCCTGTAAAAAATTAGATTTTTCCTACGAGCAGTTTTTGAGATTTTGGAATTTTTCACCAGGACCTGGTGCTGTCCTTCCAAAGTCTATTTCCTGGTTTTCTATTAATTATTGGGATGTGTCCGATCTAACGGAAAACGAGTTGACCGATCCATGGAAAGTTTGTGTCCCAAAGTCAGCTCGCAAAGCCGTCCTAGAAGAAAATCACGATCGAGCCACCGCTGGACATCAAGGTATAGCAAAGACAACCGCCCGAATTGCTCGCCGATATTATTGGCCGGGAATGTTCAGAGATATTGCTCAGTATGTCCGAAGCTGTCTCTCCTGTCAACGACATAAATCCTCCCAGCAGCAACAACACGGTAAAATGCAACCCTCGAAAAATGACCAACCTTGGGATACTGTAAGTACCGATTTAGTCGGACCCTTGCCTCAATTGGGCAAAGGGAACAGCTACATTGTTATTTTTCAAGACCGTTTTACCAAATGGGTACAATGCCGGGCAATTCGAAAAGCCACTGCCAGGGGTGTTAGTCAAGCATTTTCTGAAGACATCATTACTCGCTTTGGTTGTCCACGCACGGTAATAACCGATAATGGAACTCAGCACACCGGACAAGTCTTCAGAGAACTTCTTCGAGATCTGGGTATAAACCACCGACTAACACCACCGTATACACCGCAAGCCAATCCCGTAGAACGTACCAATAAAACCATTAAAACAATGGTGGCCCAGTTCTGTGAAAGTGACCATAGAAAATGGGATGTGCATCTGTCGCAATATCACATTTTTCAAGTAAAAATAAGCAAATTATACCTTAAAAATAAGGCCAAATAAAAAGAAAATGATATTCCTATGTATTTACATACAAAAGACATTGGAAACAAGCCTAAAAATCGTCTTCTAGAGCTTCGAACCAATTCGAATACAAACGAAGACACACCTAATCTCGAAACTTCGATGGAAAAATTGCATCCAATAAAAACACAGCATTCAAACATTCCAGCCAATCAGATTCAACCACGCTGAACTCGGATTGGTCTAATCGATTCTAGAAATTCTATAAATATAATAATTGATTAAAAATATTTCTAATTAAAATATCTTAATGAAACTTTGTAAAAATGATCAGTTTTTTATGCGCTTCACGCCCATATAAAAATCTTCTCAATATTACAATTAATTCTACCTGAAATAAAACTGTTTAATTTTTTCAAAATCCTAAAACTAAATATTTTTCAAAAACTTTTTACGTTTCCTAAAAGCCCTTATCAAAGCACACATTTTGATAAAAGAATCATCAAAATCCGTCAAGAAACAAACGAGAAAATTAACTTTAAAGTTTTAAATTTAAATCTGCAAGTTCGTTAATTTTAAAATTTTCAATTTCAATCTTGAATAAAATTCTTTCTAAAAAAGACAGACAAGCGCCGTAAGGACTAGTTGAAAGAGACCCCGTAGGGCCACCTTGTGTCAAAATTTCAAAATGAAAAATTAAGAAATGACGAAATTCTGAAAGAAAGAAGTTAGGCGTCGTGAATGCCACTCCCAGAAAAGGACGCTACGTCCGTAGCTCCTAAACACGACGTCCTACCGAAAAAAGTCACTAGAGCAAAAATGTTTCAAATGACTCGAACTACATCATATCAAAAATTCACATTGATAGGAAAATTTTTGCGAAAGAAAAATTTCGAATTTTTGGACTTCGAATAAACAAAAAATCAAATTCAATATATCAACTTAGGACCTTCACAGGATGAAAGCCCTTACAAAAAGAAACCTTTCATATAATAAAACATTTTGCGAAATAATTAATAGAAAACCAGGAAATAGACTTCGGAAGGACAGCACCAGGTCCTGGTGAAAAATTCCAAAATCTCAAAAACTGCTCGTAGGAAAAATCTAATTTTTTCAGGCATAAATAACAAGTAAAGAACAATCGATTGACAAACTTTCAAAGCTATTCGAATTTTTTATTTTAGAAAAAATAAAAGTGACGATGAAGTCGGCCATCTTTAATGCAATAATCGGGAAAAGCAGACGGGTTAGTCTCCACGGCGGTCTTCTTGTCGGTGTACCATTTGCACGGTGTGAATTCCTCGAGAGATACAATCGGGTTGAAGGGTTCTTCGTATTCTTCAATATTGACTGGGTCTCGGGCCACTCAGTTTAAAATACCTTTTCGATATTTTATTTCGAAATCAAACTGTTGGAGATAGATGCTCCATCGCGCTAGCCTGCCTGACGGACTTTTGATGGAATGAAGCCATCGAAGAGACTGGTGATCGGTAACCACAGTAAAACGGTATCCTTCTAGATACGGCCTCATCTTCTCTACTCCCCAAACAATAGCCAAACTCTCCTTTTCGGCGACGGAAAATTTCTTCTCGTTGGCGTTTAAACTGCGACTTGCGTAGGCAATTACATGATCGCCATCAGACCCATGTTGAATCAATGCTGCACCTAACCCACTGTCGGATGCATCTGTTTGCAATGTGAATGGCTTAGAAAAGTCTGGACAAGCCAATACTGGGGCTTCGGTCAGGCAAGTCTTTAATTGCTCAAACGCATTCTGTTGTTCTTCTGCCCAGTTCCATCGGATATTCTTCTTAAGGAGGCGGTTTAAAGGAGCGGAAATTTGAGAAAAATTTGGTATAAAACGGCGGTACCAGGAATCTTCTTAGGCTTCGTAGCGTCGCGGGAGGCGGTAGATCTAAGATAGCTGAAACTTTCTCAGGGTCGGTACAGATACCATTGGCGGTGAGTAGATGTCCTAGATATCGGAGAGAGCGGCGACCGAATTGACATTTTTCTGGGTTTAATTTCAGATTGGCTTGTCGTAGGCGCCGGAAAACCTCACTTAAATTGTTAAGATGGTCTTTGAAAGTCTCTTCCAGAACTATTATGTCGTCTAAATAGGCGAGGCAATAGGGGTCAAGTGCTGGTCCAATAATACGGTCCATGAGACGTTGAAAGGTCGCTGGAGCAGAGTACAGCCCGAACGGCATGACTCGAAATTGAAACAACCTCATCCCGGGAACGGTAAAGGCAGTGATGGGTTTACTATCCTTGGAAAGTGGAACCTGCCAGTACCCTTGTTTTAGATCGATGCTTGAGATATATCGGGCCCTTTGAAGCTTGTCCAGGATAGCATTTATGTACGGCAGTGGATAGGCATCTTTGCGAGAGACCGCGTTAACTTTTTGGAAATCTATACAGAATCGGGGATTCCCATCTTTCTTGCGAACTATCACTACCGGTGAACTCCATGGACTGTTAGAGGGTTCGATGATGCCATCTTCTAGCAGGTTCTGACTTCGGTATTAACGGTCTCTTGCATCCTGGGATTCTGGGGGCGGTATCGTTGTTTGATAGGTTCTGTCTTTTTTAGGTGAATGGTGTGTTCCACTAAAGGAGTGGTTCCTTTAATCCTTTCAAATTTTGGGAGTTCTTGATTCAGGAACAGTTGGAGCTGTCGGTCTTCTCTTTCGGTAAGAGTCAGCTTCGGTGTTCCTTGGATTTCCCCTATAGGGCTGCACATATCGGGTGAATGCAGTGGCTCATCATTCAGGTACACTTGACTACGGCCTAGATCCAGGTAAAATGGTTGCCGGCCTAAGATGTCCATACCTAGCACTAGGGCTGATGTCAGATTTGGAAAGTAGCAGATGTCTTCGGTTAGCATGGAACTACCAAGTTTTAGGGGTACTCGGTATGCTTTCGTAATTTTTATGACGCCGCCACTGGCTACTTTTGCACCTACGACAGGTGGTCGGATTTTTTGGTAACTAGTCAATTGGCATAATTCGGCTATCAGGTAAGAATTTGTTGCTCCGGTATCAATAAGAGCATGAAATTCTATATTCTCTATGTAGACTTTGGCATGTGGACGGGTGTCGAAAACGGGTGCAGGTGCTACAGGTGAGTTCGAGGTAGGGGATCGGCGGTGCTGGACTAGCCTCGAGACGGTACAGCGACGGTTTAGTTTTCCGAATTGAGGCATGTACAGTCGCGGGAGTACTCCATCTTTTCTACATCTTGAGCAAACAACTTCGGTGCGCCTTGACAATCACTTCGAAAATGCCCAAGCTCTCCGCATCTCCAACAAATTTCATCTCGAAAGCGGTTTGGGTTTATACGTTGTGATGATCTTCTGATAGGTGGACTTCGAGTACTACTGA
Source organism: Kuschelorhynchus macadamiae (assembly GCA_030620095.1). Classification (NCBI taxonomy): domain Eukaryota; kingdom Metazoa; phylum Arthropoda; class Insecta; order Coleoptera; family Curculionidae; genus Kuschelorhynchus; species Kuschelorhynchus macadamiae. Next base: position 45,176 of record JAUTXW010000916.1, on the reverse strand, counting down.
CAGGTCGTAGCCTGGCTTGTGTTGTGTGAAGTGGGTTTTGGTTATGGGTACTGCTGGCGACTGATATCCTGTTGGCCTGTGAAGTACCTCGGATATGGGAGTGTTTTAGTTGCTCCAGGAGTAGCTCGTCTTCCCTGATAATCAGAGAGAAAGATGGTATATCGGTGATATCGGTTCTACGTATGTACTGTTGGTATTCGGGTAGCAGGTTTCGGTAAAGCCACCTTAATTTCTCTTCCGGTCTTATATTACCATGACGGCGTATAAGGGTCTGTAAATCAGTGATATATCGGCTGGAGGGTTCATTAGGCCTTTGAAGGCGACGACTGATTTCAGCTTTCAGGTTGTCGGCATAGTTTAGTGGAAAGTAGAAGGTGCGGAAGTCGGTCAGGAACTCACTCCAGGACTGCCATAGTTGCCGGTTGTTTCTAAACCAAAGAGCGGCTTCCCCTTGTAATAGCTCTGGTAAACAGTGCAACAGGTTATCCATAGCGATATTTTTCGAGGTGCATATTTCTTTTAGCCGCTCTATGAAATCTACAGGGTCGGTCCTCCCGTCAAACTGGATGTTCCACTTGTGTACTTTCGGTGGCGAACGTACTGGTGGTATCGGTGCGGGGCGTGATATGTTCGCCGGATGTGAGACAGTTACCGACGGTAAATACGTCGACGCTGAAGCGGTTAGTGAGTTCTGGCCTATCATGGTGGAGGTGGTGATGGCGGGAAATTTAAATGGGCCACTCTGGGGATTCGGTGTCGCTTGACCATCCCGGATGAAACTTATGAGACGCTTCTTAAGTATGTCGGCGGTTCCGGTGGTATCTAAGTGGAACTTGGTTAACTCGGTAATTAGTTCTTCCTTCTTAAGTTGGTAGATCCAGCTCGCACGGGTGTCACTAAGGTCGATCTGAGACGAAGTCGTTCGGGTCGGTTCGGCTGAGCTTGCTCCAGTCGTTGCCGTAGTACTGCGTTCTTCAGCTTCCTGGGGCATGTTGGATTTCGGTTCAGGTACTGGTTCAGACTCCTAGCTGGGCACTCCTACTCGTCAGCGGTGGGGTTTTTATCGGTACAACCTTCTTTCCAGTTGTTGCTGGTTAAAGGCTCAATGCCTACTGCCGGATTCGGGCTTACAACTTGCTTTTATATCTTGTATGATGACCTCGGCTGGTGGGGTTTGCCATAAAGTAGAGGGGGGTAATGCGCGGACACTCGGTTCGGTTTTACTTGCGCCATACGATGGAAATTTGCGACTTGGAAGTGGTCTAGGCTAGGTTATGACGTGTATCTCCGGAAAAAATCGATATTTTGTAAAACTAATATCAAAAACGGAATCAGCGACCCCGATTTAGTTGAAAAAGAGGTGCAACTTATAAAAATCAAAGAAAAATGTTTCGCCTGCGCAGAACGATTTGTGGAGAAATTAGGGGTTATAGGCATTTTTCGGTCTTAAGAACAAGTAGGAACGATAATATATGAAATTTTATTATAATTTCCAGGTCTTTTGAGATAGGGTAAAGGGCTCTGAAACATCGAAAGAGCGACCTCGAATTAGTCGGAAAAGAGGTGTTTCATCCCTTTTTGAAGTGCGCATGCGCAGAACGAATTTTCGGAAAAGTCGGTCATTTTTGGGCTCTTCTATACGAGGACAACAAAATTTCACCTAAAATTAATTTTTCTCCGGTTTCTGGCAGGTCGGTAGCCAGACAACGGGAGCAGACAGGGGATTACCGCAAGGACTTACCCTAAAACACAAACAAACAAACAAGAGTCCAAAATTGCCTTTTTCGGTCATGCACAGAATGGTCTCTGCTCGGGCGGCATTTTGAGACGCGCTTCGGTGCCTCGGTGGTCTTCGGTGAACATCGGTCGATCGGTTTTAACACTTTAAGTATCCTTCGGCTAATCTCGGGCGCCACCCTTTGGATTTCTGTGGTAAAGGGCCCACAAACGCACACAGGTAGCTTTTAGACAGTGGAGAAAGTATATACACCAATATAGAAAACAAAGAAATAGCATAACCCTAACATAACCTTAGTGTGAGAGAGAAAGGGAATGTATGCTCTAGAGGGAGAAAGATTGTTCTACGAGCGCGGCGGTTACATAATTTTAACACAATCGGCGGTCGGGACGGGATTTTCATCGGTTGCGGGCGACTCTCCGAAGAACGGTAATGCAGGAGTCAACGCCGGTTCCCACTCGTTAATGCGCGTGCGCTAGTGCGGCTATGTGGTGCGGGTGATACTGCGATACCATATATCCTAGTGGCATGGCAGTGCATCACGACGGCGGGTATCGGTGAGGGGAGACGGCGCCAGCTGGTCACTCCATCAAGTCCCAGTAGTGGTGGCTTACCTTCCTGCTGCTGCTACTGTGGGACCGGATCGTCGACTAGAGGCTTCGAGCCTGTGAAACTCCACCGACTGGCGAATATGCGATGCGAGCGTGCTTTTAAATGATCGCAGACAATGAAAAAATGAGAGACATGGATTGTATCAAAAAATTAAATTACAAGAAATGCAATTAGTTTTTGCTCCTAGGCCGGCCCCTGGGGTCCTTCGCTTCGTCGGTTTTCTGGACAATTACATCCAAAAATCCTTCCTGTTGGGTTTCCATCTCTAGCGCACCTCTTTTTGAAAGTGCCTCAGGGGTAAAAACCTCCACGAAGGCCTCGATGCCATTGCCTTGTACTCTTTTTCCAGGTAATGCCACTAATCATTTCCAGAAGAGAGGCATTAGTTAGGGATACATTCCTTTTATCCTTTACCATTCAAGGGATGGCAAAGTGGCAACCAGTCGTTGGTTGGTTGGCAATGTTACGTTAATCTCTATTAATTTGTAATTAATTGGGTTTTCTGGAGTCTTTATCAAATTGGCGTTAGTTTCAGGTGAGTTATTCTATTCTTAATTTATAAGACCTAGACTATGTGTATATATTTTTTAATTTGTGAGTTAATATGGCCTAGGGTCAACACCTCTAAGGGCGTTCCCTAAATTCCCTATGTCTACGGTCCCTAGATTTATCCTGTAATATCATTTGTTCAGTCCTTACATTGGTACAATACCCCAATGAACGGTTAATGGCGGCGTGGGGCGACATTTGACTCCTGAGGTGACTTAATGCTTGTTTTCGGCATTGCTGCTGATGCCTCAGTGTCCTATGATAGACCCACTCAGCCGTTCTCGGTTCCTCTTTATCATTTTTATTTAAAAGATTATTATTTGAATCAATATGTTCTTTTTCCGGTTCATAAAAAATTGCTTCAACAAAGTGTCGACCGGACTCCTGTGCCGCCGACACAAGGCTGAAGAGCGAATCCTTCAACTCTGGTCTCATTAGGATCATTGAATGCAATTAAACACAATTTTCCAAAACACGTACAATTTATTTCAAAAGAATTCAAAACTTAGATTACATCGTTCAACTGATGAGCAGTTTACATTTAAAATATTGTCTAACGAGAATCTATTATGACCTGAGTAGGAGTGTCACTACCGATAATACTGTAGGTATCAATCTCCTTCAATATGCATTTTGGGCCCGTACTCATGGGAACTTTTTTCATTTTGGCCAGAGGGTTTTGGCAATTGAATTAGCCAACACCTTATATACAAATGTCAATAAATAATGACGTTGTAAAAAAATATTTTTTAACAACTTTTCAACTAATATGTTTCAGCTAATATGTTTGTTAGAAGTATTCCACTTTTCATACTTTTGAATGTCTCACTGATTTTAATTAGAGTAATTTAATCTAAATTTGTATTCGATTTTTAAGTAAATATATTGCTTTAAAATCATATCGGTAACCAGTATGTCGGGTGTCATGTATACAGAGATATAATTATTTAAAAGTACACCTTTAATTTTTTATAGAACTAGTAGTGTAGGGCAGTGTTTCTCAACCGCCAACGCCCACAGTGGTCAGTTTTTACGATCTGGCTGAGAAATATTATATATTGAATTAAAATGGCACCAAACCCACATATTCTCTTAAATTTTGTCATCTTGGGTGTTAATGAATATGTATCTTATTGGTATAGCGTGTATACTATGGTTAAAGTTTAATGCGTAAGGCCACTATGTAAAATCATATTCATACTCCAGTATGCCAAAATAAATAAAATAAACACTGAGGAAATAATTTTCATACTTATTAAATTAACAATAAATGATAAAATAATTGTTGAAAGTAATATTTTTTTAACCCCTTTACACGTCTAAACCACCCCCCACTCTTAAAGTTTTTAAATAATATTATAATATTCGGTTAACGGAAAAAATGAATTGCAAGATTTGATAGACAGACAGCCAAGCTCTGTAAAGCCAAATAAAATCGATTAAAAATAAAAAGCCGTCGCCATATTAGATCCGCCATTTTATTTTTCATAACTTAAAATATGTCGCTGCAGGAATTACGCATATATGTCAAAGTTTAGGTTTATAAGTTTAAATAAAGCGAGTGAAATAGAACCAAATGATTTGGAGTGTCGGGGTTGCCTAGAGTGCATGATATTAAATAAACTGTATATTTTTCTATTTGTTGCAGGTTGTTGCAGCTAATTTTTTAGAGAATAAAAGAATAATATATACATTAAAACACAGTTATATCAGTTTAACAAATACACGCCAATATCAGAGTGTATGGAGTTTTAAATCTAAAAATCCGTAGTATTATATAACAAAAACGACAAATATAAACATAGATGCTTCTACTAAAATACAGAAATCAAATATTCTGAAAATTTTATTAAAACTTAAGTTTTACTTACCCATTTTAAACTTTTAATCACAAAAAACTCAAAAAACTCCACGTGACGTGCATTAAACAATCGATAAAACATTACGTAATTCTGACAGTTTAATATACTTACCATGGCCGCCTAAGTCAAACTTGCTGTTTAACAGCTCAATGCATGATTCTGAGTGCAGTTATTGCATATTAAAGCTATTTCATACAGTAATAAATTTTTTTAAATATTTTTATTTTTTGAATTTTTCCTAGCCAGATGAATCAAACTGACTACTGCGCCGGTCCGCGGCCCATTATCGGTCCGCAAAAAAAATATGCCGTGTCGCGAAAGTTCCAACATGGCAAATGATTTTCTTATTCCTATGTGTAAGATATACCTGCAACGACGTGCTAACTATATCAGAGCAAACGCACTAAACACACGACTGTTTGCCATTTTATGGGCTGAAATGGGTTCAGATCATAAACATTTATTATTACGCTGAAGTGCGGTGGCTCTCAAGAGGAAAAGTTTTAAATCGATTATATGAATTAAGAAATGAAGTAGAATTGTTTTTAAATCAAAAACAATCTTTATTGGGCCTACACCTTGCCAATTAAAAAACAATACAGTTTTTAACCTGCATAATAAAGTTGACGCATTTAAAAAGGAGATTAAGATTTAGCGTAAACGAGCTGAAGAAAAAAAAATGAAATGCCTGCTTTATTTTTTGAATTTATAAATTCTATGAACATTGATCTTCAAGAAATGGAGAATATAATTTCCGAACATTTGATGGCACTTTCAGAAGCTTTTGAACATTATTTCCCATCAGAAAAGGAAATTTATGGATTTCAAATACCTACATTAATCACAAAGAAAACAAATTAACCAATATTCAAGAAGAAGAGTTACTAGAGCGAACGTCGGACTTAGTTCTAAAATCCGAATTTGAGACATTGAATATTCATCAATTCTGGATAAAATGTAAAAACTCGTACCCCATTTGTTTTAAAATGCTTTGAAAGTTTTATTACCTTTCTCAACTACATGTTCATGTGAAACTACATTTTCGGCAATGACGATCTGGAAACTAAGCAAAGAAACCGCCTTAGTATTAGTCCTGCGTTGCATTAAGCACCACAAGTCTGGAACCAAGACTTAGCATGCTGCTGGAAAAAAAAGAACAACAAAGATCTCATTAAAATTAAGAGTAGTGAAGGATGTTTGTCTTTACATTATATACCTTTAATAAAATGTTATTTTCATTAATGTTTTATTCTTTTTCAAAATTATGTATTATCCCACGTAAAGTCTACTCTAGCTAAACGCTGGAAAACTTCTACATTTATTACAAGAAATGGTAAACATTTTATGCTTGCCGCAATCAGAAAGTGTATTTTTTTACTGGTCCGCGGTGTAATGTAAGTTGAGAAACACTGGTGTAGAGTAAAATTTTATTTCTCAGTTTAGTACCGAGAGGCGCATGTTCCCTAAATTCCATTTCATGTTACAACAATTTTCCAGTTGTGTGTCCACTCCTAACACCTATTCTGAAACACAAAATATGCAAATTTGCTAATAGCTCACATAGCAATGTCATATGTTTTTAATAAAATCTTAACACACACGAAAATTATGCAAAAATAAACTAGCAACTCTAAAGAGGATCATTTTCATACATATGTATAAATGTGTTATTTACAGATAAAATAAAAGTAAAAAATATTTTTAAAATGAAGTTTTTATTTATAAACTACTAAACTAAAAGCAAGAAATAATAAAACTTACATAGACACAGATCTTTTAAAAATTTGAATATTTTCTTAAAACCTTGACGGCTTTATTTTAGATGCGATGAGAGGTCACACGCTTCAAGTTTAACAATATAATTTGTTTATCTCTCTTAATATCTTCACTTGTGCGTATTCATCTGTTTAATATTAAATTTTAATAGTAGTACTTGTCAAAACAAATCCAACGAGCCCAAACACGACGCTCAACGTGGTTATGCCGTGTATTTAAGAAGTTCCTATGGCTACCTTCCGACTCCACCATCATACAAGTTCAGTGATACCATATTATTGCATTGTCACCGAAGTTACAAAGGTATGTATGGCAATTTTTAGCTTAATCAGATGTCAACAAGTGCTTGAAAAATTTATTACAAATATTAAACCAGAACGACAAATTACGACCCACATTACCATATGGTATAATAATATCGTTCCTAGGTAGACACTATTATATTGCAGTAATTACGTAATTATTGCAGTGATTTGGTTGATCATTATCTGTTTATTATATTAATAAACAGATATATATTTTAATGTTTATCTTTTTTGTGAAATAATTGTATAAATTAATTATCAGCTTATTTTAGATCGGTAGTTCAATATATTGTGTCCTTAGTTTCAAGATAAATCAATAATTATAAGTGTGCGATATCCTTCGTGTACGTATTTTTAACCTACCAGACGAGATAGTGCTGTTTACATCAATATATTACATTTACTAAGGTCAAATTTCCCAGGGTAAATAAGTGAGGGTCGAAAAGATTGCTTATTTTCCAACCTTCTTATTACATTAATTACAATGGCACATTACATTGTCTTTATTTTTTAATCTTATCGTTTGATTATAAAGGACCTAAGGTAGCTTATTATCCGATTTAACAATTACTCATGACTCATTTATACACTTAACATAACATAGAAAGTTTTAGCATTATAGCAAAATATTTACTACCTGTTTTTTACAATAATAAGCTGACTAGTTTAATTTTTTTTTTATATAATGGTCTTTGAGAACTGCCTGCGTCATCCGTCATCCCTGACATATTATTTTTAAGTTTCTACAGTACATAAGTTTCTACTTATGCCACACTTGATTTTTGGGCATAATTTAAAATAAATTCAATAAGTAGTTTTTACGCTAACATACCCCGCCATGTTGTTACGTCATGTTGAATTACTACATAATACATTTGTACAAAATTTGAGATAAATTGGATAAACAGTTTTTTAGTAATAATTTTTTTAACATTTCACTAAGCCGCCATTTTGTTTTGTCATAATCGATTTTTACCAAAATGTTACCAGGTCATGACACTTAATTTTTGACCAAAATTTGAAGTCAATCGGGTAAGTAGTTTTCACGCTATGCCGTCAACTGACAGATAGACAGACAAACCGACAGACGGATTGACAGAATTGATAGAACATATTTTTTGGTATCTAGGGACGCTAAAACGTGAAGATATGTAAAACCTGAGAGGGTGAATTTTTTACGATTACGAATATTTTATTTAGCCTACATTTTGTTTGGCCAGCTTGAATCAGCACCATAGTTTTCACACTAATTCTTCTGTATACCACAATTATTTATGAAACACAATTTGAAATCAGTCCGTTAACTAGTTTTTCAGGCTGAATTTTTAAATATTTTACTAAGCCCCCATCTTGGATTCGGACTAAAATTTTACCAGTTGATTCTTATTCCTACATAATACTTGATTTTTGTACAAAATTTGAGATAAATTGGATAAGTAGGTTTTTGGTAATAATTTTTTTAACATTTTATTAGGCCGCCATTTTGTTTTGATATAACGAATTTTTACCAAAATGTTACCAGGTCATCCCCATATGACCCTTAATTAAAAAAAAAATGAAGTCAATCAAGCAAGTAGTTTTTGAGCTATGCCGTGAACTGACAGACAGACAAACAAACCGACAGACGGACCAACCGACGAAACTAATAAAACATATTTTTTGGCATCTAGGAACGCTCAAACGTAAAATCTGAAGTGGTGATTTTTTCATGATTACAAATATTCTATTTAGCCGCTATTTTGTTCCGCCATCTTGAATTAGTACTACAGTTTTACTAGTTCATCTAGTAATGTTATTTATGCCATTAAGAAATTAAGAAATTTTTCAGGCTGAATTTTTAAATATTTTACTAAGCCGTCATTTTATTCCGCCATCTTGGATTCATACCAAATTTTTACTCGTTGATTCCTGCATAATACTTCATTTTTGTGCAAAATTTGAGATGAATTGTATAAGTAGTTTTTTAGTAATACTTTTTTAACATTTCACTAGGCTGTCATTTTGTTTCGCCATATTGGATTTTTACCAAAACGTTACCAAGTCAGCCTCATATGTCCCTTAATTTATGTCCAAAATTGCAGGTCAATCGGGTATTTGGTTTTTCAGCTATCCCGCGAACAGACAGACCGACAGACCGACGGAATTGAGAAAACATGTTTTTCAGCATCTAGAGAAGATCTGAAAAATCTTGGGGGGTAATTTTTTCCAGATTACAATAGGTACCTCCCTTTTACGAGGGAAATAAAAATTAAAAGAGGCGAAATCTGTAAACTAATTTGTTTTACATTTAAAGTGAATAATTTTTTTACTCCAGTCAGATCGATTAAGACTTTTGACATTTTACTTGTAATTTTTATTAACATTTTTGAAGGTCTGCGTAAATTTTCGGTTCTGCGCCAAATTCGGTTATGTTTCTATTTTTTTTTGTTTGTCTATTTTGACTGGATACATTTTGGACCCAACCGCAAGGGAAGTTTTTTTTCTTATTTCGGCCACTTGCTTTTGGCAATTGAATTAGCAAACACCTTATATAGAATGTAAATAAAAAATGATACTGCTTGTAAAAAATTGTTTTTTAAACAACGGGTGGAATACTAATATACAATATAATAATATTTTTCAGCCAATATGTTTGTTATAATGTTTATAGTTATAAGTATTCCACTTTTCATACTTTTTCACGTCACACATATTTTCATTACATTAATTTCATATAACTAGCACTATAGAGTAAAAATTTGTTTCTCGGATTAGTACCAAAAGGCCCATGTGTCGAAAATGCCATTTCATGCTTCAAAAATGTTTGGATTGTTTGTCCTTTCCTAACACCCATCCTGAAACACACAGTATATAAATTTGACAACAATGTTTAACGCAATCTTAGTACAAATACGAAAATTATGCAATACACTAGTAACAACTCCAAACTGGATTATTTTCATACATTTGTATAATTGTGATATTTATAGAAAATTAAATGTATTGTTATATTACAACAAAGTGGTAGAGGTACCTACGTTAGTCACACATGAGTGCGGATGAAGCATTATTGCAATGATTTGATTCCTATTATTATCTGTTTAACATATTAAAAAACAGATATACATTTCAATGTCCATACTTTTTTGTGCAACAGAATTAATTTATCAGTTTATTTTGGATCGGTAGTACAATATGTCGTTGCTGATATTCATTTAGTTTCAAGATAAAGTAAATTACAAGTGTGCGAAATCATTCGCGTGTGTATTTTTAACAAACCAGAGAAGATAGTGATGTTTACATTAATGTATTAGTTTTACTAAGGTCAATTTTGTCAGGATAAATATTAACGTAAGTACGTGATTGTCAAAAAATATTGCTTCTTTTCCAGCTTTCTTATTGCATTCGTTACAATGGCACATAACATTGTTTTTATTTTTTAACATAATCTCTTGCTTGACGGTCCGGAAATGGTCCAAGTCACGGACGCGCCCTTTCTCTAAAACAAATTAAAATCAAATCTTGAATACAACGCAGATAAAGAAACATATCAAACTGAGTTATAGGGTTTTAACAATTATTCATTAATAATTAATACACTTAACAAACAGCAGAAAGTTTAGCATTTTAGTTTAGGTACAACCTTTTCTACAAAAACGGGGATTTGAAAAAACTAGAGCCTGTTTGCCAAATATTTACCATATCTTGTACGTATACAACTTGCAACTTTTGTAGCCACCGCCAACTTCTCCAAGGTTAATTAAGCCCGGTTTATAGTGCAAAATGGTCACAACAATTCACTACTTTAAAAAAATGTATGTAAAATCTTTGAGAACTGTCTACGAAAAGAAGGATTAGTAGCATTTGAAAGCGGTCCTCCGCAGTCATCCCGAACAAAGTTACAACTCCACCATAACTGCTTGTATCTAATTTTCCGTTAATGGCGAAATTATTAACCGACTTCCAAAAAGGTACACCGGCTATTTCGCTGATGGTATAACCAATTTGGATTAATTTTTCAGGAAGAATCCAGTACTATGGGTAGTGGTACCATTGCCATTTTAAACATATTAAAAAATAGAGTGGCGAAATCCGCGGAATGGTATCATTTTGAATATTTTGTGCCTTAAAATTTAGTGTATGGTTTAATTTACCAAAAAAAAGCCATAACTTGGCATCCCCAGCTATGGGAGTAGATCTATTTTTTCGTAGGCTAATATCCATTAAGGATGTTGATAATATTAAATAACTTTATTCTTGGCACAAAAAATGCCTTGTGCCAGAAAGTTATATATACGGAGAAGCGTGGAGGGGTAATCTCAAAATATCAAGTTTCATATAGCATTTTAGGGTTACGAAATTTAGTTTTACAAGTTCATTAGATTTTTGACAATTTATATTGTTGATTTTTTTATATTTGCATATAATATTAGTTACCGTGAATCTGTGTACACCAATTACTCCCGGAAGTATTAAGAAACTCGGATGAATTGTTCCAAATGTATTTAGGGTCATCCCATGACGAGTATTTATAAAAAAAATAAGTACGCGGATGAAATAACGTAGAAGACTGTGAATACAATGCCTTGAAATTTAATGTATAAATTGTAAATAGTCAAAAAAAAGTAAACTTGAGGTACAACCCCGATCTGGGGGGAAGCAATCTTTTCATTTTTTCTCGTCAGGTTATTTCAATAGATAATTATAAACCTTAATCAATGTTGATAAAATTAAATGATTAAATTGGATTGGTAAATTATTATCATAATTTCGGCATTTGTTTCATTTCTTCGCGATTACAAAGGTCAAGATAAATATTTTTTAGATTAGCCCTAAGCTTGTTATCAATATCTTTTTCGGATACCTATTGCGGTAAAGGGTGAATAAAATAATAAAATTTGTTTTGTTAAGGTTTAAGGTACTTCTATTACATAAGTCGTAACTTTGCTTGTATTATTCTCCATATTAGATATTAGTATTTTTATTTTCATAACGTATGGGTATGCGTATATTAGGTAATTTTAACAAACAAGTGGTACAAATCTAGACTAGAATTAATTGTTTTATAAGATCTAAGCCTATCAATCCATCGAATTTATCAGAAAAATTAAATTAGTAAGATGTATCCCTGAAGTATTAAAAGTAGGGAAACTGGTAAATTTGCTATTTTATTGTGAAACGATATTGCATAAGCTATTTGCACTCGAAAGAATTCGTTTTGAATTAAATGGAAATCGCATAAGCAATTTCAGAGTTAATTAAACTTCTTGTACGAGGTGTGTCTAATAAAAACAGTAGCGAAACCAGGTTTTTATTTTGGGGGGAGGGGGTGGACAGACGAAGGTTAGGGCTACCTTGAACGTAATAGGTTTTGTTTCGGGAGAGGTCCTGGTTTCAAATTTTTTTGCTGGTGACTTAAAAAAATGAATGCGAGTGTTATATAACAAAAATGTATGGGGGAGTCAACAGCTGCTGAACCCTGCCGCTGAATGCGCCCATATGACGGGTATATATATATATATATATATATATATATATATATATATATATATAATATATATTTAGTCTTGGGGTGGGCTGCAATCTTATAGCCCCCCCTGATTTGCTCCACTGAATAAAAACTTAACTTTAATTTCGGGAAAAAGAATATAAGATAACTGTGTGTTATACTTGTTCATAAATATTATGTCATATCTGTTTTCGAAGTCGTAATGGGAAGATTTGATGGTTTTTGTTCATTGTTATCAAATAACTGATTTATTATTCGAGTCTTAATCATATATTTTATTATAAAGGGGTATGTCATATTTATATTCATTCTGATTGTTCTTTGGGTGTTATCAAAATTATCGTAATAAATATACGCGTTATTTGGTAACATATTTTCAGGAGTTCGCTGCAGAATTTCTTGATTAAACAGTTCTTGGGAAATAAAATTCCTGTTTTGCATATTGTTATGTATCGTATTGAATTACCTCTGCTAATGTCAATTGGTTCTGGCTATGTTTTATTTATATGAGTTCGTTTTGACATTTGTCTGAAATTTTGATTATTAATTAAATGGGCTATGTTCAATAAAATTTTGAGATCGTACAAAGTTGTGCTTATTATTTGAAAAATTTGGTCTTTGAAATAGTAATTTGTTGAGCAAAAGTTGGAAAGCTCGAAAAAGGTCTAGTTAAATTATTTTGTAGCATATTATTCACAAATGTATTGTTATGTTGATTTGGGCGGCATAGAGCTTGATATATAATGTGATGTCTGACTAGGGACATACGTGGATGTATATATTGGTTTTGTATTTCAATTAGACTGTTGTAAAGGTAATAATTGACTCTTAGGATTTTGAGCATTGTTGAAGTATTTAAAATGTTCTTCTTCTCTCACGAACGACATTGGTTCTAGAGAATTTTACGATTTTAACTAGTGTCGCCACGTTTTTGTAAAGCCCATAAAATATATATAACTAATAACCAAGGGAAAACAAGTACACCTAAGAATATAAAAATACAATTACTTTATAATATTTTTTTATTTTTTCATACGTATCTTTTATTACTTTTAGCTACATTTAATAAATATCTGTTTTCTCAGAAAATTTCTATGACATTGACGCAATCTACATTTTAAATTTATGTAAATCATCAAATTCATTTTTTATTAGCTTTAGAGAAGCTTTATTTCTCTCATCACGTCATTTAATGTTCATTGCGGAAAAAATTCTTTCAATAAATGCTGACATAGCGAGAATGGACGCAAGATGGAAATAACCTTTAAAATATTTGGATAGTGAAACTATGATGAGGAAAAACGAATTATCATTGGAATACCATATAATAAAGTATTTGAGCGGACTTTATTGATCCTAAGAAGTATAAAGTACCATTATTACAAATAACGTTTTTATTTTAAAGTAGGGGTGGTAACTCTAATTTTAACCTACGAACTAGCTGTAAATTGTACGGGAGTCTGCATTTAATTCTGAAAATAACAACCTACGAGAATCATGTCATTCCAAATTGAATTAGATTTTTATTTTAAAATGATTTTAGATTTATTAAATTATAAATTGAACATTCTATCGATCTCTGATAAGAAAAGCTGTTTATTAGAATGTCTTTAATTATAGTTTAAGAATTTTAACTATCTAAAAAAACTATTAGTTCTGCTGCTCTACCTGTTAGTATACTGAGAATAGTATCAAATAAACAATCGTTTATAATAGCATTTGGATTATTTTTATTTTCAGAAGCTTTCAGCAAGTTTGATGAAGCAAGTTGAAAAGTATACACAAATATCAAAAACTGAAAAATGCACCGAAAATTTTTCAGTTGCAGCATCAAAATTGTGAGAATCGTTATTAGTCCTTAACCTAGCTGGATCGGTGATTTTTGTCCTCACCAGTTTGCGACGAACTTTGGAGAAAATGCGTTTGATATTCGGTCACCGATTCTTCCAAAAGGTATTGGCCAGGAAACCTTTCATATGGAGTTACCGGATATTCCTGGGACATACTGTAGACCTTGTCTTGTTCTGGTTTTCTTCTTCTTGGTTCTATTCCAATTGGCTGCTTTTCACTTGTTGCTGCCTAAGTACTGTTTGCTTTTGAGCCGAAAAGAGTTTTTCGGAATTTTCGAAGGCTTTTCTAAATAAATTTTTGAAAGAAATCGTAGTTCAATATGCAGTTGCCCTATATCTACTACAACGACTTCGCCAGATATATGTCGGATCGAAGGAAAAACATTTTTAAAAGACACTTTATTTCTTAAAAACACACCGATTATAACAAATTTTGAGACAAACCAGTAAACGCTTAGTTAACGATTAAACGTTTACCGTCAGGATTACTCCATGACTGCGCTAATGTCCATCGTGTATTAATAAATTACAATTTAAATAACTTTGTAACCCCTACATTTTATTAGATTTCGCCCTGAAAATAGTTGGAACTTTTCATTACCGACCGAAACGCGGTGATCAAAAAATCAAAGTAAATGTAATGAAAATCCAAAATGCATTGTTTTTAACATGCAAAAATGTGTGTGTTTATCCAGAGTCTGGTTGGACTTAAGGAAATTCCAGACAGATTTGCATAATGAAATGAAACGTTCTTATAAGAAATTCGTATATTAGACTAGGATGACAAACAATATGACGCGAGTAACCTTTTATCCTTGTCGTTGTGTAAATTTTTGGATGGTTTTACTACCGAAAATACTGAACAATTTACTTCTCCTAAACGTTATTTTAATATCGCATCAAGTGATTCACGTTGGATGGCCTATTAGACGTATTATTTTTATCTAGAAAGATAAATGACTAAAATCGTTAAAATATCTTCAGGAATACAGTGTTGCCGCTTCTATCCAAAACCGGTCGCAACATCAGTATTTTAAATTAAATACCCTATATATATTTTTAATTTTCAGAATCTACATTATTTTTTTCTTTATTTTCTTTCTTTCTCATACCTATCTGTACCCGTTTTTCAGATATTAATGAATTTACAATTTTTTTTAACAAAACATGTCCTCTTAAAAATTTCAATAATTACCTACTCTAAAGCATTTTGAACCGGAAAGTTAAATAAATCTAATTGGGCTCAGATCTTTTGGTCACGTTTTTTTTAAGCATACAGGGTGAATTAGAAATAAAATTAAAGTATAAAAGTTCATAAAAATTATTTATCAACGATTTAAAAAACTGAAAAATGTAGCTCCTAAACTATGTATTATTTGCTTATACCGAATTGCTCAAGTTTTCCACTTATAAAGCACTTATCTAAAAAGTTGTCCAAAACATTTATTTTCTATGGTTTTTGTAATAGTAGCCTATGAAAACATGTGTCTGTCTTACCGGAATACGGATTTTTTGAATTTATTTATAATACATGGACAGTGCGGTAAACTAATCAGTAGAACGTCTAAAAGATGGATATATGACGGGTAACAACAGCAAATTTCTTTAAATCTAGAGCAATTTTAGACATTTTGTTCAACTTTAAAAGAACCACCAAATTTGCCCAGACCTACAATAAATAAATGGAATTGTATGTAATGCCAAAGATATTTCTCTGGGCATACTCATCAGGTGACAAAGGGTTTTTATATGTTACGGTAATGTGCTGGTTTTTTGCAAGAAGTTATCGCAACTCCCTGAAGAAGGTAGCAAAGATTACCGAAAGCTTGGCGTAGCGCCTAGTAATGTAAATTCTATACCTCATTAGGATCGATTCTCCAATAAAATTAATATATTTATATATATATATATATATATATATATATATATATATATGAGTTATTTTTTAAAAAACGCTGGAATACGTGAAGAGGTTTAAATGGTTTTTCGTCTTTTTGTAATATTTTCAGCCCCCTTACTGCAACCTCTTAAGTTGTAAGTCAACCAACTTTTTTTTCAAATGGAAACCTAGGTCATATGGAGGCCCTATGAGAAGTTCATTTAAAACTGAATCCGATACTAGCAATAAATCGGGAGTCTGCTCATTTCGTTAAACATGCAAAAATGTGTGTGTTTATCCAGAGTCTGGTTGGACTTAAGGAAATTCCAGACAGATTTGCATAATGAAATGAAACGTTCTTATAAGAAATTCGTATATTAGACTAGGATGACAAACAATATGACGCGAGTAACCTTTTATCCTTGTCGTTGTGTAAATTTTTGGATGGTTTTACTACCGAAAATACTGAACAATTTACTTCTCCTAAACGTTATTTTAATATCGCATCAAGTGATTCACGTTGGATGGCCTATTAGACGTATTATTTTTATCTAGAAAGATAAATGACTAAAATCGTTAAAATATCTTCAGGAATACAGTGTTGCCGCTTCTATCCAAAACCGGTCGCAACATCAGTATTTTAAATTAAATACCCTATATATATTTTTAATTTTCAGAATCTACATTATTTTTTTCTTTATTTTCTTTCTTTCTCATACCTATCTGTACCCGTTTTTCAGATATTAATGAATTTACAATTTTTTTTAACAAAACATGTCCTCTTAAAAATTTCAATAATTACCTACTCTAAAGCATTTTGAACCGGAAAGTTAAATAAATCTAATTGGGCTCAGATCTTTTGGTCACGTTTTTTTTAAGCATACAGGGTGAATTAGAAATAAAATTAAAGTATAAAAGTTCATAAAAATTATTTATCAACGATTTAAAAAACTGAAAAATGTAGCTCCTAAACTATGTATTATTTGCTTATACCGAATTGCTCAAGTTTTCCACTTATAAAGCACTTATCTAAAAAGTTGTCCAAAACATTTATTTTCTATGGTTTTTGTAATAGTAGCCTATGAAAACATGTGTCTGTCTTACCGGAATACGGATTTTTTGAATTTATTTATAATACATGGACAGTGCGGTAAACTAATCAGTAGAACGTCTAAAAGATGGATATATGACGGGTAACAACAGCAAATTTCTTTAAATCTAGAGCAATTTTAGACATTTTGTTCAACTTTAAAAGAACCACCAAATTTGCCCAGACCTACAATAAATAAATGGAATTGTATGTAATGCCAAAGATATTTCTCTGGGCATACTCATCAGGTGACAAAGGGTTTTTATATGTTACGGTAATGTGCTGGTTTTTTGCAAGAAGTTATCGCAACTCCCTGAAGAAGGTAGCAAAGATTACCGAAAGCTTGGCGTAGCGCCTAGTAATTTAAATTCTATACCTCATTAGGATCGATTCTCCAATAAAATTAATATATTTATATATATATATATATATATATATATATATATATATATATATATATATGAGTTATTTTTTAAAAAACGCTGGAATACGTGAAGAGGTTTAAATGGTTTTTCGTCTTTTTGTAATATTTTCAGCCCCCTTACTGCAACCTCTTAAGTTGTAAGTCAACCAACTTTTTTTTCAAATGGAAACCTAGGTCATATGGAGGCCCTATGAGAAGTTCATTTAAAACTGAATCCGATACTAGCAATAAATCGGGAGTCTGCTCATTTCGTTACACTAAAACGAGCCGTCGCGTAAGTTTTTAAATTAAAATTAATATTCAAGGGCGATCCTTAGCACTCACCTGGTTTGGCTAAATGATCTCCATGTTCTACTTGACATGCACCGAGTCTGTGGTAAATACTATCAACCGCACTTCAAATACTTTCGGCTGGTAAATTAGTAACCTATTCGATTTTATAGGTCTTTAACGCTGTTTGGTCTATTTTTAAACATTTTATCCCTCAAATAACCCCATAGAAAGAAATCCAATGGTGTAAGGTCCGGAGACCTCGGTGGCCATTCAATGAACCTCCCGTCGACCTATCCACCCATTTGAAGAAATTCCGTCCAAGTACCTTCGATCATTTAAACCAAAAATCTTGTAGAAACTATATTCTTTTATAGGAAATATCTGGATCACCCTCGTTAGGAAACATTACTGCTAATGCAGGTATTAAATTGAATCAGAGGAAATCTAAGTAACGCTCAGCAGTACTCTGTAAAGAAATATGGTCCTAAACTTCGGTTATTTATTATGCCAGTCCACACATTGACTTTTTGAGGATGCTGTGTATGTCCCTTACGTATTCACTGTGGATTTTGATCAGACCGGAATCGATAATTATGTCTAGTGATTTAAATAAAATGTAGCCTCATCAGAGATGATAGTATTTTGAAAAAATATGTTATTTTCATCATATCTACCAGTTATTTCTTTATAGAATTGTAATCCCCTATAGCAGTCATATTCAAGAAGTTCCTGTAGAATATACACTTTATACAGGTGATTTCTTACTTCTGGCCCTTTAATAATCGCTACACAGAAGTCCTACTGACATCGTTATTTAGCGCTAAGGTATTAGTTGAAGAATGAGGACTTTGTTGTACTGATAGGAGTTTATCAAGTTTTTGTCTTCAGTTAAAGCTGATGGTCGGCTCGTTTTATGTAAATCTCATGCTCTTCGAATTTGTGAAATATTCTACTCACAGTTGATCGCGTAATTGTACTGTCGGGATGCTTTTCATTGAATAATACACAAATTTCATCCTGACTCCGTACTTGTTGTCTCCACAACTTAACAATATCAAAATTTTAATACGCTTCCTTTCTGAGAGCAGCATAATTAAAAAAAGTATCAAAGTTCCAAAATACTAACACCTGCTTACAATGATCAAACAAATGGATTTATTATTTTGTATGTACAGGTATTTGTTAAACAAACAAACAAATATGGGAAGAAACTGTCCTAAAATTTCAGGAATTTGGGTACCTTTTTACCTCCATTTGGCTAATGTAAAAATTTGTGGAAGTTACTTCTTAACGTATGAGGCAATAATAAATGATATCGTTTAACCAACCATCTATTATAGTAGTAGATAATTCAATGAAATTTATCACTGTCATGTAACTGAATACATTGATGGGATCTAATAATAATTAATAGTAACCAAGGTCATTCCGCATTACACCCTAAGGATCTACTTTGATAGTAAAATTTAATTAAAAACTTATGTGGACTTATTTTACTGTAACGAAATGAGCAGACCCCTAATTTGTTGCTAGTATCGGGTTTAGTTTTAGACGACCTTCTCCCCCTCATGACCTAGGTTGCCAGTTGAAAAAAGAAGTTGGGAGTAACTACAAATTGAGGAGTTGCAGGGAGGGGGTTTTTGTGAAAAATAACTCACACAGAAGATATGAATTTTGTGCGTTTCTTTTGAACAATCCTGCATATAGACTGATTAGCAAATCGAAATTTTGTTACAATTTAACAGCAAGTCCTAACTTAGTTAAGTTTCGACTTGCAGATTTGCACTATTTCTTATAAATGTTCTTTATAAAAGGAATTGTAAGTATTTAATGGATCAACAAAAGCTAATGCAAATTCCAAACAAAAAATGATTTAATGTTTTCAATGGTTCCTAGATAAATAATTCACTATTGTTGTAGTAACTGATAAACTACTTATTACTGATAAAATATATTTTGGCAGCTAGCTTATTTATATTATCTAAGAATAAAAAAGAATAATAATTATCTGCTTTTAGGTATATACATACAGCACTAAAAATAAACGTTGAGGAAAACTCCCAAACCCACCAAATAAGAATAATATTAGTAATATAAATAAAATAAGATAAACTAATATTTTATTTCACAATAAAAGAACCCACTACTCACTTTTCCTTCATTCGTTGATTCGTCCGCATTGTGTGGAGGATCGCGTTCGTTCGTGTGACTCGTTGCGAATGTGGTTATAGCTGCTGCGTAGATCACTGTATGAATGTCCTCAATTGTGCTTGCATTCGTTATGTACTCGGGAATTATGTGTTCGTTGATGGTCTTTAGGATTTCATGTGTGTCCCGTTTGAAGATTACACGAGGAATAGGATCTCTTGTTGTAGGATCGGAGCCTGACCATTTGTCTAGATGTGACTTCATTTCTACTTTGATTGCTTGTGTGAGAGACGGTCCGAGGTGTAGCTGTATGTATGGTGCTTTGGGCGAATGATTCACTTGTCCTGTGTGCTGTATGGTGCTTGTCATCTATCGTGGGTTGTTGCTGGGTGTTTCGCCTCTACTGAGCGTTGAGTGAGATTGCAGATCCTCTTGCACAGAGTTGGGCTGGTTTGTATGTGGGATCGGTTCGGCATCTGCCCCACTGTCCTCAATGTTTGGTTGATGAATGTTTAGTTCAGCAGCTACCATAGCTTTGATGTTTTTCAATGCGAGTGGGGTGAGTTTACTGGTCTTAGTGATGACTCTTTTTTGATCTATTACTCTCTGTTCGGCGACAAGTGATTTGTATTCTGGATATTGTGCTATGAAAAGTTTATGCAGTTTATGTCCGTATCCTGATGAAATTGTCTCAAGTTTGGTAGCGGTGTAGTAGGAATGCATCACCGTTCGATTCATTTCATCTGTCCATTTTAACCTCTTTCTTGATTTACCTGCCTTGCTAGTTGCAGGTAGTCGTTGCGATATATCCGCTGTTGTAATGGGCTCAAGTTGTTGTGTTTGGTTAGCATCTGTGTCAGATTTATTTGTGTGTCCATTTGGGCAGCGCATGATCGGTTCCCTCGATTCTGCAATGCGGCTCATGCGTTGCCCTGCCTTTCCCGCCTTGGTGGGTGCAAGCTTAGCCGGCAAAACACTTTCGGTGGGTCTATTTTCCTTTGCCTGGTCGTGATCGTTTTGGTCGAGCTGTCCTTTCCCGCAGCGTCCTCGACCGTTACGCTGCTCGCCCGATGATTTGTTGTTTGGATTGATGTTTTGTGGTGTTGTGAAGCGCAAAGTGTCCCGACATTGGATCGCCTGTTAGTAGAAGGTAGATCATTTTATTATGTGTTTGTTTGCCTGTTATTGTTGGTCTTTCTTTAATGCACATCTGTTCTTGTTGTTCTTGGTTTTGAGAAAATATGCAAGATGTGCTTCTGGGTTTCCGAGAGAGCAAATATTTCAAGGCTCGTTCCGTATGTAGTGGTTTTGCTCATGAATTTATAATAGTTGTCGAAGTCCTTCATGTCGTCGTCGTGAAATAACGAAAATATCTGAAGTTCCGACCAGTTTTGTCGTTATTATTGTTATTATTATTATTATTATTATTATTATTATTTCATCCCATTTTTTTTTAATTTTATCTTTTTAATAGGCGCCTATCATAAAATATTTCTAATATGGTATTTTTAGTTTTACCTTAATTTTTGGAAGTACAAGTTACTCCGAAATATCAACTGTGATATGTCAATGGATTCAACTTGAAAAGAGCTTTCATACCCATGAGAAAAAAATACGGGTTACCATTTGACAAAAAAAAAGTTAGGGTAATTTGCGAGTGGCTGTTTGATTGGGGGTAAAATTTTAGTGTACCATTACAAAGAGTGTTTTACCCAATTCATCTCTAATTTTTTCCAAAATTTTAACTTTGCAAGTAAACGACTTATTCGCTCAAAAGATGGATTCGCAACGAGAACAATCAGAAACTCCCGCCACGACACAGAAACACCAACAACATAAAACCAAAATTCAAATGGCAGATAAGGATCGAAAACAAAATTAGAAAAGAATTGGGACATCTTACCCAATCCATGAACGGCAACAATTCAAAACGTATCACACGAAGTGTAGAGAAAATCAAATCTGCATCTCCTAATTACACGCTTACAGAAATCTTTGATACTCTGAAGCAAAAATTATCTGTGTATGCCGCAAGACCCCGAAGATACAAAGAATCAAATGAAAGAAAGGACGCTAACAACCTGTTTCGAAGAAGCGAAAAACAGTTCTACCAAAAAATCATGAGCAATGAGGAGGTACGAGTAATAGAACCACCGACCAAACAAGAGATCACAGAATACTGGAAAAGTATTTGGTCAGAACGAAAAGAATTTGGTGACAACACAAGAAGTTGCAGAAACAATCAAATACACGCATAACTGAAGATGTCCTGGAATAGATAATATTCATAACTTCTGGTACAAACAGTTTACCTCCACACATGAAGCTCTCACTCGTCAAATTAATGAAATTATTTTAAAACCTAGCACACTCCCCAGTTTTCTCATCCAAGAAATAACATACCTTAAATACAAAAATTCAAACAATAAGGACCCGTCAAATTACCGACCTATTACGTGCCTTCCAACCCTATATAAGATCATCACAGCCACAATTACTAGGAGAATAGAAGAATATCTAGCACACAAAAACATTCTAACGGAAGAACAAAAAGGGTGCAGGAAAAACAGCCGAGGATGCAAGGAGCAGCTCATTATAGACAGCGTCATCATGGAACAAACCAGGAAACATTATAGAAACCTTCATACTGTTTACATAGATTATAAAAAAGCCTTTGATTCGATACCCCACAGTTGGCTAACCAGAGTACTAGAATTAAATAAAATCAATAAAAACACCAGGCAATTTCTTACGCAAATCATGAGTACGTGGAAAACTAAAATCAACTTGAGAACACAAAAAGAGCACAGAAACAGAAGAGATCTACATCAGACGAGGTATGTTCCAGGGAGATTCACTCAGCGCTGTGTGGTTCTGCCTCTGTCTCAATCCACTCTCAAATCCACTGAATAACACAAACTTCGGATTCCAAATTAAATACCAAAAAAATAATTTACACAAAATAAACCATCTCTTGTACATGGATGACATAAAATTATATGCAAGCACAAAGGCACAGCTAAAGGAACTCCTTAAAATCACAGAAACGTTTACCCTGGACATCAACATGGAATTTGGTATAAGTAAATGCAAGCTACTTCATATCAACAAGGGACAGTGGATAGACCACCCTACGGGGGAAACAATCAACAATGAAACTATAGATAACATGCTCAAAGAAGAAACGTACAGATACCTAGGCTTCCATCAAAGCACCAAAATTAACCACACTCATATCAAATCAGAGCTCAAGACGGAATTTAAAACCAGACTCACAAAGCTACTAAAAACAAAACTGAATTCCAGAAATCTAACGAAAGCTATTAACACCTTCGCCATACCTATTCTTACGTATTCGTTTGGTACAACGAACAGTTTAATTTTGTTTTAAGTGCATTTCATTGTATGATTAATTTAATATTATAATCTACTACTTTAGTATTAAGTTTAGTGATTAATATGTACGCCTTGTTGGTTTGATACCTTAGATTTTAGTAGTTTTCTTATTAGAAGCGGTTACATTGTTCATATTTAAGCGAAATATAAATTCAACACCTTTTGCAGCAAATTTCGGTACACACAGTGTCACCTCTCGATAAGTAGTTAATTTTGTACTTATATCTGAACTCAAGTTATAAAGGAATAATTTTCAGTAAATGGTATAAGTTTAGCGTTCGTTCATAGATGTCGCCAAAAAAAATCAGTTTAAATATAATTATTGGATTTATTTAATTTTGCCGAATTTAATAATTATATACTGTATAAGAAAAACTTCAAATAGCACTTTAGACAAACTATTTATTTCCCATATATTTTACAGAGTAGATATAAATTAAATTTTATTAATTTTGAAAACCTGTTTTCGAGTCCTTTATACAAGTCTTGGGATTTTCGTTTTCTTTGGCTAGATATGCTGCATTTTTAGATTCGAGCGTGTATTTTGTATAACTCTTCTGTCGCTGTAAAAAAAAAAAACAAATCATTAGTACCCCAATAAATTCTTTGATATAAAGTCGATATTATGTATTAATATTGAACTGTAAATACTTGTATAAAAAAAAGGTTGCCTTGATAAATATTTCTTTTCAGATATACATAGGATTATTTTTAGACTATAGATACTATATATACACCACTTCATACTTTCTCTTAAATCTACATTTTATTATTCGTGTTTCCTTTTGCTGTGAATATGTAACATATAAAGGTATTTTCATTTAAGTTAGACATAAATAAACCAAAGGTATTTCTCGATTCAATATTAATATTCTTACCTTTTTTTTTCTGAGACTATATAAACTACAGCCTTCTTATAATTTCTATCAATGTTTGATGTTCCGAAATTCAGATCGACTTTTGTTTTGTCCATAGTTGCATAATTACTTGGAGCCTAATATAAACTGAAATTTCGTTACGTCTGCGTCTGATGCATTTCCTAAAATAGTTAATAATTGTGTGAATAAATTACTGTTTTATGGTTAAATAATGAGTTTATACAGTTGGGAAAATTCTATTAAATTAAACTCAACTTACGTTTCATTTTTATGACATTTAACTACTCCTGCATTAGCACATCATTTTTTTTGACTCTTTGGTACTCTACTCCGGACTAATATTTGACTTTTCTGAGTGGTCCTTTTCCATTAGTACTAGCGTAATTAATTAAATATTATTTGTTTATTTAAGTTTCCATTTCGCCTTGGCGTTGCTTTTGAATTTCAGGTTAGTTGTTTCTGTCAATGTTATTATTGCGTCGTCTCGGAACTTTTCGGATCTATTCGGCTAAGACTTCCATATTAACTTATTCTCGGAACCCTCCATCCGGTACTTCCTCA
Organism: Kuschelorhynchus macadamiae; assembly: GCA_030620095.1. Classification (NCBI taxonomy): domain Eukaryota; kingdom Metazoa; phylum Arthropoda; class Insecta; order Coleoptera; family Curculionidae; genus Kuschelorhynchus; species Kuschelorhynchus macadamiae. The sequence goes on along the minus strand of JAUTXW010000916.1, from coordinate 20,347 downwards.
TATCCAGAGCGCAGGCTTCTTTTTCGCTGTTGCCAAGTGTATTCCTGCATTATTTCCTGTATCTTTCTCAACCAATGGAGAGTCGTTTTTCTTGTCTAACATGTTAATCATATCCTTGTTTTATTCCGTCTATGTGCTCTTTTGGCAAGGTTGTTAGCACCTGACATACTCTAGCCAATGGTATTCCGCCACCTTAGTTAACCAAAGTTCTAGATGGAAAGGAAGCTGGGGGAACACATTTTTCACTTTTCTGGTCACCTGCAGATAAACCACAGGTCTTCAGCGCGGGTCTGAGGAAATAATCCAGGAAAATCTTGGAAATCCGTTAGCGGGATTTTTCCTCAACACCGCATTAGTTTTTCGGGCACATTATAGTTTGCACTGTGAGTGTTATTTTTCGTGCTAGAAAATCTCTCTAAGAGAGGATTTGAGCTGAAGATTGGACCAGACCGCCATTTTCCATGCCCTTGTACTTGGCACGTGAAACCACTTTTTGACTAGAACTGAGTGACCCTATTGGATAGGTAATTTGCTTTAATATCATTTATCCTGAAAAGGGTATCTTTTTTTCTTAAATTTTGCTATTCGTAATTTGGTAACTTTTCTCATTTTTTTTTTTTTTGAAATTAACTTTTGCTCGGGTGAGACGATTATTTTTTTGATGCAACGGGGGCTAGTTTTTATATATTTTTTTTTGAAATCTTAAAAATTAAATGCAAGTGTAACGAATTCATGCGAAGATAATTTTTAGTTTGTATTTCGTCGAACATCTTTTACCTCAGTAATTTGATTCATTTTCCTATTATATTAACCATATTTTGTGGATCGTAAATTGGCTCTATTTTATTTTAAAATAAAACCACAATATTTAAGCAGCTTGCATAGTGTGATTTGATTACTGCATTCGTTCTTTTTAATAGATAATAAACAGATTAATAAATGGCTTGCAGAGGTTTTCAGTAACAATTAAGTATGACGTAAATTGCTTTTCTTTTAGTTTATGGTATTTTTTTTGCATTTTGATTTGCCGCTGGAAAATAATTATTTAAATAAAACCCTTTTTTTAAGCTGGTTATATTAAAATTTAAGTATATTTGTGCCTTTTGATTTTTCTTATTGCTGCCTTATTATATCTATATTTTTTGTAAGTATTCTCACAACGTTTCGCTTAAATATTTGCTATTCTTCAGGTTTATACATACCTTCTTTTCTTAAGATTTTGCTTTTTTATTTTATTCACATTTTTATTTAAATTGGCCGAGGTCAGTCTAAATTTTCTATTTATTTTATACGGGAAATTTTATAGTAATCCATTTTCTTACAAATTTATTTATTGTAAATTAAATTTAGTTATTGGAGTCAGTTATAATAATGTGCTTATATTTTTCTTACCCAACGTTTCGATTAATTTTAGGTCATCATCAGGGCCTAATTTTTTTTAAGTATTAGAATTATTTCTACTTTATTATTTATTTCTAATTTAAATCATTCGGATTCAGTCGAAACCTTGTATTTATTTTAGTGTTAACGCTGGTTATTGAGATTGTATTTGATAAAGTAAATTTTTAGAATTTTCCTTTCCGGTCTTAGTTTGTATTTGTGGATTTGTTGGATTTATTGACAACGTTTCGACTGAATTTTCGATACCCATCAGGGCATTTTGTGCTTATTGATGGTATCTTTAGTGACTTCATTTTAAATTATTTAATTGTATTTTTTTTATTTTGTTGCTTGCGGTTTTAATTTATTTAAAGAAAAGTTCTGATTAGTGTCTTGAAATTAATTAAATTTTTTTTTTTATACTTCTCGGTAGGACTAAATTTTTAAAATTAAATTATTGTTCTGACTGTTCAGTTCATTTTGAATCAGTAGAAACCTTTTGGGGATTTTTTTTTTAAATTAATTAAAATTATTTGGGTTTTCGTTATAGACTTTGAATCACTATGAAAAATTCTAGAAAATTTTTGTTTTCATAGGGTTCAAGTAACTGTTAGTCACGGTTCAAGTCAGGGGCCAACTGTTAGTCACGGTCCTAATTTCAAGTCAGGGGCCAACTGTAAGTCACAGTCCTAATTTCAACTCAGGGGCTAATTACAACTGCAAGTCACAGACAATTTCAAGTCACGGGCTTAACTTCAAGACTCGGGACTAATCCCATGTCACGGGCCTAGTTTGAAGTTAGGAGCGTCTCAGAACTTCCAGGTGCTGCTGGATTTGGTGACACCTATTGTTTACATTTTATTTTTTTTTTTTTCCTTCTTTTATACCGTAACTGATAATAGATTTTTTTTTTTTACTATATTTGTGTTTTATTTAGCTCACTCTTTTTCTTTTAAAGTATCAAGAGGAAGCAAGTGCCGCAAAGATCAAGGGGTTTTCCAATTTAAGCCATTCTAAATTGGTGGCGCTCATTTCTTTTTTTCCCTCTCTTTTTTTTTAAGATTTCTTAAGTTTTCCCACGCCCTACTCTCCGGGTTAATTGAGCTAGGGCATCTACATTGCACGCTCTGTTGACCACGAGCTGTAATCTTGATACCTTTTTGTGAATTTATAATAAAACAGTAATAATAATTATTAAATAAGAGCGTAGCAATCTTGTACCTTGGTTTTAAGAAAAATCCAGGGTTACAATTTGGCGCCCAAACGTGTAGGGCCCTTTTGAAATTCTTTTACTTTCTTTTACTGATTTGCTTTTGCTGCTCTTTTTGCTTTTAATTTTTTTTTTGAGCTTTTGAACTTAATGATTTTTTTTTTCTGTAAATTGCATTGTTTTTCCCTGTGAGCTAAATAGACACCTTTTTGTTTACTAACCCTATTAATTTAATTTTTTTGCCTTATCGCTGATATTTGGTATTTGATTATTTATTTGCCTTTATGCATATTTGATTATTTGAGTGATATTTGTGATATTTGCGTATTTGATTTAGTTTTATATTTGAATGGTTATTTGCCTTTAGTAAGTGTTTATGATTATTGACTTAGATTACAATTTTTTTGGCTTACTGCTCTATTTTTTTTTGCTTTGATATATTTGTTATCTCTTTTGCTTTTCGTGATATTTATTGTTTTGATCTTGCGTTTCTTTTGTTAATATTGTCACGATGGATTATAATATGCAAATCGGCTACCTAAAAAAAGACATGTTAATCTATGAACTGTCGGTTCGTGGAATTCCAGCCGATGATAGTAAAACTGTGGACGAGTTACGTTCTGCCTTACGACCTGTTTTCAATCTTGAGAAAAAGGGCAAATTATTGACTTATCCTGCTTATAAACTAGATTTTAATGAAGAACGCGAATATATAACAAAAACCTTAAAAGAATTACAAGATTCAATCACCACAATCTCTGGTGAAAATGCTAAAAATACTTTTGATAGGATTCAAACGCGGTTAGTTCATCTTTTAAACCGTGTAGATCGCATCCCTGTAGGAAAAATTAAATGAGGAATCGATAAAAGATCGAGCGTCTTTAATGGGCGAAATCCTCAGTACTCTTGACAAACTAGAGCAAACATCAAAAAGCGATTCTACCTTAAGTAAAATCTTTAGTAAATTTCAAATATCTGACTTTTGATTCGGATTCGTCTGAGTCCTCTGGTACAAGTGCCACTTCTAATAAAAATAAAGCGTCAGTATCATCGCGTAAACAGTCTACGCCAAAGCATAAGCCTTCAGCTGTTTTCACTCACCCCTCTAGTACAAAAACTCAAAGAGTTGAAAAGTGGGGTCTTAAATTTACAGGTGACACTAAACATCTATCTGTTTATAATTTTTTGGAACGTGTCTCTGAATTGCGTATTGCTCGTGGTATTTCAGAAAAGGAATTGTTTGAGTCAGCTATTGATTTATTTTCAGGTCGCGCATTAAACTGGTTCCGCGCTAATTGCTCACGTTTTACTGATTGGAAAAGTTTATCAGATTTACTTTGCAGACATTTTGAACCCCCCGATTATCGTTCTCGGTTGTTTAAAGAAATTTTAGATAGAACACAGGATCCGTCTGAAAGCATAGTAGATTATTTGTCAAGTATGAGTGCTTTGTTTAGGCGTTATGGTGGTATGTCGGAAGACGTTCAATTAGATATTATCTCTCGAAATTTATCTCCTTTTTATACTACTCAACTTAATGTGGTTAACTCTTTAGAGGAACTCGAGACAGAGTGTCTTAAACTGGAAGCTAAGAAATATCGTGCTGATCATTATGTTCCACCTTCTAGAAAACGCCATAATCTGGTTGAACCAGATTTTGCTTTCATAGCTTCTGGCGATTATTCTCCATATAATCCTGTAGCATATGTTGCTTCTGATTCATCCACCTCAACAGCAACTCCACTTCCCTATACAAATAGTACCCCTGTTGTCGAGGTTATTCAACAGCCTCCAATTGTTCCCCCAGCCAATCGACCTTCTATCACTTGTTGGAATTGTAAGGCAACTGGCCATGTGAGTCGCCAATGCCCCCAAGATCGTAAAGTTTATTGTTATCGCTGTGGTAAAGCTGACGTTACAGTCAGATCTTGTCCCAAATGTTCAATTTCGGGAAACGGTTTCCGGGAGAGTCGATAGGTCGTAAGATGTCTCCCACTTCAAATATTCAATCGACCAACGACACTTTTCTCAATCAGCACATTTTAGATTTTATTATTTCTCACGCTCATGGTGATGAACGCCCTTATTTAGAAATTTTTGTCTTGGGTCATCCTATTTTAGGTTTATTGGATTCAGGCGCTTCTCGCACTATTGTTGGACAGTCTGGCTATAAAGTCTTACAGAATTTGGGTTTAAAAATCGTTAAACAGGAAACTAGATGCACCGTAGCTAATGGCAGCAGTTGCGTCAGTAGTGGGTTTGTTCAAACTCCTGTAACCTTGTTAGATAAAACTCGTATGGTTGATATTTTGGTCATTCCTGAGCTTTCGCACCAACTCATTTTGGGTATTGATTTTTGGAAGGCCATGAAGATCGTTCCAGATTTAAGGAAAGATGTTTGGCACTTCGCCAGTGATATAGGTTCTTCAGAGATTTGCTCCGTCGTGGATGGCACTACACTGTCCCCAGATGATAAAACTGCTCTGGATGCATTGGTCAAGGAGAAAATCTCATTGATGGGTTCCGATCTTGGCTGTTGTAAAGTAGCTGAGCATATCATTGAACTTGAGCCCGGTACTAGGCCTATTAAACAAAGGTACTATCCTGTTTCTCCTTTTAAGCAGAACATTATTGACCAAGAAGTTGACGAAATGCTAAAACTTGGTGTCATAGAACCTTCGAAAAGTCCGTGGTCCAGCCCCGTGTGTTTAGTCAGGAAAAAGGACGACAGCTACAGATTTTGCATCGACTTCCGCCGTCTTAATGAAAAGACGAAGAAAGATTCCTATCCAATTCCTTATATTTCAGCCATTTTAGATCGGCTCCGAGATGCACGATTTATTAGTTCCATCGACATTAAGTCTGCCTTCTGGCAGGTTCCTCTTAGTGAGTCTTCTCGAGAACTTACCGCCTTCACTGTCCCTGGCAGAAACCTTTATCAGTTTCGCCGCATGCCTTTTGGGCTAACTAATGCGCCAGCTACCTGGCAACGTATTGTGGACCGAGTTCTGGGAGTTGACTTAGAAAATAACGTCATGGTCTATTTGGACGACATAATAATTATTTCGAAGACATTTCAAGAACATTTGAGAATCTTGAGTCTTGTTTTTGACAGATTGAGGGAAGCTGGTCTAGTTGTGTCTCGGGAAAAGTGTAATTTCTGTAAACCTGAACTAAAGTATCTTGGATACATCGTGGATGCTCGAGGACTGAGACCAGATCCAGAAAAGGTACAGGCAATAGTGAATATACCACCCCCTCGTAATATCACCGAAATTCGCAGGTTTATTGGGACTGCTTCATGGTACAGACGTTTTGTACCCAATTTTTCAACTGTATTAGCCCCTATCAGTAGGCTTACTAAGAAAAATGTTAAATGGGAATGGACAACTGATTGTCAACAGTCTTTTAACGCCATAAAAGAAGCCCTTGTTACTGCTCCAGTTCTTACCTGTCCCGATTTCAATAGAACTTTTACTCTCCAGACAGATGCTTCATTCTTTGGCTTGGGTGCTGTTTTAACTCAGCAGTTTGACGATGGCGAAAAGGTCATTGCTTACTTATCCCGCTCTCTTACCAAACAGGAGATGAAGCTAACCGTTACTGAAAAGGAGTGTCTTGCCGTTATTTGGAGTGTCGAAAAACTTAGGCATTATTTGGAAGGTGTTCATTTTAAAGTCATAACCGATCATCATTCGTTATTGTGGTTGCATAACCTTAAAGATCCACAAGGTCGTCTTGCCCGTTGGGCTCTCCGCCTTCAACCTTATGACTTTCAACTAATACACCGCAAAGGTAAAGAACATATAGTACCTGATTTTCTTTCACGTTCTGTCCCAGTTAGTACTGACACAGTCGCTAGTGTCAATGAGATCGAATCATCTTTAGATTTTTCTAGAACATCAGACAGATGGTACCGTGGAATGTTGGCGAGGTTAGAGGATCACCCTGAAAAATATCCTTGTTGGCGAGTGGAAAATGGCAATTTGTATAAATTTGTCAAGTCAGCTAATCCTAACTTTCCAGATCATTCTAGTTGTTGGAAGATCGTCGTTCCCAAAGATAGGCGAAAGGAAGTGTTCCATCGTTGCCATGATAACCCAGCTGCGGGTCATGTTGGAATTTTTAAGACATTTTGGAAGGTAGCCGAAAGGTTTCATTGGCCAAAAATGAGGGCCGATGTGGCTAAGTATGTTCGCTCTTGTAAAATTTGTGCTCAGAACAAAATAGAGCAAAAACGTCCGGCAGGTTTAATGGGTAATCGTCCTGAAATCAAAGAGCCTTGGCAGTCTATCAGCCTTGACTACATTGGGCCATTGCCTCGTTCAAAACAAGGCAATACACACATTTTAGTAGTGACAGACTATTTCAGCAAGTTTGTCGAACTTTTTCCTTGCAGATCCGCTACCGCTAAGTCCTTGATTAAATTTGTTGAAGATCGAATTTTCCTCGTCTATGGAGCTCCTGAATTTCTAACTTGCGACAATGGGACTCAAATGAAATCTAAAGAATTCCAATCTCTTTGTGACAAATATAAAGTTAAAATATTTTACACCGCATCGTATTACCCTAGAGCTGATCACACCGAGCGAGTTAATCGTGTTGTAAAAACCATGCTTCGTTCTTATGTACAACAAAATAATCACCGAACTTGGGAAGATAACTTATCTTCAATTGCTTGCGCTATTCGCACGTCTCGTCACGAAACAACAGGTTATACACCTTTTCTAGTTAATTTTGGTAGGGAACATAAACTCTTCGGTCAAGATTTTTCAGACAGCATTAATAGACCCGATACTGAGAACCAGGACTACGTTAGAAAACGAGTTGAATCATTTCAACGGCTGTTTCAAATAATTCGTAAAAAAATTGAAACCTCTCGGCTTAAAAGTAAACATCATTATAATTTGCGTAGACGTCCTGTTAGTTATACTATTGGCCAACAGGTTTGGCGTAAAAATAAAAGTTTATCTGACGCCGCGAATTATTTTAGCGCTAAATTATCTCCCGAATTTATAGGTCCTTTTATTATTAAAAGAAAAACTGGAACTTGTACATATGAGCTCGCAGATGAATTTGGTGTAAGTAAAGGTATTTGGCACGTTCAAGATCTTAAACCGGTGCTAATCCAATCTGAATCTGATTGTCCATCTAACTAATTTAGAAAGATCAAAACAATATATTTTTTTTATTCACCATATATTTTATACTGCGTATTATTATAGTTTGTATTTTTTTTTCCTTTTCTCTTTATAATTTTAAGTTTAGGGTTAGAAACACTGCAATTTTTTTTGATAATGTAAGACTCGATCAGAAATTAATGCTTTTGATTCTTTTAAAATTCACCAATTCTGACTGTTTTCCCAGACTTGATTTATACCCCGATTGTGACTTTTTTTAACATGGCGTGTCTGCTTTGTATACCAGGCCATTTCTTGCCATAGCAGTGAGCGGTACTACTGCTATTGTTATTTAGTTTCTGGACAAACTTATTTCTTAGAATAGGATAACATGTTTGTCTTTAGTGGTTTATTGAACAACTTTTCTTTTAATTTGTTTATCTTGTCAGTTTGTCAACCTTTGTTTTTAGGTTGTTTTGGCCTTAAAGGTCATCACCATGATTACATGGATCTCACAGCTTAGAATTTACCTTTTTTCGTCCCTGTATTCTTTTGTGCCCTGCGGCCCGGGCCTAAGAATTTGGTCGCGGCGGGAAACTGTCAGTGGTAAAAGCCCACTAAATGTCCACACCGTTAAAAGCTTCGGCTTCCCATCAACCAAGATCATCGATGGGATATTTCTGGAATTTGTGCCCTGCGGCCCGGGCCTAAGAATTTGGTCGCGGCGGGAAACTGTCAGTGGTAAAAGCCCACTAAATGTCCACACCGTTAAAAGCTTCGGCTTCCCATCAACCAAGATCATCGATGGGATATTTCTGGTTTGCGGCGGGAAACTGTCAGTGGTAAAAGCCGGCTTCCCATCAACCAAGATCATCGATGGGATATTTCTGGGATTTGTGCCCCGCGGCCTGAACTTTAGAATTCGGTCGCGGCGGGAAACTGTCAGTGGTAAAAGCCCACTAAATGTCCACACCGTTAAAAGCTTCGGCTTTTCATCAACCAAGATCATCGATGGGTTATTTTTTTTTAGAATCTGGTCGCGACGATGACGAGTTCCACTCCCTGATTTTGACTAATGTTTTGCTTTTATTATTGGCTTATGATTATTATTGGTTTAGCTTTTCTACCTTTTGGCTTTATTTTGGTGTAGCTATATTATCTTAGTTAATTGCCCCTAACTTTAGTTATGTTTTATTTTGCTAAGTTATTGCCGCTAGGATCGGTTTTCTTAGTAAATTTCCATATTATTTGGGATTTGATATATGCATTTTGTTGTTTCAGTATTCATTTTGCTAAGTTATTGCCGATAGGTCGGTTTTCTTAGCTAATTACCTTATTATTTGGGATTTAAGATATTGGAACTTATGCAAATTTGCATTTCGTAACTAAATTGTTGGACGCTTAGCGACGCCAAACTTAGTTTTCTTTATTTTGATTATGACATATTTATTTATGCTAGTTATGTTTATTATTACCCATTTAAGTTTTTTTGGTTTTGATATTTGATATTTTGGCTTTTGTATATTTTGGTTATACTGGATTTGACTTTTTGTGCTTGCGCAAGTTTGCACATCATGATTATGACTTTTGACCCTATTGTGACTTTTTATTAAACTTTTTTAGTGCGGCCTTTTTTTCTAAATAAAAGGCTGAGTGTTGTTGGGTGCTATCAAATTCTGATTTCGACCTTTTCTTGTGTGCTATTCAGTGCAGAAGGAGACAGATCACCTGGAAGGGCTAGTTAGAGGTGGCTGGTGTTTGGCCCCTGGCAGTCTCAATGAGCGGCCATAGAGCCCAGGGAGGATACCACCACGTCGGCTAGAATATGCAAAAAGTATAATGTGGATAGTTAATTGACATCTGGCCGTTATTACCTAACATCTTGTTCACATATTACCCCGTGTATATTTTCCTGAGCTCCAGTTGACCTATTAGAATTCAGCCAGTTGGTGGCAGTGACAACATTCGGAACACCCTAGTAGCTTTTTTGTTTAGTTTTTTTGGTCTGCACGGTACATAGTCGCTGCGGCTAGTGTATCTTTCAGCTTGGTCGAGCTATATCGAACTCCCTTTTGTTTGGTGGGACTTTTGGGTAACAACACTTTTTTTTATTTGTGAATTTAAATTAATATTTACGCTTTTTGTTTTTCCTGCCTCCTGGTTGCCTAGTCAGACAGAGTTGAAGAGTGACCTGAGGGTGTGCTCGATGCAAGCCAGTGAACGAGGTGCCCCACACTTATTTGGGTGTCACGCAACTCTGGCCACACTCCAATCCAACAACTTTATTGGAGTAGAAATTGTTTTGATCGCTCTTCTTGGGGAATTCCGAAACTCTGAAAGGCGAAGTGGCCAGGAATTTCTTATTTGTTTCGTTTCCTTTTGATTAAAATTTCTTAATTTTATTAGCGTTATTATATCGATATTGGTACTGTTTTTGTACTTGAAATTTGTAATCTGATCTATTACCTTTGTGGTTGAATAGGCAATTTGTCGCGATTCCCGTATATTTTTTTTTTTTTGATTTATGGTTGTTAGTTATTTTTTTTATATATTAGTGTGCCATCAGTGGTTATTGGCGTTATGATTTGATTTAAATGGTATCATTTCTAATTGGTTTAATTAGTTTCTAAAAGAAGTTTTTTATTTTTCTCTTATACTAGTTTCCCTTCTTAGTCATTTCCTTCATAGCTTATCTTACTCGACAGTTTTTATAGGAGAGTAGTTGGTTTGAACATCTTTCTCAGTGAGCTTCGAAGCATAGTATGGCAAAAGACTGGGAAAATATATTTTATTTTATTTTACCTTTTATGGATATTATTTTTTTAATTTAGCTCTGATCGTCGGTCAACTTTTCTTATAAGTTTCCCTCCTTTCCTTGGAGAGGGGGAGTTGTAACAGTTTAATTTTGTTTTAAGTGCATTTCATTGTATGATTAATTTAATATTATAATCTACTACTTTAGTATTAAGTTTAGTGATTAATATGTACGCCTTGTTGGTTTGATACCTTAGATTTTAGTAGTTTTCTTATTAGAAGCGGTTACATTGTTCATATTTAAGCGAAATATAAATTCAACACCTTTTGCAGCAAATTTCGGTACACACAGTGTCACCTCTCGATAAGTAGTTAATTTTGTACTTATATCTGAACTCAAGTTATAAAGGAATAATTTTCAGTAAATGGTATAAGTTTAGCGTTCGTTCATAGATGTCGCCAAAAAAAATCAGTTTAAATATAATTATTGGATTTATTTAATTTTGCCGAATTTAATAATTATATACTGTATAAGAAAAACTTCAAATAGCACTTTAGACAAACTATTTATTTCCCATATATTTTACAGAGTAGATATAAATTAAATTTTATTAATTTTGAAAACCTGTTTTCGAGTCCTTTATACAAGTCTTGGGATTTCCGTTTTCTTTGGCTAGATATGCTGCATTTTTAGATTCGAGCGTGTATTTTCTATAACTCTTCTGTCGCTGTAAAAAAAAAAAACAAATCATTAGTACCCCAATAAATTCTTTGATATAAAGTCGATATTATGTATTAATATTGAACTGTAAATACTTGTATAAAAAAAAGGTTGCCTTGATAAATATTTCTTTTCAGATATGCATATTATTTTTAATAGATACTTACAGGGTGTCCGGGAAAATGTGGGAGATCTCTCGGACTCAGATAGAACATTAAAAAATAAGATGACATATAAAAAAGAACACAAGAATAACTTTTAAACGACTCAATATAATTTAACGAAAATTTAATATGATAGACAGTAGTGGACCTCTCAAAATACTCCCTTAAAACATAATTAGATTTAAGTTTTTAACTTTTTTAACATATATTAAAAAAAATAAATTTGGATTATTTTAAGAACCGTATAATAAAAGTAAATGTTTTATTATAATTTTAAATAATCTCGCATTGACAAATCTTCACTTCTTTTTGTATACCTTGGTAAATTTCTGGGATACACATTTAAGTATGCAGATATGCATTTTTGCATCTAATTTATGAAGCAAGAAGGTTGTACAAATTTTCAGCGAATTCATTGTTTCTCAATAATAAGGTTTATTTTCATTAATTATTTTTAGGAAGTTTTGTTTCTTTAATAATTATATAAATAAAAAATTTATTTTGCTTTAAGTACAATAACTATTTATTTTCCCTTATTTTTTTACCGATGAAGCAGGATTTACCAAAGATGGTATTGTAAATTTACATAACTCGCATGTATGATGAAAACCCTCACTATATTTCAATCCATTAATGTTTGGGCATAATAATCGGCAATTTTTTCATTGGACCATGCGTATTACCGGCACGATTGAATTGAACTTTATTTAGAGTTCCTTCAGAACGCTTTTCTAGATTCAATAGAGCTTTGCCATTTGCATTTTATGATATATAATTTTGTAAACTTTCTGTGTATTCCTCTCCGCTTTTACAGAGAATCACGTTTCATTGCGATAATAAAAAATGCCATATCATTAGTACCCACAATAAACTTCTTTTGTCTATATATTAGGTTGTTCAGTCAAAACATATTTAATACTCCCAAAGTTGTATATTATGTATTTTAATATTTTCTTTAGCTTAATGTTCAATGTATACTCCTTATCATACAAAATTTGAGCGTTAAAATGTACCTTGAAACTAAATATTAAATATGTTTTAAGGGAAGCATTTTGAGAGGTCCTTACTATATCATATTAAATTTTCGAAATTATTTTTTTAAAAGTTATTCTATTTGTATCCTTTTATCTCCGTAGGGAGGGCCGCTAGGAAAAAAATTTATATATATATACACCATATACACCACTTCATACTTTCTCTTAAATCTACATTTTATTATTCGTGTTTCCTTTTGCTGTGAATATGTAACATATAAAGGTATTTTCATTTAAGTTAGACATAAATAAACCAAAGGTATTTCTCGATTCAATATTAATATTCTTACCTTTTTTTTTCTGAGACTATATAAACTACAGCCTTCTTATAATTTCTATCAATGTTTGATGTTCCGAAATTCAGATCGACTTTTGTTTTGTCCATAGTTGCATAATTACTTGGAGCCTAATATAAACTGAAATTTCGTTACGTCTGCGTCTGATGCATTTCCTAAAATAGTTAATAATTGTGTGAATAAATTCCTATTTTATGGTTAAATAATGAGTTTATACAGTTGGGAAAATTCTATTAAATTAAACTCAACTTACGTTTCATTTTTATGACATTTAACTACTCCTGCATTAGCACATCATTTTTTTTTTGACTCTTTGGTACTCTACTCCGGACTAATATTTGACTTTTCTGAGTGGTCCTTTTCCATTAGTACTAGAGTAATTAATTAAATATTATTTGTTTATTTACATTTCCATTTCGCCTTGGCGTTGCTTTTAAATTTCAGGTTAGTTGTTTCTGTCAATGTTATTATTGCGTCGTCTCGGAACTTTTCGGATCTATTCGGCTAAGACTTCCATATTAACTTATTCTCGGAACCCTCCATCCGGTACTTCCTCATATCCAGAGCGCAGGCTTCTTTTTCGCTGTTGCCAAGTGTATTCCTGCATTATTTCCTGTATCTTTCTCAACCAATGGAGAGTCGTTTTTCTTGTCTAACATGTTAATCATATCCTTGTTTTATTCCGTCTATGTGCTCTTTTGGCAAGGTTGTTAGCACCTGACATACTCTAGCCAATGGTATTCCGCCACCTTAGTTAACCAAAGTTCTAGATGGAAAGGAAGCTGGGGGAACACATTTTTCACTTTTCTGGTCACCTGCAGATAAACCACAGGTCTTCAGCGCGGGTCTGAGGAAATAATCCAGGAAAATCTTGGAAATCCGTTAGCGGGATTTTTCCTCAACACCGCATTAGTTTTTCGGGCACATTATAGTTTGCACTGTGAGTGTTATTTTTCGTGCTAGAAAATCTCTCTAAGAGAGGATTTGAGCTGAAGATTGGACCAGACCGCCATTTTCCATGCCCTTGTACTTGGCACGTGAAACCACTTTTTGACTAGAACTGAGTGACCCTATTGGATAGGTAATTTGCTTTAATATCATTTATCCTGAAAAGGGTATCTTTTTTTCTTAAATTTTGCTATTCGTAATTTGGTAACTTTTCTCATTTTTTTTTTTTTTTTTGAAATTAACTTTTGCTCGGGTGAGACGATTATTTTTTTGATGCAACGGGGGCTAGTTTTTATATATCTTTTTTTGAAATCTTAAAAATTAAATGCAAGTGTAACGAATTCATGCGAAGATAATTTTTAGTTTGTATTTCGTCGAACATCTTTTACCTCAGTAATTTGATTCATTTTCCTATTATATTAACCATATTTTGTGGATCGTAAATTGGCTCTATTTTATTTTAAAATAAAACCACAATATTTAAGCAGCTTGCATAGTGTGATTTGATTACTGCATTCGTTCTTTTTAATAGATAATAAACAGATTAATAAATGGCTTGCAGAGGTTTTCAGTAACAATTAAGTATGACGTAAATTGCTTTTCTTTTAGTTTATGGTAATTTTTTTTGCATTTTGATTTGCCGCTGGAAAATAATTATTTAAATAAAACCCTTTTTTTAAGCTGGTTATATTAAAATTTAAGTATATTTGTGCCTTTTGATTTTTCTTATTGCTGCCTTATTATATCTATATTTTTTGTAAGTATTCTCACAACGTTTCGCTTAAATATTTGCTATTCTTCAGGTTTATACATACCTTCTTTTCTTAAGATTTTGCTTTTTTATTTTATTCACATTTTTATTTAAATTGGCCGAGGTCAGTCTAAATTTTCTATTTATTTTATACGGGAAATTTTATAGTAATCCATTTTCTTACAAATTTATTTATTGTAAATTAAATTTAGTTATTGGAGTCAGTTATAATAATGTGCTTATATTTTTCTTACCCAACGTTTCGATTAATTTTAGGTCATCATCAGGGCCTAATTTTTTTTTAAGTATTAGAATTATTTCTACTTTATTATTTATTTCTAATTTAAATCATTCGGATTCAGTCGAAACCTTGTATTTATTTTAGTGTTAACGCTGGTTATTGAGATTGTATTTGATAAAGTAAATTTTTAGAATTTTCCTTTCCGGTCTTAGTTTGTATTTGTGGATTTGTTGGATTTATTGACAACGTTTCGACTGAATTTTCGATACCCATCAGGGCATTTTGTGCTTATTGATGGTATCTTTAGTGACTTCATTTTAAATTATTTAATTGTATTTTTTTTATTTTGTTGCTTGCGGTTTTAATTTATTTAAAGAAAAGTTCTGATTAGTGTCTTGAAATTAATTAAATATTTTTTTTATACTTCTCGGTAGGACTAAATTTTTAAAATTAAATTATTGTTCTGACTGTTCAGTTCATTTTGAATCAGTAGAAACCTTTTGGGGATTTTTTTTTTTAAATTAATTAAAATTATTTGGGTTTTCGTTATAGACTTTGAATCACTATGAAAAATTCTAGAAAATTTTTGTTTTCATAGGGTTCAAGTCAGGGGCCAACTGTTAGTCACGGTCCCAATTTCAAGTCAGGGGCCAACTGTAAGTCACAGTCCTAATTTCAACTCAGGGGCTAATTACAACTGCAAGTCACAGACAATTTCAAGTCACGGGCTTAACTTCAAGACTCGGGACTAATCCCATGTCACGGGCCTAGTTTGAAGTTAGGAGCGTCTCAGAACTTCCAGGTGCTGCTGGATTTGGTGA
Source organism: Kuschelorhynchus macadamiae (assembly GCA_030620095.1). Lineage (NCBI taxonomy): Eukaryota > Metazoa > Arthropoda > Insecta > Coleoptera > Curculionidae > Kuschelorhynchus > Kuschelorhynchus macadamiae. The sequence continues at coordinate 4,907 of JAUTXW010000916.1, read as the reverse complement.
CACCTATTGTTTACATTTTATTTTTTTTTTTCCTTCTTTTATACCGTAACTGATAATAGATTTTTTTTTTTTACTATATTTGTGTTTTATTTAGCTCACTCTTTTTCTTTTAAAGTATCAAGAGGAAGCAAGTGCCGCAAAGATCAAGGGGCTTTCCAATTTAAGCCGTTCTAAATTGGTGGCGCTCATTTCTTATTTTATCTCTTTTTTTTTTTGATTTCTTAAGTTTTCCCACGCCCTACTCTCCGGGTTAATTGAGCTAGGGCATCTACATTGCACGCTCTGTTGACCACGAGCTGTAATCTTGATACCTTTTTGTGAATTTATAATAAAACAGTAATAATAATTATTAAATAAGAGCGTAGCAATCTTGTACCTTGGTTTTAAGAAAAATCACAAAGCATTATTATAAGTTTTTTTGATAATTCGTGGCGATTACTGTATAGAAGCTTTAGTCCAACGTAAGCTCGTTGAATACATTGAGAGACATGGTTGTCAAATCTAAGATCTTTTTCGAGTATAACGCCCGGATTTCTCATATTATATTTAACCGGTAGGGTAGAGTCTCCGATTTTTATATTAACTAGCTTACTAACGCTATCCATATCATTCTTCTTAATACAATATAATACAACATTTTTTGGATTAAGATGTAAGAAATGATTCAGTGAAGATTTCTGAAGTTCTTTGAGATCGGTATTAAGAGCTTGACAACCCTCAACGATGTCCTGTTTTTAAGAGAGAAATATATTTGTGTGTCGTCTGCATAATATTGGGATTTGCATTTTTTAATAACGTTCAGCAGATTCGAAGTATATACAGAATATAGCAGAGGACTGATAATGGATCCTTGCAGCACGCCATTATCAACGCCTAGTTCAATGGATAATTCCCCATCAAGAATTACACACTGTTTTCGATCTTGAAAAAAACTTTTAAAAAAATTTACAGCATTTTCACTTAGACCAATATAATAGAGAATAGCCAACAATAATAGGCGATCTAAAGTATTGAACGCTTTCGAGAAGTCTAAACGTGCCAATATCGTTATTTGTCCAGAATCAGTTGCACGAAATATATCATCACTAACGTTTAATAGAGCCGTGGAACACCCGTGATTCCTTCTAAAGCCCGATTGGGTTTCAGGCAAAATACGGTTTTGCTCCAAATGCTCCTTAAGTTGTTTATTAATTATTTTTTCTAATATTTTTAATAAACATGGCAAAATACTTATCGGGCGTAAATCCTTAAGTTCCTCTGGGTTGTTGATCTTTGGAAGAGGTATCGCTAGAGCTTTTTTCCAGCAATTTGGATATACAGTAATTTATGATATGTTCTAACAATGGAAGTAGGAAAGGTCAGCACAATTCTATTATATCAATGTTAAATCCATCATGTCCTTTAGCTTTTGATTTTATTTCAGATATTGTATTCCAAACGTTTATCTCTATCACCGTTTTAAAATAAATTTTTTGTACATTGTCTTTGTCATTACTACTATAAAAATGAATAAGCTCTGTACTGCTACCTTGAGTTTGGAATACACAAAACCTAAAGAAGTTGTTGACATTTTTTGAAATAGTATACCTATTAAAATTCCGAACCTTACCAAACAACCCCTAGGAAGCTACCCCAACGTCTTTTTCAAATGGCATCCCCTTTTTTGTTGCTGAATATGCAAAGGGTTTTTAATCTGAAATCTTTAAGGACGTAGGTATAACACTTTATATTTCACAAGCGTCAAAGCGAGACAATTAAAGTAAATGTAAATAATTTGAATTTTTTTTTAGAAGTTCATGTTTTAAATCAAATTTAAATACGACAACAATAACAATGAATAAGATATTTATTGAATAATTTCTTTTTGGAATAGGTAAGTATCTCGGTAGGTTTTATTTTGCTATGGTTGGGAGTTTTTAAGAAGGTAGCCTTTTCAGATTCCTTTGTGATTTGTTAGGTGAAACCAGTGGAGTAACTACAATGGTGTGAGTGGTTGCGCCAGGGCCCGAGCCTTTGAGGGCCCGGCGGCTCGTTTAAAGTCTACAGAAAAAACTATCGTATTAGACCTATCGATAGAACTAAAAACTGTTGATTTATAAAAGCGCATATTCAAGTAAAGAAATTACATTTACAAAACTAAGCGACTTTATCGATAGGCGCAAAAACCGCTTTAAGTTGGTAACGTCAATTGAACAAAATTTCTACGGGGGATAGGGAGCGAAGATGCAAAATAATTACTGAACTGATAGTTTATTTTAAATTATTTGCTTTGGGCTGGGCCGCATCACGCATTAGGCCCGGGCCTAGGGCCTGTCTAAAAGAGGGCCCGCCGCCGCTTTGCTGCAACAAAAATCACTTATATAATTTTCCTTGAAGGAGGGGGACAGGTGTCTGCTATATGAAAGAGAGGAATTTTTTTTGATCGTCACTTTTTCCCACGAGTTTGGAGCCCGAAAATACGTTTGGGCGAAAGTAATTAATCCGGCACTAGCTGCAATGCTTTTAGGGGATAGGGCCGATAGAGGCCCGTAATCTCAAGCGGGCTTAGGGCCCCAAAAGTTGTAGATGTGTTAATGCAAGTAACACCAGTCAGTCGTCTAATCATACGTCGGTGTAATTAGAATTATTATATTTTATATGGATTACATTATAGTTGATATATAACCTTATTTATGCTATTCTGAATGTTAAAACAAGATTTCAATATTTTTTGCGATTTATGAAATATCCTAATTTTTTTTATTTATATGTACTTATTATAGAGAGGGGCGGAGGCCCGGTTTTACAGGGCCCCACGTTGTCTTGTTATGCCCCTGGATGAAACATAAATATTTAGACACTAAAATGCCATTTTGTTTCACTCCTAATATTGGCCTACACGAAGGTTAACCCTCATATTTCTATCCGAGCATTAGCACAAGAAATGGATATCAGTAAGTTTTCTGTAGAAAGGATTTTAATGCATTATAAATTGCATACTTTTAAAATGATATTAGTGCAAGGACTTACACCTAGGGACTATCAGAGGCGCATGATATTGGTTGCTGAAATATAAGTTCATATAAACGACAATCCCGGTTTCCTGAATCAAATCTTTTGGAGTGATGAATCGCAAGTCCACAACAATGGCCTTGGAAATCGTCATATTATGCTCTATCGGTCGCAGGGAAATCCACATTGGATCAGGGAGGTACACTTTCAAACCTGATGGGGGCTAAATGTGTGGTATTGACTATTTAATGAACACCTAATAGGGCCGTTTTTTAGGAAGGCACATTGACCGGTCTACAATCTTTGGATTTCTTGCAAAATTCACTTCCGGAGCTCTTAGATGATATTTCCTTGGCTGAACGGCGAGACATGCAGTGGCAACAAGTTGGCGCTCCCGCTCATAATGGCCATATGCTTACTTGTCACTTAAGGAGGTATTAGGAAATAATTGGACACATAGGGGTCCTCTCAGGTGGCCTGCGCGATCGCCAGATATGACCCCTTTGGAATTTTTTCTATGGAAAGCATGGGAAAGCAATTGTTTAGGAAACTTAACTAATTTTAGACAAAATAGTGGAAGCTTGCAATACAGTAATTCCAGAAATGATAGACTCCCTGTAATCGGGAACATATTTGTAGATTTGAAGCGTGTATGGCGAGTGGTGGAAGACAATTTGACCAACTTTTAAAAACTAATCAATGTTTGTAAATATAACAACTATTGCAAACTAATAAACTTTTGTGAACTGATCAACTTATTTTTGAGAATGAAATCTTCTTAATTTGGTATCTCCAGTTTTATTGTAATTTTTGAATGTACAGGTCACTTCGAAATATAAACTGTAATACCTCAATGAATTAAATATAAAAAGACCTTACAAATTTATAAAAAAAATAAGGGGTGCCCATTGACAAAAAAAAATGGTTGGGGAAGGAAATTTAATGGTCTCATAACTTCGAAAACATTTGAGTATTTTATTTCAAAGATAGATAACCAGAAATGACATGAATATCTTATGGGTTTTATAAAATGAGAAAAGCTTTGAATAAATGATCCGGGGGTTGCTTGATTGGAGGTGAAATTTTAATCTACCATTTCAAATTTCTACGTCTTCGTTTAAGACGTGGGAATGCCAGGCAGCATAAATAAATAAAGATAAACAATATTTATTTCAACATTTTTTGTATTTCCTGATAATGTACAAACCTTAGAAATAGCTGTAGGATATCTTTAACAAAGTCGATCTAGAAGTGTGAAAAATAAAAAAATTCTCAAAGGCTAAATGCCACCGTTTAAACCCTCGAACCTAATTCAATGTTCAATATGGCGAAACAGAATGGTGGCTTAAAAATTCAGCTTAAAGAAACTACTTAATAGATTGATTTCAAATTTTGGACAAGAATTAACTGTAGTATAAAGATAAACTGGTAAAACTATGGTATTCAAGATGCCGGAACAAAATGGCGGTCAAATGAAAGCCTTATAATAGTGAAATAAAATTCCCGGTTTTAAATATTTTTACGGTTTATCGTCTCCAAATGCCAAAAAATACGTTTTATCTATCCCATTGGTCTGTCTGTCTGTCAGCTTACATTGTAGCTAAAAGTTATTTACCAAAATTTTGGTCAGCAATTAAAGTTATGTGGGGATGACCTGGTATTATTTTAAATATTTACTATGGCAGGACAAAATGGCGGCCTAGTGAAATATTTAAAAAAAATATCACTAAAAAAACAAATAATCCAATTAACCTCAAATTTTGTACAAAAATAAAATGTTACATAGGAATCAAGATTTTGGTAAGAATGCAAGACAGCAAAATAAAATTGCGGCCTAATAAATTAATAAAAAAAATCTGCCTGAAAAACTACTTAGAATAATTTCAAATTTTGCGCAATTATTAAGTGTAATAAGT